>VZRV01002353.1:501835-656090 GCA_013398115.1 Falcunculus frontatus | reverse complement strand
GCCCCACTTTTGAATAACCTTAATTTAAACCTCTGACAAGCACATGATCTACTTGTTTTTGTATAGAGATTACTAACTAACAGTCAAACACTGGAGATAAAGATCTGTCAGCATTTTCATTGTAAATCCCGTTTTTCAGCAATCACCAGTTCAGTCATCGAAAAGCAAAGCGAACCAAACCATATATGGGACTCCACACTGATTAGCCAAAAAAATGGAAATGTTGCTGTCTTCATTTAGATGTCTTTTTGGAATTTGGAAGAACCTGCTCTCTGTGCTTTCAGAACTTGATGCCCTTGTGACGGAAAAGATACCATAGTAGTTTGCAAGGACAGTGGTGGATTCTCAACCCCTTTCAGAGTTAAGGGGTTACCTGATCCTGAAACTGATTTCTCCAGTTCTTGCAGTGATACCTCACATGAAATGAAAGCTGATCTAAACTGTAGGAATTAACATCAAGTTGACCTTTCTGTTACACTGTGCCTTCAGAGAGCTGCCAGCAAGTTATGAAAGGGACAACATTTCATTCTCATGGCAGGGGGATTGGAACTACGTGATCTTTAAGGTCGCTTCCAACCCAAAACCATTCTATGATTTGGGAAGTGGAAGTTTTTTGTTTATCATTCATTCCAGCATTGTGTAGTAAACCCACTAAAAAAAGGCAGAGGTTAAAAAGTTAAAAGCAAGAAGTATTAAATGTTGTTAGTAATATCAGCAGTAGCCATGCTGCCTGTCTACTTCAGTCTTCACTTGCAAAGATTGACATTAGAATGACAAGGGGTGTCATAGAGGTGGCTGGTTGAAATGTTGCTTTTTTGACAGAAGTCCAAGAGTTGTTGGTTGTTTCCATCAGTGACTTCTTAAAAGTATAGGCCCATCTCATCAGGCTTGCACCTGCATTAATTTGTGACTAAGAAAATGGCATCCTGGCATTCACATTCAGTGTTCAGTTTTGAATGCTTTCTACTCACTTCAGGTTTTGCACCAAGAAGGAAAAGAATTTGAAGTGGAAGTAAGGGAATCAACATTATTTCATCACAGCTTTGATGAGCTTAAATCAGTGGTGTATTATAATACAGACAGTGCCTTTTCTGATTCAGTGTAAGGTCATGTGCTTGAAACATACATATCTACTGTCCACCAAGATAAACCTTTTCCTGTTCTTGGTAATGTGGATAGATAACTCCCATAATTTCAGTTTATCTTTTTAAGGGAAGAGTGAGGACTCACTAGCAGTCTGCTACTTTTTCTCTTGGGGTATTAAATTTTTGTCTAGTGCTCTGTATATTTACTGATGATACAGAAGATACACATGCATTTAGTAATAAGGTGGTTCTAAGCAAGCTGTATAAAACTCTTTGAACATCTGCTCTTGGCTTTGTCAGAAACGAGAAGTTTCTAAGCTCCTGTCCCTCTGTGTGCTGCTGTAGGAAGCCTGTATTTAGAGCTGCAGAACAGTTGTCAGTTAGATTTTTACTGTTATGCAGCAGTTGGAGACGACTCTTGCTTTTTCCGGGAGCCGGAGATTCCTCGCGACCACTGAGTTATGCTTTAAAGGGCAGCAGGTAATGTGGGTAAAGCATAGATAATTACATGGATCAGCATTTTTCACAATAGTGAGCAAATAAAGTGTCAGGATGTGGAAGGGAAACAATTTTAGTTCGCAGTTCTTTGTTCTTGGGTTTTTTTTCTACTTATACAGACGTGAATTGGTTTAACTGAGACATCTCACCGTTTCTTCTCTGCTGTAGGTTTAATTTCTAGGAGCACAGACACCACTTTGTGAGGCTGGAGTACATGTCAGCAAAAGAGTGAAGTGACAGTTAAATCTTACGTGCTTGGAAAGTTTAGCCTACACACTTGGCGGTCTTACTTACATTTTTACAAGTTGGAAGCTGTATATTTCTGAGTATAGCTGTCCCAAGTGGCATGGAAAAAGTGATTTTTTTCTTTTCCCTCAGCTGGGGAGTATGCTACCAAAACTGTGAACACAGCTGGTTAGAACTTTTCAATAGTGGACTGCAATAGTCCTGCAGTAGTGGACTTCCCTGCAGTGTTCAGATTCCTGTGTCATTTTTAATTCTTTAAGCATTGCTTCATAGACTAAGTGAATTATTTCAGAGTTATGAACTATTTGATTTTGTAGAGGTATTAAATGATTGCCACAAGTGACATAGACTAAAATTCACCTGTGGTCAAACTGTGTTTGTGAAATACTGATTGCAGATGGTTTCTACTGGCAAAAATATATTGCCTTTTCTCTTACTTTCCTTTGTTATTGTTTTATTTAGGCTCTGGAATGGATTCATGACAATGGAGAGTTTTATTTATCCACACATACTTCCACTGGTTCCAGTATCCAGCACACTCAAGAGTTGTTAAAAGAACATGAAGAATTTCAGATCACAGCAAAGGTAAAATAAATTTAAAAAATTATCACAAAATCACAGAATACTTAGAGTTGGAAGGAACCTCTGGAGATCAGTTAGTCCGATCCCCCTGCCAAGGCAGGGTCCCCAAGAGCAGGTTACACAAGACTGTGTCCAGGTGGGTTTTGAATGTCTCCACAGAGGGAGACTCCATGACCTCCCTGGGCAGCGTGTTCAGTGCTCTGCCACCCTCAATGCAAATAAATTCTTCCTCATGTTGAGATGGAACTTCTTGTGTTCAGTTCATGGCCATTAGTCCTTGTCCTGCCACTGGGCATCGCTGCAGAGTCTGGCACCTGCCTTTGAGATATTTTATATTTTGGTGAGTACCCATTTCAGTCTTCTCTTCTCCAGACTAAACTGGCCCAGCTGCCTCAGACTCTCCTCATTAGAGTCATGCTTCAGACCCCAAGTCAGCTTTGTGTTCCTTTGCTGGACCCTCTCCATTAGCTGCTTGTCTTTCCTGAACTATAGAGACCAGAATTGAACACAGTACTCCACATGTACTGTGGCCTCATTAGCGTCAAGTAGAGGGGCAGGATCACCTCCCTTGACCTGCTGGCCGTTCTTCCTGATGCACTCCAGGAAGAGTCTTGGTCTTCCTGGCTGCAGGGGCACTGCTGGCTCATGCTCATCCACCAAGACACCCAGCTCCATCTCTACAGAGCTATTACCTAGTAGATCAGTCCCCAGTGTGCTGGTACTTGGGATTATTCCCCCCAGGTTGCAGGACCCTGCATTTGACTTTGTTGAACTTCATTAGATTTCTTTGCCCAGCTCTCCAGCCTGTCAAGGTCCTGCTGAGTGGCAGCACAGCCGGTCCCCCCAGTTTTGTATCATTGGCAGACTTGCTGAGAGCGCATTCTATTCCTTCGAAGGTTGTCGATAAACAAGTTGAATACAAGTTGAATTATGTAAGATTTGAAACAAAATAAAACAACTGAATTCCCCCATCAAAAAAATCCCCCAAGGATGTGTCCATCAAGATCTGTTTACTTACAATGGCTTTCTCTCTGTATTTCTGCTGAGAATAGAATAAACCAGAAGATAACCAGCAGATAATCATTGTTACTGGAGCTGTGTAAGCCCTATGTGGTGTTGATTTCTCATGACAAAATTGTAGTGAGCTAGCTTAAAAATATTTTCAATACCTACAAACCTTGCAGGGCCTTTGATTTCCACTTTTATATCTTCATGATTGTGGATTACTGAATGTTCGTTTAGGATATAAAATGCAACAAGCTGTATTATTATTCAGCTTATTATTAATTAGAAGATAGTAGAAGAAATAAAGCTTTATTTGTTAGGTAACTAATTTTATTAAAGTGTTCTCTGATTCTGCTGTAAACCTTTTTGAGTCAGGCAGTACAATGTAATTCTGCATCTCTGGAGGCCTTTACAGAGATGCAGATGTCACTCGTGAGGCGTACTATTTTCACATGTGAAAGACAGACAACCAGTGCATGACTGAAGTGCCTGAGTTTGTAGCCTTGTCTGTCTCTCTGGGTTTTTTTGCCACCTGTTCAAACTGTCACTGATTTCTTCCTCTGGCTCTCCAACCTTCGCAGAGAAATAATAGAGCCCAGGAAAGTAGGCAACCATACATTTGTCTGAAGGATCACCCCAGAAGAGACTTGGAGATGGAGTTGGTCAGGGGACATGTGGGAAGAGAAAAGAAAGAATCCAGAAAGAATAGAGATCACTTTTGATGTTCAAACCTGGATTTTCTTCTGTCTGAGCTTTGCTCCAGACTTGGATTTGCTGGATCCCTTCCAGTATGCAGAGCACCACTGCTCCTCCTTGTTTCCTCTGTCAGCCTGCAGATGACGTTGGTGCCCCTTTTGAAAGGATGTTGTTTGTATCACTCACTTGGCATTTTGGTACCTGTTGGGAGGATATGTAGGCCCTTGCTAATTCCATACTGAAAAGAAATACTTGGATGAGGGACCATTAGGGAAGAAAAATAATTTTTAAAAGAGGACAAACTTGAATTTTTCAATTAATGTAAGAGTCAAGTTTTTATTGACTATTTTGCTTAACTGCCTGCTAGCAAGGGCCCTGACAGTACACTTCACTCATGACAGAGGGAGAGGTGGATGCATAAACTCATCCATTGTGGATGATTTATGATTTACATGAAAGAAATTGCATAGTCTTAGGCAGCTTGTCATTTGGGAAAAGCACTAACAGATTTGGTGGTAACTGCTTGTTCTCTTAGTTTCTCTCAAACAACTCTGTGCCAACAAAGCATAATATAGAAAAGATTTAAGGAATGTAGTCTTAATCCATTAAAGAGTAAAGTATATAATAAGACTTACTTCCATTTCAGCATTTCAGTGGTGTCTAAAGGAGGTACATTCTTGAGACTGTGGGCCAGGTCCAGTACCAGTGCTTCAGTGGTAATGGACGAAGTACCCTCTTTGGCTCAAAATGCCTTTGTATTGATGCCAAGAGTACCCATGCTGAAAGGCTTGCCTAGCAGAATTTAATCTCTGGGTTAGATATGAAGCACATTTTTCAAAGAAAAATAAACAGTCTGCTTCTAGTCGTGTAATAATAAAGCCCAAGGAAACTTGCATTAATATTGTGCTATTTTTATTAGGTAAAAGGTATCTGTTTAAAGGATTTCTGGGAAGCGAGAGGAGGAAGGTAGCTCCTTCAATTCCTTCTCTAATTGCACTTAGTAGCAGTTAAGCAAAATGACCCCCTGCATGACAGGTAGAGCTTGTAACTGTTCGATATTTTCCTGTTTTCATAGCAAACCAAAGAGAGGGTGAAGTTGTTGATACAGCTGGCTGATGGCTTTTGTGAAAAAGGGCATGCTCATGCAACAGAGATTAAAAAATGTGTCACAGCAGTGGATAAGAGGTACAGAGACTTTTCCCTGCGCATGGAGAAATACAGGACCTCTTTAGAGAAAGCTCTGGGTATTTCCTCTGATTCCAATAAATCGGTAAGAGAAATTTGAGTGTGATGACAGACAAACAAGCTTTACTTGCATTTGATTTAGCTACCGTTTTCTCCTGTCTCCTTCCTTAATCAATTCTTCCTTTCTTTAATAAAGAGCAAAAGCTTGCAGCTGGATATAATCCCAGCCAGTGTCCCTGGGTCAGAGGTGAAACTGCGCGATGCTGCTCATGAGCTTAATGAAGAAAAACGAAAGTCTGCCCGCAGGAAAGAGTAATACATTTATTTATTTTTAATCAATGAGAATGCATTAATCAATCCTGATAATGAAACAACTGTCATGGCTTGTCTGGCAGCTTAGAAATCATATAAATGGTAAAAGAGAATGATAGTACTCAGTATCTCCTATTGCCATTTATTCACATGCTTGTTCTCGCAGATAATTTTAGCATGACAGAACCTTAAACTTTGAAAACTGTTAGACTTCTTTTAGCATGCTTTTTTCCTTTTTAGAAATAATGTGAAATAAATGCGGAAATGTTCCTCCCTCCTGGGGAGGAAGCCAGACGAAAGTTAAAGGACTGTAGCAGTGAAAAGTGTTAGAGAAAAAATTCTATCTCCTTCCCCACTTTTTTTTGTCCTGGTTAGTAATGGAGGGGTGTTACCTCTTAGGTTTCCTTCATCTGTTGTCCCTCTTCACATTTCAGTTCTCAGATTTTTCTTGCTGCAGAAAACCAAAAGCTGATGAGGAGAAAGATGTATTCTGGTTATTATGTGTTCATAGTGAACTAACAGACTGAGATTTGATTATTCTTTCTGTTGTCACCTAAGGTTCATTATGGCTGAGCTAATTCAGACAGAAAAGGCTTACGTAAGAGACCTCCGGGAATGCATGGATGTGAGTTTTCTTTTTTTCACTAATCTTTGGAGGCAGGATTCAATCCGTTGCTTTCTGTTTCTTTCTGGTTTTAACAGCTGAGCATGATTGGTTTGGAATCATAGGGCCAAATTAAGTAATTTTACTTCTCTTGAGAAGAAACTTAGAATTACATCTGATAACAGCCATTTCAGAGTTCACCCTATATGTTTTGCTTTTGTCGGTACTGAGTTTCAGTATTTGTTCCTTTCCCAATTCATAATCGTGTGTGGGGGTTTTGTTTTAGAGAGAGGAGGGAAAAAGGAGGGGTTTACTTTATTTGCTTTGCTAGCAATAGAGAAGAGCTTGTGCTAATTCTCTTATTATCTGTATCACATGTTCTGCTACTAGCTGACTTTTTGAATAGAAATTCAGTGAGATTCCATGGAAAAGTGCCCAGTAATTGTTATGCTGAAGCAACTAATGTTCAGTGGTAGCTGTTGCACAAAGCATGAACTTCTAGACTGCAGACATGACCTTGATAAGGAATATCCTGAAGCGTTAGAGGTTGTCAAGAACACTATGCATTTTAAATGATGAAGTCTCAGGGACTATGTTAAATTGTCAGTTTTAGAACTTGTATTTCACTGTCAAAATCACAAGGTATATTTGACACAACGGGCACTGTCACAATTGGAGATGATGCTGCTCTGTGATCTTCGCCTAGTTTCTCTCCAGGAATACATATTTACAGATACCTGGCTGCTTCTGTTGGGAGTTTATCATCATTTTCACACATCTTTTTTGTCCTGGGCAGACATATCTATGGGAAATGACAAGTGGAGTGGAGGAGATCCCACCTGGTATTGTAAACAAAGAACACATTATCTTTGGAAACATGCAGGAAATTTATGAGTTCCACAATAAGTGAGTGACTTATCTTCCATTTCCATACTACTGCTAAATCCAAATGATGACCTGAGGGATTTCCTAATGAAAATATTGTGTATATCAATAATGAATGCTTTTCCAGTAAAAAAAAATCTAAAGACTTTCCTCTTGCATTGCTAAATTATTTCAGCTGTTGCTTTTTGCAGACAGGTAGGTACACCATTAGAAACTGTGTTTTTCAGTCTTGGGCATCTTTCAGCATTTAAGAAATTACTTGGATACATCAAAATTTTGTCGTAGATTTGTGAGTTGTTCTGAAGAGATGAAAACCAGTAAACTCAATAGAATACAAACATAGCACAAACATTAGGGCTTTGTCATTCAGAACCCTCATTCCTGGTATCCTGATATAAGTGCAAGTGTTAAATGGAAAGAGTAGGGCTCCCAGCTCTTTCTTGGCTCTCCATAGCTTCTGTGGAGATGCCCCAGCATCATTATATTTACTTGAATAAGGAGCATGAAGGAGACTTGTTGATGCCATTTCTTCTGGGTGGAAAGGTTCCTAGGGAGATGTGTGTCCAGAAGTCTTGCTCTGATTCTTCCTTGATTGTTATTTCATTGGTTGTGTACACATTTGTATTGGGTTATGATTGTTTGAAGTAATAAAATACACCTAGTGTATTCCAGACCCTGATTTTACAGCTCTTTGTATGCTTTGTGTTAACTTGAGAGCTTGAGTATCCAAAAAGTAAGGTTTGGGGTTTTTTTAAATTGAGACGAAGGCTAAACTTTTCTTGAAACTGAAAATGGTAGGAAGCCTTCTTGATGAAGAACAGCAGTTACTAAATTGTGTATTCTTACGTATTAACTACATGTCTGCTGGTTCAATTTCTGATTTTCACAGCAGAATTTTTATTGAATCATATTTTATATTAGTACTTTTATTACACATTTTAATTTATTCCAGTTATCTTTATTTCCTTAACTCACACTTTTGGCATGAATTACAGAAAATTTTCTAATGGCCTTTGTTCACAGACAATAGATCCAAATAAGTTGCTGTAATGAACATGTTTCATGTGCCCTGTACTATTTGTTTCTTTTCTACCTGCAGTATATTTCTCAAGGAGTTGGAAAAATATGAACAGTTACCAGAAGATGTTGGACATTGCTTCGTTACTTGGGTAAAGAAGTCAGACTTATGTTTAGAAGTAGAAAGGGAGATAGGAGGCATGAAGGGATGAATTCTTGCTCTCAGATTCCTTTTTGATTTGTAAAAGTGCCTCGTCCTTCAAATTTAAGTGAAACGTGTGTATCTTTAACTGAGAAAACAACAATTAGGGCACTCCTGTCAGATGCCAGTCCTTAGCTGCTCTTGAAGTGTATGCAAGTTGCCTAAATCTGTGTGCGGATTTGGTTTGTCTTAGCTTTGAATAACCTACTTTTATATACATTGCTGTTATTTTCAGTCTTACTTGCCTGATGTATATTCTTATGCTGCCAGTTTGAGTGGGAATATAATTCTGTACGGCTCAGTTTCTTGATAGGGAAGATAAGCTCTCTGATAAAGGCGTAGAAACTTTGAGACGGGCATGATGCTGTCTGATAACCTGTGTGAATTTGCATTTTGTTCTGCAGGCAGACAAGTTCCAGATGTACGTTACCTACTGTAAAAATAAGCCAGATTCTACTCAGCTGATATTAGAACATGCAGGAGCATACTTTGATGTAAGTACATCGTGTCCATTTTAAAAGCACGCCTTGGCTGTTGGACTCTTGTATTTGCAGTTCTGCTGAGTGCCTAATTTGTTAAGAAAATGCAGGTTTCCTGTTAATAACGCTGCAATTTATTAAGCTGTCAGCTTAAGACAATCAGTCCCATATCTCAGGTGGTTGACTTCCACTGCTCAGTTGGTGTTACAGTGCTGTCAAATCAGATGTACAAAATCGCTGTCACGTATCAGAGTAGTGCAGGGCTGGAAGCAGGTTCTGGCAACAACAACCGAGATGTGAATCTTCAGCTCACACAAGCACATCCTGCAAATCTTAGCATTTTGATGTGCTTAGTTTGCATTGTATGTAATAAAGATAGAAATCTTGGTTAAATTTTTGGAGCACTTTTAAACTGCAGTTGCATGTAGTGGTGATTCAGTTGACTGCTCTTGTTTAGAAGGGCTAAACCTCCTTATTCAGTCCCAAGGCTCCTTGGTCTGTACATGTAATATTTGCATAAAAAAGGGACAGAAATGTAGATGCATTAGAGGTTTTAGGGAGGAATTTTGGCCACAGTGAATGAGTTTTGGTTGGACATGTATTAACAGATGATTCAGTTAGAGTGCTCTCTTTCCATTTTTTTCCCCAGCTGAGCCACTAGCTGTGTAATGACACCACAATTTTTTTTAGAATTGTTTGTACAAGCAGAGGGAAGTAGAGGAAGTCCCTGAAGCTCTTGGGGTTAATCTCAAAAGCCTAATCACTGAGGAAATGGGGTTTCTAAACATTGTAAGGCAAAACCTTTCTTTGAAGCCTCTGAGAAGTTTTCAGTATTTGAAGAAGAGCAGGTAAGTTACAGAAAATCAGGCAGATATGACCCAAAAAAAATTCCAAGAAAAATTTTGTAAATACCATTTAAAAAGTAACACAGGGCTCTGATAAAACTATTAGAAATAAATGCTTGCCACCACCTCCTTTGATCCATCTGTTTTACCACTATACCCAGAGCTCTCCATCCCCTAATCCACCTAAAGTGTGGAGACCTAATTCTGTGCACAGAGAACTCGAGAGCTTCCACTGATGACACCACTGGTCCATGTGAAAATATCATGTGTATCCCATTTTGGGAATTTCTGATACTGTAATCATGGTTAGAGGGCACATAGCTGTGGGGCATAACTTGTTTGAAGTTGCTTGGTTAAAATACATCCACTGCTATGACAAATGGCAGACCCTATCAGTGAAGTTCAGCCCTAATCAGTACCTGAAATCTGTAATCATCCCATCTAGCTATCACATAATTCTGTTTTCCACCTTCAGCTTCGTGGAGGTCATTGTTTTTTCTATTTGTAAATGGCTGTTTTCTTTTCAAGTGCTTGGTAACCTCTTTTCTTCCGTCACAAACTGTTACTCGGTGCTCCCTCTGGTGGGGGATGAAGCCATCTGTGGCTGTTGGCACTAAAATAGCAGGGGATGCTGAGAAATCTCCACCTCAGCCTTTCTCGGTACTCCTGCCTCTTCCCTGGAAGACTGAAATGTGAGGGTTTTTCCTCTCTTGCAAGTAGCAAAAGTATAGATCTTAATGTTTTTAAAAAAGGTCTTGCCACACGTTCTATGTCCCTAATTGTTGCTCTGTGTGTTTAGGTTTGTTGAAACATTTCACTGGTACTCTCAGAGGTAATAATCTTCTGTTTGTACCAAGTGAGCAGGCAGATGCACAGCATAATGATTCACTGTGCCTGGAATATCTGGTCATCCTGTTTTTTGGGGTTTTTTTCCTTGCTAAAATAGAATTTGTAGTTAATGTATATTATTGCATATCCCTCAAAGCAGTTTATATCTGAGTGTTGGTGCTCACGGTCCTCAAATGTTTGCTTTTTTCATGTAGGAGATACAACAACGACATGGACTGGCCAACTCTATCTCCTCTTACCTTATCAAACCTGTCCAAAGGATAACAAAATACCAGCTTCTTTTAAAGGTCAGTATTAATTCGGGGTTCTTCATCTGATTCTGCTGTTCTTAAGAAGGCAAAGCTCTTGCTGAAATCAGGAGGGTTGTTCCACTCTGCTCTCCGAGACTCCAGCATCCTGGGCAGCCTCAAATACCGCTGCAAAATTTCAACTGAAAATGAAAGAAGGCATAAACAAGCAACTTTTTGTCCTGATTTCTGTAAATCAAAAAAAGATACCTGTCTACTGATGTTTAGTTAGAAAATATTAATTGCATTTCCAGGGTAAAAAAAGTAATTCAAGGCCATATGGATGCATTTTTGTAATGGTTTCTACACCAAATTTTGGCAAGCCATTAGCTATGCTGGTGGTATTAAGTACTGTAAAATAGATAATAATTTATTTATTTATATAGAAAACTGTAATATAAAATATCTATAAGACATATGGGTGTATATATAAATATATATGTGTATCAGTAAATATATGCACATAGTGACAGTACCTGTAGAGCTGTTGCACAAGAAGTTGTTATTTGTAATGTTGCCTGGAAATGTCAAGTAAATAGTAGCTGTTAAAATAAGCACAGCTTTTGGAACCCTGTAGTTAGAGCTTTCACTCAGTGGACAGATGTCTTCTCAAATGAGCAGCAGTGTTCTTGGACTGTGCTGGGTCTCTGTTAGGTGGCAATGCTTGTTTTGTTATAGCAGCCTACAAAAGCACTGTAACTGATCTGTGTCTCCCCTTTTCACTTGAGAACAGCCATGCGTGATTGCTTTTGAAATTTCTAAAAAACATTAGAGGCTTTTTCAGGTCAGATTGGGTGGAAACAAATCTGTCATTTTTGACTGAAGCTTATTGTCTGTTTTCCACTTGCAAAGAGTTGCAACTTAATCAAGTTATAATTACAGAAACACTCTAGGCTGTGCTGTTTCAGAAATTTTTAGGTATTAATTCCAACAATTACTATTATTATTTTTAATATTAATATGCCTTAGCCTGCTACATTATGGAAGTGGTGGGATAGATTGGTTTCACCAGTGTTTGCAGAGCCAGATGTCATTGCTGCATAGTGAAATGGATTTGTCTGGTGGTTGCTGGGCTTCTGGGTTGTCTTTCCTTTTTTTTTTTTTTTTCCTGTGAGAATAGAGATGTAAAGCATGGTAGGATTCAGAGCCTTGAATGATTGATGAAACATTTTACAGTTCTGGAAGTTTTGCTTGTTTTTGCGTGTTTTTCCGAATGGTTTTGAAGCTGCTCCTCTTCTGTGCCTCTGAGAGATACTTAGTTACTCTCACTGTTCTGTGGAGTTGTCAGGCAAAATTTAGGTGTGATCATGTAGTGTTTTGCTACATGAAGGTGGTATTGGCAGTTAAATAAAAATAATGTAATGATGATAATAGTAGAAGTCGCATGGCTTTCCCTTTAAAAAGGGGAAAAGGAATTTAACCTGAGAGAATGAATTAAGTGGGTCTTTTGAATAACAGAAGGAACATAATATGCCCTTTTGGTTACGTAACCTGCATTTTATCTTGATACTGTTCAAATGCCTAAAGTCTGTGAGGAAATTTGAATACCAGCTCAGGCACTGTTATGTTAAATCTGTGGGATGTTGAATGGGCAGAGAACTGTATGCCCTAAATTCTAATACAACACCTCAGCATGTTCCATTCTCTAACTTCTGTCCCTCAGTTTGTATTGAAAAGTTGTGTCCGTAGGTTGCTTTTAACTGTAAACACAGAACAGAGTCATTCATGGAATACTTAGAATAAAACAATGTAAATTCTCTTTATCGGCAGTTGTACAGAGCAGGTATTTGGTGCAGTGGAGCAATGACTGACATGGGAGGCAGGAGGGGTCCCTTTGTGTTGCCCTACTTTCCACCATCTTCATGGCTTGGCAGCTGCATTGTTCTGGGCCTTGATGTAGCATCTGATAACTGTGTCTGTGCTTATCATAAAAAGTTTTGTTCTTAACATAACTTTTAAAGATTTCTTATTAAGCAGATGTTAATCCTGTTTAAATTAGAAGTGATTAATTGATAGCTTGGACTGCTCCTTGAAGAACTGATCAGGATAGAAACAAAGTATACTGTCATGTCATTGGCAGAGTAAGAAGTTCGAAAAGATTTTAAATGTCAAAAATGATTTTTGGTTTGTTAGAAGTAGTAGAAATAAATGATAGAGTGTCCTCTTGTCTGCTTATCTTTTGCAGGAGCTGCTCACGTGCTGTGAAGAAGGTAAAGGTGAGATTAAGGATGGCCTGGAGGTGATGCTTAGCGTGCCAAAGCGAGCCAATGATGCCATGCACCTCAGCATGCTGGAAGGTAGGATTCAAGCTGCCTTTCCAATTTCATTGCGTGCTGCAGATTAACTTTGTTTTGTGAATGTGTTCTTTTCTCTGGGTTTGTAGTTTTCACACTGTTTTGGCTATATAAGATGCAAACTTATTTAGGAAAATTAATTGCTACAGACAGCTGGTACAGTTTTGTTAATTTTGTAAGTGTTCTTTCACCTTGATCTATAGCTGTGCCACTGCAGACTTGAAAAACATGTAGGCTAATGAAGTAGTCCACTACTCACCCAAAATGCAATTGGAAACTGGTCAAATATGCTGGCTTTGGCTATATTTTCCAACCAGTATCCTTGGCTTCTTTGTTTGAGATACATAAGTGTATTATTGGTGATTTTGCTGATTTATGTATCAAATAATTGTCTCCAAGAAGTTTGTCTTTTTCACATCTGTTTGCTGCCTGTTCCATAACAGACTTCTGGTTGAAATGAAATCTGTCTTCTGGCAGTAAAATGTCAGCATAAGCCAATTCAGCCCAAGCCTAAGCCAGCATAATCATGTTCATGGCAGACAGTGAAGGTTGGATGTAATGCATCTATGTGCTTAGAACAACTTTCTGCCAAAATCTGTTTTGTAATTGGCGCATTATCATGTTTTAATGGTGCAATCATACATTTAGTAATAAAAGTGTATTTCTTGGGCATTTAAATTTTTTTGAGAAAAAAGCAGGGCCCTCTTACCCTACAGTTGCTGAACAAATACTTTTAAGTGCTTCTAGTCAATATGCCTTTTCTTCCTGCCTGCCTTCTGGTAGTAGCATGCAGCTTGTCATGGAATTTTTCCAGTATTGTGCTAGTTACTGTAAAATTCGCCTTGGTTTGACATGTGATCCTTGATCATGTGAATGCTCCAAATAACCTCTGTTCCTTGATTTTAAACAATAGGGATGTTGGTCAGTTTACAGGATCAGTTCCAAATGCTTGTTCAGGAGGTGGTCTTAGTGTAAAGGCTGTCCAGCTTTGGTAATAATCTTTTAACCCTGGGAATGTGACTCTGGAGAATTTCCTAATCTTCTACATAAGTTGGTTTTACAACAAATCATGCGTGTATTGTTGAGTCATCCCATGTTGGACAAATATAGTGAGTGAGCACATTTCCTCTTTATGTCTCTGGAGGATTTTGAATGAACATCCTGACGGAACTTGCCTCTGATCCTCTCCATACTGTTGCCCTGTTTGGAACATGAAAGCTGGCAAGCAGTATCTATTTAAAACACGTTTTGATACCACTCAGGAGAGTATGGTAGACAATTTTTGTTATCCTCCAATTCTAAAGCTGTGTATTAAACTGGGAGAACATGGTACCACTAAAATGGAAAAAAAAAAAGTGTTGGTATTCTCAATCTTCATATTTTTTTCATTATGTCTCAATACAAGTGATCCAGCTGGTAATTACTTTATTGTGGATCAATTCTGGCATGACCAATGGCAGGCTGATGGTATGCCAACAACTCCAAGCTGCCATGATTTTTCATCCCCAGTTGGAACACGTTTCTGTGCTCATTGCCTACATGCGAGAGAAGGTGTACATCCAGAAAAGGTGTCATTGGGGAGCTTGCCACTCTCAGAAAAACCTGATGTGCTCTGTGTCCTTGCAAGTTGCTTACTTTCTGCAGTGGCAGAACGCTCATAAGAGAAATCATTTTCCTCACAGAAGAGGTTACCAGAAGCTGACAAAGATCTGTCATTTGTTGGTAAAATACTGCCAGAAGAGTTGATTAAGTTCTTAACAGTTGGATGTCTAAATTTAGAAGTAAATTTGAGCTACAGTTACATTTAGTATATTGCAGTGTTAAAATCAAGTCTTGATTTTAGGATTGTTTTCTTGGAATCCCATCTTTTGGAAGTCGTATCAGGGGGAAAAAGTCATACAGTTCAATGAACAGAAGCTGTGCTCTTTATGTTCCTTTTATTACCAGCTTTTCATGGTGAATCTTTTACTCTGTTTTTAGGCTTTGATGAAAATATAGAATCTCAGGGAGAGCTCATCCTTCAAGAATCCTTCCAAGTGTGGGACCCAAAAACTCTAATTCGAAAGGGAAGAGAGAGGCACCTTTTCCTTTTTGAGATGTCCTTGGTTTTCAGTAAAGAAGTAAAGGACTCCAGCGGAAGGAGCAAATACATTTACAAGAGCAAACTGTTTGTAAGTATGGGAGAACAACTGATCATATTTACAAAACTGTCTAGATTAGGCTCCAGCTACGCTCAGGTGATTCAAATGTCCCTGAAGAACTTGAACAACTATTACAAAGCAATGAAAGAACAGCCTTGGAAAGTATAGGCTGAATCTTGCAACTTTGGTGCTTTGTCTTGCTTTTGAGGTGAAAAGATAGGCTCAAAGCAACTACTGAAGGGTATGTGTCAGTCTTGGTGTGTCAGGTCAAATGAAAATCAGTATTGGGCTGGACTGATTTTGTCTTAATTGTGTGCTGATTGCTGATTCTTTAACACTTATTTGTATAAAGCAGAAGGATGGAAGGAGTTGATAAGCTGCCTTCATCTTTCTTGTTTACTATTGCTGTTGTAGTAATAGTCACGCTAAGGATTTGTTTTAGTGGATATTCTACACATACTGATTGGGGAAGGCAAGAACTTTGTTTTGGAAAAGTTCATTCCAGAATGTTTGCTGAGACCAGTAGTCTTCCAATAAAATTCTCTAAATAGAATTACAGTACTTGGGGTCTACTAAAAGGATGAAAAGGTGGAAATGTTTTTCTTCCCATTAAAAAAAAAAAAAGAAAAAAAAAAAAAACCTAAACCTCCACTCTTGCTTTCTTTATCTGTAGCATGTATGCTTTACAAAATGTGACTCTGGAATTCACATCCTTGCCTTCCTGTCTTGCTGGATGACTTGGGTGAGAGTAGTATTCACACTCCATAAACTAAGGTAGCCGAGTGGCAGGACAGTCTCCCATGGCTTGCCCTGCATCTGTTGAAGGCAAGATTAGCATTTCTACCAAATAGCTCAGAGCAAGACCTTGAAATTACTTTGCTTCTGAGAATCACTCTCTAGAAGTCCTTATTCTTGTATTGATCCTATTGGCATGTATGACTAAGTCTAGATCGTGTAAATACTGAGTCTTTTCTCTGTGCTTCTGCTCCTTTTCCTTCATTCATTCTCTCCTCCCCCTTCTGTGTCGAAATTGGTAAAATAGGTTGGTGAAAAAAACCCCTATTTTTTTCCATATCTTTCTTTGCATATTTAGTCACTTCATTTCCAACACTTGCTTTCCTTCCTAATACAAAATAGCTAGCAGGTAACACAGCTGCAGCTGTTTGTTGATCACATCTTTCTTTGGTGCCCTCAAGAACCCAAAACACAAAAAAATGCTGGTGTACTGGAGAATATCAGTAGCTGCCAAGGGATTTTGTGGGAGAGGGGACAGAACTGAAAAATCAGTCCTGTAAACTTGTCACGTCAGTTCCTATGGCAGGAATTTAGTAATAGCCTTATGTCCTAGAGAAGCTGATGGAAATCTTGAAGACTCTCCTTGTACCTCATTTTTAAAACACAAGGCTTCTTTTTGTCGTCATATTCTATCTGGCAAAATATCCTGTAGTGCAGCTTACTATTATAGCAGCTCTTATAGTTTGATCTTTAGAAAAGGCATGTGTTGAAAAAATGCATGTTGATTTGAGCTAAAGATCTTTTCTGTATATGCTGTCCTGTGACTTACCTCTGGAAGGTGGCTTTACAAAAATGAAGTCCTTCTCTTTGCTTCGGGCCTGATGACCATCAGGGTTTCCCCAGCACAGGATACTCAATGGCATGATATAAATAAGTGGCAGAATGTGGTAATGAACTCCTTCGGCAAGAGGTTAAATGTCCAAAAGCAAGTGCCTCAGGTGGGAACAAGGCAAGCTGGTGTTACTTTGACAGAACACTCTCCCAGTCATCAGTAACTGGTGTTTGGGAGCTTCCTCACCTCAGTGTGGTTTCCATGCATCCAGTAACCCACAATGATTTCTGTTCTGTGAGCCTGTCCTGGAGCCCCATGCAGACTTGTAGCATTGCCAGTGTCCTTTGCAGAGAGCCATGTTGCTCAACTGCTTATTAGGCACAGGCAGTTGTGTGTGGAAGGGTGGATGTGTTGGGTTGGGATTATTTTAGAAGAAAAAAAAACCAAAAAAGCTTTCACCCACCAAAATCAAAAAACCCCCAAGCTGACATCCAAATGAGATGAGAAAAAAAGTGCCTTTAGTCAGGTACTGGGTATCCAGCATCTCTTGTGTTGAACTGTGTATGTGCTAATGATGATGTGCTAATGATGATATGTAGGGGAAAAATACAGCTTCTAATCATGTGAGAATACTTAGCAGCTGTTGGGGAGTGAGGGTTCTTTTAGTGTGAGCTGTATTTCTTCATTTGTAATTTTTTTTGGAGCAGAGCCTGTATGAATTGTTTAAAGTGGAAGCCAATTCACATGAGTGAGATGTTGTTCCAGTCAGAAAGTGAAAACATTTTGGATGATAATTAGCTATTAAGGTCTGACATTAGAACATTCTCAAAGACTGATTGTTCATGTAGTTGTCTCACAAAATTCTCCAGGGAAACTGCATTTCTGAATTATTTCATCTGTTTCGGAGGGAAGGAAACACACTAGGAAAGGCTCATTAGACAGAAAAGAGACCAGAGTTTTAGAAGATATCAAGAAAATTCTTAAGCATATCTTATCTGAGAGAAAGCATAAAAATCAGTAAACAGTGAGTGTTCTCCAATGGAAAGGAACAGGGAGAGAAGCCAAAACTTACTTTTTGCCAAGCATCTCCTTTAGAATTATAAAGCTTTTACTGTCAAGTCCAAAAACTAAAATAAGCATTTCAGTATTCAGATTATAAGTGTTACTGTTTATTGTCACTTTATCGAAAAGACTGTTAAGCTTGCAGTTCTTCCTTTTTTGAAGAGACCTCACCACTGCCACCAGAATAAAGGATTTTCTCTAGCATATGGCATTCTCTAGCCTTAACCTTCTGAAAATCTCTTTAAATAGCAGTGCTCAATTTTTTAGAATATTAGTATGCCTTTGTGGCTTCTGAGAAAAAGTTCCCTGTGGTCCTAACAAATTTTTCTTCATTCCAGACTTCTGAACTGGGTGTCACAGAACATGTAGAAGGAGATCCCTGCAAGTTTGCTCTATGGGTTGGAAGGACACCAACTTCAGACAACAAAATCGTTCTCAAGGTAATTTTAGCAGATGCACTTTTGGTCTATAGTAAGTCTTGTAGATGTTGTTGATATTTGTTGGGGAAGCGACAAGTGACTTCCTGCTTTGAGAGGCACAGCTGCTGACAAATAATTTTCATTGTGTGCAGAGGTGGTGGCAGATACATATATATCTAAATCATGTGGCCTGACAGCAGAGGGGAATCTTTGTAGCCTACTGAAAGATTAAACAAACCTGCTTTCACAAATCATAGTAGGGAGAAGTTTGATCCCATGGATTTCCATAAGCTTGAAGACTTCAGCAATTAGCTGACAGGGCAACTGGTGCCACAAAGAAATTATGGCATCAGTGTTGCCTTTCACACTCAAGTCGTCGCTGCTTGTTGGTGATGCTGGTTTTTGTGACCTGTATTTTTATGCAGAAAACAAACACTGCAAAACATTTTTATGTCTTTATGTGGGCTACAAGGTTTTCTGAAGCTACTTGCCTTTGGATAAAAGTGCATGCAATGCCTATAAATTTTGTGTCTGGGCAAGTTACAGGTGTCTCTAGTTCTCTTTGGCTCGCTTGGAGAATGGCTAAATCATTTTTTCCTGTCATTATGGTATGTAACCTGGGACTCCTTCTCAACTGAAAAACCTTCTTTGTAATGCCATAAGCAGTTTATGGGTAATTTGGAATATTTTGAGGAGCTGTGTTGAGCTGTAACAAAGTTCATCATCCCAGTTTTAGGTTAATATACCTACTATTAAACATGTGTGATTTCACATTTATTCATATTGAATACTCAGTAATGTCACTTAAGAAGGGCCTCTCCAATTCACATGTTAATACTCAAATTTATATCTTTTCCTTGTGAATTACAGCCTAAAAAAACCTTACATTAGCTTTCTGGCAGCAGCCAAGGAATGCAAGGAAATTAAATGTAACATTAATAAATACTAGATTTTTCTTTCAATCCTAATGTTCTCATAATTTCACAGACAGTGCTTTGCAGCCTGAAATGATCCTCCCAGGACAGAGCAGAATAAGAGGTTTTATTAAGGGCTCTCTACATAAGATCATTTTAAGGTGTTTTTGTTCTGTACTTTACTTAGTGCATAGGATATTTAGAAAACTTCTATGATATATTAAGCTCTTCAACAATTTTGTGGACTTCGTTTGTTTGTTTGTTTCTGAAGGTTGGAAACAAGCACTTCCTTAACTCATTAATATTAGAAATAAATTCCATGAAAAACTAAATAAAAGATTTTTTAAAAGGTCATGTTTAGCTTCTCTTCCTAAATGTTTTTGTTTGTAAAAGAAAACAAAATTCTTTTTCCTACCTGTCCATCTGTTCCTACAATTTTCCCATCTGTTTAGAATTCCTGGTTATTATATATTTATAATATATTAAATATTTATAATATATTTGAAGCCAGTTATTTCAGGAGACAGTAATTAAGAGAAGTAGGAAATTATATATAATAATTTCTTCAGATCTGCAGTAATATTTATATTTAGTAGCATTTCAGGTGCAGGGTTAAATTGGACTAAACAATCAGATTAGAATTTGGGCAGGTGGATATCAAGTCATTTCTGGAGTATTTAAAAAAAATAGATATGTTGCAGGCAGTTATTAAAATGCAATCCCTAAATTAACTTTCTGCCTTGAGATATGTATCAAAAAGTGGGAAGAGTAATACATGAAATGTGTCGTGGAAGTATATGTGTTGCAGTAAAAGTTAACTTCTTTGCCAGTAATAGTAGATTATTATATCAGGTTAGAACTGACCTAAAATTTTCGGTGAGTTTAAAATACTAGTATTCAAGGTATTATTACTGGAATTCTTAAAGTAAATCAGTCCACCCTGTCTCACATGAGATGCATACAGGGCTTTAATCTTCAAGTTACAAAAGTAAACTCTGAATTTTTAAGATGTTAATACTTTTTAATGCTTAAAATGTTTTTCAAATGAACAATATTACTAATGTTGAGAAGTAAAGTAGTGTTGGTGATTCAAAATGAAGACAGCCAGGTAGAATTTCCTTTTTTCTCTTCAGGTTTTTAAAAATTTTTCTCAAAGTCATTCTTTATGCCTTCCTCTTTGTGTTTATTAGCTGATGTGTGGATCTTCTCAGCCATAATGGTCCATTGTGAGGGTTTTGTTTCTTTTGCATATCAAAGGCATCCAGTATAGAGAATAAACAGGACTGGATCAAACACATCCGGGAAGTGATACAAGAAAGGACTATTCATTTGAAAGGAGCATTGAAAGAGCCCATCCACATCCCCAAAACTGCACCAACAACAAAACAGAAAGGAAGAAGGTAAGTAGTATTTCAAATAATCAGAGATTTCTATGTACACAACAGTGCTTTTTCCTCTGTAGTGTTGAATTTCTAATGACTTTCAGTGAATTGGACAAAAGCAAGAGTCATTTTGTCCAGCTTTATCTTATCATTAATTTACAGTTTCCTGCAATGCTGAATTTGTTGAGATTTCTCCTCTGAACAGTCCCTGACTTGTGCAAATCAGCCATTACAGAAGGGATTTGGAACTGCAGTACAGGATAGCTATACATTTAGATTTTTGCAATTCTGTGTGTGTTATTCAGGTCCTTGGTTTTCCTTTCATGAAGCTTGAAATATGTGACCAAATGTCCTGTTCCCTGGCTTCGGCTAAGTGACTTTGCAGGTATCTTGTCAGAGTTCTGGCTCACTGGTTATTGCCTTAATTCTACATGATGTAGACCTTGAGCAAATGAATCCCTTCTCTTGCAGCAGAGAAACAGAGTATTAAGTACTGAGTATTTGATTCTTGCATCAGTTAATTTGGTGTCTGTTACCACACTAGGAGTGTCTTAACATCTTTAACATGTTGCAAACACAGTACTACTCATGTAATGAAAACTGAATTCTTTGCAGAGATGGCGAGGACCTGGACAGTCAGGGAGATGGCAGCAGCCAGCCTGACACTATTTCAATTGCCTCACGAACCTCCCAGAACACCCTAGACAGTGATAAGGTAAGTTTCCCAGGCATTGCTCTGTGCTGAGAGCAGGTGATTCGTTTCTTATTGTGAATTAGCACCCAAGATTAGTCCTTAGTACCTTCAGAGAAGAGGCGTGGAAATATTCAGTCTCTTAAAAATACCTGTCTGCAATTGAGAAAATACCTTGATAGCATGGGAGAGCAGGAGTGATTGCTTAAATCTAATAGATTTATGTTTGTTCCAATTTGAAACCATTTTGGTCCCCTCTGTTCTGCAGTTTGCTCAAAGATTTAGCCCAGTTTAAAATAAGAGTTTTATTTTCTGTAAAATTTGATAGTGATGCACAGAATTTTTCTTGATGTTAATCTCAGCCTTCCTGAAAGCATACCATCTGCTTTTCATGTTGGCTTGAGGCTGGTGATTGCCACACACAGTTACTGTCGTGAGAGAAAAGTACTCTCCAGTGTTTCAGTTAGAGAGTAGGTGTTCACCTTCTGCATGGAAGCTGATGGAATCGTTCAGAGGTAACCCACAAAACTGTCATTTGCTACTACTGTTTCCTTTCCTCCATCTCTGTCTATAGATTCTGGCTGGGTTATACCATAAGGATGCACAGCCAGAGTTTCCCCTGGGTAGAAGAAAAATAAGTGTCAAAAGAATAAAAATGTTTGTGAAATGTGTGTGTTACTTGGAATTGAAACAAGATTTTTGGCAAGTGAGAAGTGTTAGGACCCTGGAGGGAGGTAGAGATGGATAATAAAAGTTTATCAAACAGAAGAATGAATTAAAACACTGAAGATGCCTAGCAAATTACTTGAAAGTTTGGTTAGGGATTTCTGGTGTAATATCTCCCTGGGTAAAATTGTTCTGATGAGCCATTCAAACTATGCATATAAATAACCAGTATTCTTCAGGGTAGCTGAGTGAATGGATTCTCAGAGTAATATTTTGACCATTCCCATCATCACCTAAACTCAGTGAGTTTCCTGTATTTTCACAGGTCACTCAAACTCTGTAGTTTGATTTTTCCGTGTAGAGAAGCAGACAGAAGGAGGGAAATATTAGGTGCTTCAGATGCTCATGTATTTGTCAAAAACAACCTGTGTTTTGACCTTGTGCATTTGTACTGAGGTTGGTCTGTAGTTTTGGTGGTGGCTTCTAAAGATACCTGTGAGAAGAACAGTTGCTTAGAGGAATAAGACCTGTTTTGATGACTTTTCTTTTGCTGTCTCATTCTTAGCATTCTTACTTAACTATTTAGGGATTTGCAAAAATTGGGTTTTGTATGCTAGCAAACGGTTCTTAAGAGAAGAGTTTAGGTAATCTGTCACACTCAGAAGGAAGTCATGCTGTCTCTGGTTTCCCTGATTGTTGGCTGAGACATCAGGCTGCGTGCATGCGGGTTGGAGGTGAAACAATCCATCCCTGCCGTGCAGAGCCATCGCCCTTCTGCAGTTGGTTGAGATGCGCTGTTCACTAGGGTGACTAGCATGGGTTGTCTCCTGATGCCCTTCACAGTAGTGTTTCATGCATCATGTGAGAATTGTTGAGAAAAGTGGCCAAGTAAAATGCCCTCGGGATTGTTATGAGGAGGAGTCTTACCAACAACCTGTTCAACAGGAGTTATAAGTTAAAACGAGGAGGAATTGAAGGAAGGAGAAATGGAAAACACTTCTCAGTATTTTCCTGACAAATTAAATTTTAAGTGTGATTAGTGACCATACTGATTTTTTTTAAGTATTTTTGAGTTCTTACATTTGTGTATAAAATTCTTGTTAGACTTTTCTTTGCCAAGAAAAGGAAGCTGAGGACTCCCTGGGAGTTACTTGTCCTATGTCCAAGGAAGGAATTTACTATTGTGTGTGATTTAGCAGGGTAGCTTTGTTTAATGTTTCTATTATATGCTTTGGTTTGCTAAATACATTGAGAAAATCTTTAATCTGATTAAAAATACAAATTAAAAATTATTAAGGAGCAGTAACAGGAAGGTGGCCAGTGAAATCTGCAGGGAGTCTTAACACTGTTGCTGAGTCTGAAGTAATCTCTCACTTTGGGTGTTGAAAATTCATTAGGTGCAGTCCCTTTGGAGTTTAAAATCGACTCTGTTTTCTTAGCCTAGAAGCTCGAAGTGTGTGAATGTCTTACGAAAACGGAGTAAAACAGTTCTACAGATTTTAAGTGCTGTTAATGTGGTTAGCCAGAGGAAGCAGTGGAACTCCTTGGTCAAATTTGGAGCATGTACCTAACTGAGATGAGATTCCAAATCAAGAAACATTAAAAATATCAAGCAATTTAAAATAGTATTAATTAAGTGGTAGAAGTGTTTGGTGCTGTATTACTTATTAAGCTCTTTCTGAACATTTTTCTGCTCGCATGTATCTGTAATCAAGGTTAAGAAAAGACAACAAATATCAAATGTGTCATATTAATCAACAGCCAAGTAAAACCCTTCTTTTACTTCCTCCAATTATATGTTCAGACAGTTCATTCTTTTAAAATAAATATTTTGGTTAGAAGTTCTAAACTGTTATACAGAGGGAATATCAAGAATGAAGTCCTTTATCAAATGTTAATATTCTTTCTCACCTCCTCAGAGATAACTACTTTGAAAGAGCTGAAAATCCTTGACCTTGATAGTGAGTGGTTGAATATTGTCCAGACGTTCTTATTTCCTTGCATCCTGTTTTCTGACATAATTGGAATTGCCATAACAACAGAGAATAACTTCAAGATTAGCTATTTTCTTCTCCACCCTTGCTTTTTAGGCTAGAATTGTAACTTCTCATTGTTGGCTCCATTGTTGAAATGCTGCTTTTCAGTAATGACTGGGATGATGCAATAGACCGTATGTTTATAAAGCTGACATTGACATCCTTCCCAGCTTCATGTCATCTGAAAACAGTGTTGGAAGACAGAATTAGAATGCAGAATAATCTTGGCAATGGGAAAAATTAACTGGCAAAATACTGTGCAATTTAGTAGGAACACGTTTGCGCTTATATGAATAGGTGGAAATAGTTAAATACTAACGAAAACAGTGAGAATCTTGAACAGTTTTTGAGAGGATGATTGAGAAGCTGCAGAGGCTCACAAGATGTTTATTATTTAACAGTGTGATGAAACTGGGAGGGCAAGGGAAGCAGCCATATATTGGCTTGTAGAAATGGGATGTTGAGCTGCAGGACACAAAGTCCTCATTCTTTACTCAGAACTCGTAAGGCTT
The DNA here is from genome assembly GCA_013398115.1 of Falcunculus frontatus. Lineage (NCBI taxonomy): Eukaryota > Metazoa > Chordata > Aves > Passeriformes > Falcunculus > Falcunculus frontatus. Next base: position 631,629 of record VZRV01002353.1, on the reverse strand, counting down.
CCATTAGATACTGCATCCAGTTTTGAGTACAGAATTTTAGAAAATCAGTGGTTCTTTGGAAGAGTCCTGAGGGAAAGAAGAAGAAAGATTGATTAGAAGTCTACTAAATCTAATTTACAGGGCAAGGTAAAGAACTAGGACTAACAAGTTTAAAGGAATAAAAAGGCAGGAGGAAGGACTTTAGGTCTTCAAGTGTGTAAAAAGCTACCACACAGAGTTACTAAATGGTCTTTTACCTATCTTTTAAGTGGATGGGATGTGATCAAAAGACTTATTTTTAAAAAATATTGCAATAATACTTTTTAAGGGTATGAAAATGTGAAACCCTAGAGCAGAGTAATTGTGAAGGCTGGGGAATCTCCATAACTGGAGTTTCTCGAGAACAGTTCGGATAAATATTAAGGATTCACACAGATGTGGTTGATCATGCTCCAGAGGAAGGGAGTGAAGTGGACTAGGTAATTTAAAATCCCTTTCCAGCCTTTTTCTTATTATCATGGGGTGTATCTTCATATGGCAAGACATGCTAAATACATCAATAGCACTGACCCATCCTGAAATATTGGAAGGTATAATGGAATCCAGAGTGAAATACAGAATTTTTGAGAGAGAGATTTCTACTCCATCAAAGCATCTCAGTTTTCTGCATGAGTGCTCTTACTGTACCCTTCTCAGTAAATATTTTGCCCTTCACCTTTCATAGCATTCCTTCTATTCATGTTCTGTTGATGTGTAGCCAGCATTTTAGGTGGCTAACGGATAGAAGAGATTCTTGGACCACTCATTTGGCCTTTCATCAGCCTCATCTGGTTTTTAACATTGCCTTTGAACTTGATCCAGTGCATAGGAAGTTAAATAGGGAGACTGAAGGAAACAATGTAGGTCTGATAGGTTTTTTCATGCTTCTAGTCATTGATCTGGTAGAAATGTGAAATAATCCAAACTAGTATTTTGGTATGTGAGACGATGAGAGGCTTTTAGAAAAAGAGCTGTCACAGATTGCTCTCCTAAGTAGTAGAAATCATGGTAGCTGCTGTGGGTGGTCAGAAGAGCAGTATTTTATTTTTAGGAAATTGTCTTTTGTGCCTAGCTGGTAACACTTTGATTACTGTCTATGTGAAGTTGTATTTCATTTTCATGCTTCTTTAAGCTTGTGTGTAGTTCTTTGTAAAACAGAAAAAGTACTGAAGCAGCAGGAGACAACCAAGTATTTAGTTCTGCCGGATGAGTCTCCGGAAGAGAAAAGGCTCCCACCAGTAGAAAAAAGTGTTACTAAAAAAGCAGGTGTAGCTCTGAGTACACACCTCTTTCCAGAGTTGGAAACCAAGTCTGGACAGCTACCTGATCAAAGCAAAATGTTCTTTATTTGAGGCAGAACTTTTTGTGCTGTCCCATTTCTTTTCTGCCACAGTGCACTTGTTTCCATTTTGAAAGGGGATTAAAGATTTTCATGCTTGAAATAATTGAGAAATCTTGTTAGCTTCTCTTTGCTTTCCTTTCTTCTTCATGTAAAATTACTATGGAAAGTTAAATTTCATTTACAGTCCAGAGAGCATGTTATATGGCCTGATGTAAAGATTCTTGAATATCTGGTCAGTCATTATGTTCACAGGTAGTGGTGGAAGATGGGCTTGGTGTGGTGTCTGCCTTCAGCAAACCTGTGCTAAGAGTTTACTCAGCTAGTGAGTGTTTGTGTGTTTGTGTAGTTTGGTTTTTTCTTTCTTTCTACAAGCAACAGTGACTAAAAGGCCCCAGAGAGGTGAACATAGATGGTTAGCATTAATTTCAGCAACTGCAAGGCACTGTGTCTCATGATAAGCTGTTTAATTAAACCTTGTGCCTTTTTTAATCTGCGGTTCTGTTTCTGTCTGGCTTTTGTTTCTCATCTCGTCTCAGTCTCTCCAGTTTCCATGTTTCAGACATAGCATCATTTATTTTTATCATGCATGATTAATTCAGTTTACATAAAGGGTTTCTTGAGACGGATGGATAAAGTATATAAAGCCTTTGTTCAGCCTAAATTTGGATTTAGATGGTTTGTAACTCTTTTCCCTTCAGTGCAAGTCAGTCTCCCAGTTTCTGCTGTGCCTCTTGCTCTTCCCTCCAGCTAGCCTGGAGAGCCTTGCCAAAGCTGTCCAACAACAGCTGTTGAGCAACGCGCTTAATCACAGACACTCCCTGCTGTCCAACTGCATTTAATCAGTGTGAAGGATGGAACTGCTTTCGGAAAGTGTGTTATGGAGAGAAATCGAGCAATGAAACAAAGAGGAAAGAAGTGTTTCCTAACCACTACTGTAGGAGGCAGAAAGAAGGGAAGTTAACCCAAAGGAAGGGAAATTTGGTAAACGCTTTTTTTGCTTTGCTCTCCAAAGTGCCGTTTGTGTGTGCTAGGTACAGAAACCATTGTTTTTGGTATCTTAAGCAGTAGTGGAAAAGTTCTGCACTAAGTTGCATGTAACAGCCTAGGTGCATGTTTGAGGATGGTGTGGATCTAACAACTCTGTGCAAGAAGTGTCTTACACACTATACTGAAGTGTGAATGAGTATTGAATTTCAGTGGAATACTGACCTGCTAGGATATCTGATTCCCACACTGTCTGAAAGACTAGGAGTTCTGTGTATTTTAATAGTATCTGACATGGCCACTGACACCCTTCATTTGCTTTTTCCTTTAGCTTAATGTTATATAAAATACTTAGAGAACATAAAATTTGAGATCCTACTTTTTTTGTTTTATTAGGGGAAGGAGAAAAAAGAGCATCTATGTTACCAAAACATGTGGCCATTGCACCAGTCACAAAATATACTTTAATCTCTATTTGTAGGAAGTGAAGGGTCAGGAAAGCAAACAAAGCATGGAAGATATGCTCCTGTAGGTATTCAGGAGGAAACATAAGGACTAGATGTAGTTTCTGGAAAGTGTCAGCTTGTTACTCTACTTGCACTGGATGGGATATGGACCTCCTGAGAAAAATTTGGTCTGCCCTGGACACCTTGTGAAGTCATACTTCATCAGCTTTTTTGTTAGTCCCCATCAGGCATACAGATGGTTTCAATTGTTTCTGAGTTGGTCTGACAAAGGCTGTAACATAAATCAATACCAGAAAACAAGGGAAAGCTCTTTACTTTTTCCCCTTTGCATAGCTTTGCATGGACTAAAAAAGAGAGTGTAAGGGAACAGGAAACATTTTAATGAGGGAGGAGGTAACGTGTTGAAGACGTACCCCCCTGTAATTTGTGTATTGGGGCTGTCCGAAGAGACGGGGTAGAAGGAAGCAACGTGATTAATTTTTAGCCTGGATCTAAACGGGTACAACCTGATTTATCTTCCTTAAACACTAGATGTATGAGGGTTTTCTGCCCTTCTTGGCCCCAGCATTCCCTCAAGGAAATTTCTCTTCCTTTGTAAGCACACACAAGCAATGATAGCCGGTGAGATTAGCAGGCAGATACCATGGGAAAGCTCTGGAGTTACTGCAGCCCATCTGCTAGGAGTTATGTTCTGTCATTTGTTGCAGACTTGAGGAAGAGAGGGTTGGAATTGTCCTTTGATTCCTACTGGGATTTTGCTGGTTTTGTCATTTGCTCTGAAATACTTGCTTGATAACAAATAGCATTTTCCTAGAAAAGTTTCTGTCCAGCATTTCCATTCCAGGCTTATAACGAAAACTAACAGATAAGAAACAATGCGGTCTCTTATCTCCTTTTTCTGAAGCTCATGGGAGGTAGCTGGCAGCCATGAAACAGTCAAAAGCAACGTGGCAGGAGCTGTGCAGTTTGTTGGTGTGGCACTTGCTTCTAGACTTGATGCAGCTGGAACTCTCACAGGGTATTGGTCCTCCTTTGTCGGCACAGGGCATTGCAGGATTACCTCACTGAGCTGAAGGAGTTTACTGGCTTGGTTCAAAATTACTGAATTCACAGAAGTTGAATACCAGCTGAGATCTGGTATGAGTGTTTCACTGAAGCAGCCAGAGTTACAGAAATACTCACACATGGAAAAACTGAAGTAGCCTGGAATGCCGTTGCCGTAAGGAAAAAGGAATTCCAGGACTGCTTGCTTAAGTTGGATGGTGCTTTGGCACTGAGCAATCTTGGGAACTTTGCAAAGTTCTGATAATAATTTTCATTTCACATCAAAGCAGATGAAACAATCAAAGAGAGGAAACGAAAGCTTAGGCAAAGTTATTCAAATGAAGTGTTTTGAAGAGGGGGAGGAAAACCCTAAGCTTGCATGCTTTTGATTCAAGTTTGTGCAGTTTTGTTTGGGGAGCCAACAAAAATGTGAAAGTTGTAAGCCTGTGTGAATTTTTTACTAAATAGTTAAGTATTTGGGAATGTTATGTGAAGAACTTTACACTGACTTCTATAATTGTGTATGGTGTGTCCTGGATGATTTTGTGACCTCTCTGTATAAACCATGAGTAAGGTAGGAATAAAGCAATGCGTTCATTTGAAAAATCTCCCCTCTTTTCTATCTTGAATTGGCAAGATAACAAAGCTCATGTGTGACTGTATTTAGTAATATCTGACCTTTTTTTTTGCTAATTATCACACATAAAATCTATTCAGAAGTGACTGCTACTTCAGCTTTTGGGATAAGGAGCAGTCTAGCAAGAAAAACTGCTTAAATCCTCCGCCCAGCACTGTCACAACCAGTGTGCTTTGAACAATAGGTAGAGACAAGCGGAGTTAGAAATCTGTTCTAAAACGCCAGAACTGCCTGATTTTGAAATGATCTCTTCTTGACGTGGAAAGTCCCAGAAGCCTGCTATCACATCCAAAATACAAATCCTGCCAGGAGTCCTAAATAGGTAACGGTGCGTGACGGTTTGATAACGAGCATTCATCTGGCTTCTCCTTGTTTTCTCCCCTCACAGTTGTCTGGTGGGTGCGAGCTGACGGTGGTAATCCACGACTTCACCGCCTGCAACAGTAATGAGCTGACAATCCGCCGTGGGCAGACAGTGGAGGTCCTGGAGAGGCCCCATGACAAGCCCGACTGGTGCCTGGTCCGAACCACAGATCGCTCCCCAGCTGCAGAAGGCCTGGTCCCCTGCGGGTCCCTCTGCATCGCCCACTCTCGCAGTAGTATGGAGATGGAGGGCATTTTTAACCACAAAGGTAAGGAACGATGGGCATGGAGTCTACTCATCAGCAGTGTGAGTTTTGGGTAATGGAGAGCACTGTGCAAACGGCAGCTTCGGTGTTCCTGCACTGTCTTGTTTTCAGCAACCATGCTGTCTGTTCCAAGAATAATCAGTTGGCAGTTCTCAGCATTAAGTGGAAATGTGGCTGAAGATAGGGAAGAGGTTTAAGCAAATTATATCTTGGTGAAGAGTTATATATCACATTAGATCAAGCTGCAGCGATAGGAAAATCTGTACCTGAGAAGTGCTGAAAGCGGGGAGGGAAGAAAATCTCCAGCATGGATTATCAATGGTTCCTGAGAAACCCTGCAGTAAGAAGTCATGACAACATCAGTTTCAGCAATGGAAAAGGTAAATACGCTCATTCCTATGCCCTGGCACAGGAATTGTTCATTTGGACTTCTGTATTTTACTTAACTGAGCTTTTCGGAGTAGCATTGGCACACTCATCCCTTTTTCCCAGAGCATCTCTGAAATCTTACTTTGGTTTTTTTTCAGATGCATGAAAGAATATTCCCATTAAGGGTGCAAGAAAAATCTGATGATTTTTTGAAAGGTTTTAGGGTTTTAGTGTGCTGTAATCTTTTGAATCTGTAAACTGCCCAGGCTCAAAGAGTAGATTGTTATAGAGAAAATGGCTTGTTTGCTTCTTTTGCAACTACTTGAGTTTGCAGGCTATGAACAGGAAGAAATGTGAACTTATAAAAAAAATAGGAGGGAAAAAACCAGAAAAATAGTTCATTAGAAGGCATTTCATCACATGCTATGGGAAAAGATGCATTTCAAAGAATTTGTTATTGCAGGTAACAAGATTAGCAGACAAGTCATGTTGGGGAAAATTTGTCTTCCAAAACACAAAATTCCGGTTTTGGAAAGTTTTCCATAAATATAACCACAATTTTTTCAATTATTCAGTCCATTCCAGCTATTACAATTTTTCCCATGTTTTTTTAAGTCACTGTATAAATATGCTTGACTAAAACAGGAGTGAGTCTGTGTTTCTTACATTAGGGGCAGGCACAGCAGGAACTTCCTGAATGCAGGGTGATTAGAGGCTGGGGGGGAGTTTGAAGGATTGAGCTATATAGTTGTAGTAATCTTTTGTCGTTTTATGTCATATAATAATTTGGATAGGGGAAGCTTGCAGATATTCTGATGCTAAATTTGGAAAATGTAGTTGGGTAACACTAAAACTTTTCTTGGACTAGGGGGTGAAATCAGGGTTTTTTTTTTTTAAACAGCACTCACAGAATTGATTAATCTAATTTCTTTTGGAGCTAAGGGACTTCACGTTTGAATGCAGAGAATTTTATTAGGAGAGGCAGATTGTACTGGACAATATATATATTACATGAAATACATTGAGCCTGTCAGAATCCTGAGGGACAGACAGAGCTGGTTTTGTGTTTGAGAAGGTACTTTTATTAATCAAACCAGTGGACGTGACCTGTATTGCTTTTTTTCTTCAGCATTTGTTTGGGGAGAATGGGGCAGAGCATTTCAAAGATACTTTACTGTGTTTAACATGGTGCTTTGAAGTGAAGAGCATTAGTTAATTATATTAATCATGGACACTGAAGAAGAGAAAGCCATTACTAGAGTGAGCATAATTTGCAGGGTTGAATGCAGCCTCAGAAGTGCCTTCAGTCCCTGCCACAGGCTTCCTGAGGGATGTTGTGGTATGCCATCCTAATCCCAGCTGATAAGAAGCAGCTGCTAATTGTTCATTCCCACATTGCTGGGTGTCAGGCTTTAGGAGATGGATGTTTAATTTGTAAAGTTTCCCTTGCGTGTGACTGAAGTGAGTGTGAACTGTCTTGAACATGCAAGCTATTATATAATGTTAGATAATCTGGGGAGGGAAACAAAATGTGTAGACAAGACACTTGAAACTACTGGATATGTTTCATTTTGGTCCCTACCTCATCTTTCTGTTGCTTGAAAGAGGTTGATAGAGTTAATTTCACTCTAAAAATTAAGCAAAACCAGTGGAGTGCTTTGATTTTATTTTTTCCCCCATAGTGAAAGGTACCTCAGACAATCCCACAAACCAATTATTCGTTCTCAAGTGCTGCATTTGATTAAATAAAGCATCGGGGAATATGCTAATCAGAAGAATGGAAAAACAATTAGATGATCTTCTCAGAATTGTTCATTGTGGGTATTGATTGAGGTACGAATTCCTTAAAAAGAAAACAAAACAAATCCTCTAACAAAGAACAAGTGAGTGACTTACATAATTTTAAGTCAGTCCATGTTCTTGAGAGGATAATTTTTCATGTACTTCCTAGCTTTCTAGTACTTAATTCTGTACCTTCAGTCTTTATAATACAGATTTTCTTTTCCTTTTTTAAAAATAATTCAGTAAAACTTTCAGAGTTTTTGGGAGTTTCAACAAATGAGGATTTTGAGGTCTGAAAGTACACGTCCTATGTGAGGCTCACAGTGTGAGCATCAAGTCGGAGTTATTCTGTGCAGTTCATGGACTAAGACGTGGGTCTAAGACATGAGTTGGGAGAGGCTGAGGGAAAGATAGGGTTTATGTATTGCAGGGGGAAGGAGGAGGTGATCACCATCAGAAGTGGTGGGGTTGGCTACTTGGATGTAGAGTGCTTAGCCTATACAGATGGCTTGCTGAAGAGTTTTGCACTCCTTTCAGTGTCTGTGGACCCTACAGTTTTGATCTTTTCAACAGTGTTTATCAGTAGCACCCCTTGCCAACAAAAGAGGTTGGAAAGCCACAGCATATCAGAGGTGAAATGAGCTTCAAAGTTTTGGAATGGCAAACCTCTTGTAATTGACAGCTGGTTCTTATGGTATGTCAAACCACATTTCATCACTGAGTACAGAAATGTTGGGTGATACTTAATGCCTTAAATAACCTGAAATTATTATCCAAAGTAGGAAAACATGCAAGATTAGTAAAGCAGAAAATACGTTCAGTGAAGCCTAGTTCTAACAGTTGATCTTGGTCATTCCTCGTCTGTCCACACGTTATCTGTCAACCATGAAAGGTAGCGTTGTTTTGTTCTCGTGTTAAAAGACAGCCCCAAAAATGACCCTCATCAATTGCTACAAGTGTAGGTGTTACTTCTCCTCTAAGAATGTGTATTATCTAAAGCATCTAATCAGTATGAATGGATAAAAGAATACGCATTCACAGTATCTTCAGTCTCTAAAATTTTATGGTAGTTAAGATAATAAACACTTTGTTAAGAGTTTAAGGAAAGCATTGCACAGAAAAGACATTCACTAGATGAATGGTAACTTAGGGGGAGAGTTGATTGCGAGTGCCTGACCTCTTGCTTGCTCTGCTGGATATCAGATCTATTTTTGCAAGTTATTTGGGTCATTTAGTCAATTTGATGTGCAGTTTACAGATGAATACATTTTTTAAAAATCTAAATCCCTTTTATAATAGGGGGAAAAGAGAAACAAGTGGGTAGTGAAGAGGCTGAATAGCAGTTGGTGCACTCTACAAAAAACAAATCACTAGCTCTGGAAGAACATGTTTTTCACAAGTAATGCATAAGGCAACATTTTTTTTGCAATGATTTCCCACATGTTTTTGGGTGGGGGAGAAAGATTGTTCCTGTTGTTTTATTTGGTACTTCTCTCTTTTTTAACATGAGTTTCTTTTCATTCTATGGTACATTCTTTTCTATATGTGCAGTTCTCTTTCTTTTCCTTGCAGGGCACTTAGACTGCCACGGAGCTTTGGGTAAAGGGCAGGGGACAGGATTCAATGTAATGAAATTGAACATGCAAGCTCAGAAAAATTGGCAGCTATTTAAAATTGTTTGTGAATGTCTTGCCTTTTAAGATCACAAGTTTACTGTCTTTTCTGAATTCGTGAGTATTTCTGAAGAATCAGTGATAGTCCATCATATCCCTTCTGTAGGAGCTGCTGTTTGGAGAGCTACAAAGGCTGCAACAAGCCTTTGCTCATGAGGCTTATATTTATGTCTCCTTTAAGTTACAAGATTTTGGGGGAACATGTCTAATTGCCAATTCACGTTACTATCTGTTTGTTTCAAAACTTGGCCACGGAAATCTTCTGTTTACCTGAAGGTACAGTGTTTGCCTGTTTTGTGCCATCGCATAACCCAGGTATAGGTTTGTCCAAATCTGAGAGGTAGGTGGTGTCTTAGTAACGTGGTGCCAAACCACGCACCGCTCATGTACTGAATACTGGCTTTTGATTTTACTATGAGGATACTGTCCTGACTGCAGCCATAAACAGAGAAATGTTATTTCAGTAGTCTTTTTTTCCAAATGAAGTCTCTCTCAAAGAATCTTAGCATAATAAGGCAGATCGAATGGTTTTGCAAGACAAAGGTTGACAAATTTGTTCAAGTAGCTGTGTAGTAAGCCATTTTCGACACTTGCAAGATGGGCGGGACTGATGTAGGGCAGGTGTCAGAGCTCTTCTTGAATTGCTATAGGGACCTTCTGTTCAGGAATTAGACAAAAATTGTGTGGGTGACCTAGAGATATTTCCCTAGAAGAGAGAGAGATTTTATAGCTGAGGCCACAGAATGGGCTAAAACAGAGTCTTGAATTTGTTACATTAAGTAAGCTTGCTCTCAGACAACTGGATAGTATTCAGAATACCAGTTTTCAATGAAAGGAGGAGAGAGTAAAGGTAAAACTCTCATGTGTGATTGAGAGCTTTGAAAGCTATGTTTGAGAAATTGAGTGTTTCATGTTGAGTCTAAGTACTATTCAATCTGGGAAGAGGAAGCTCTGTGTAGCAGCAGGAGAATTTGATAGAGCAAAATGGGAATCCAGTTTTAACAATTGAAGAAGGACTCCCTGTTTGTAGTGGAAGAAAAGAAGGACGACTTGGGCAGCAATTGTTTTCTTGCAAGCAGAGGGGGGCTGTAGAAGGGGAGGATTTGCTGTTTTGAGACTGCAAGCAAGTGAAGCACAGGCCATGTGTAAGGAAAAAGGATCCCCACCCGTGGCTCCGAGCCAAAGCTCTGCCTGTGAGACTGCCTGACAGCGTTTGCAGCTGCAGGAAATGAGTTACAGCCCAGGCCAGAGGGGAAAGTAACTCCTGACAATGAGCTAGTGGGGTACGTGCTTTGTTGGGCTGCCTTGGGGCCAGGTGGCAGAAGGTGGGGACTGTAGTTTCCAGGGCACCAAACCAAGAGGGATCTGCTGCTGCTGCTACACAGACAAATGTGATTGCATGCAGAAAGTGATATAGAGGAATATGGTGGAGTTGTACAAGACACCAAACCTTAATATAAAAATTCTGTTTCCTGATGAATCAATTACCTCCTCATAAAACTTCCAAATAACAGGCTGCCCATCCAGATAGCCAGCTGATAGAAAGCCTTACAAGGAGCTCATGGGAGGCAAAGCTGAGCAGTCACTTGAATTTGACACTCCACGTGTTTTAATTAAGAAAAAAATTGTAAAGGCTGTTCTGCAGTGTCAGTTCAACTATTTATCAGGCAGACTTGAGCTTGAACAGAGATGCATGCATTGTAATAGCTGAAGTTCAACTTCACAATTACCAGTTGTTTTGAAAGTGTAATAAATCATAAATTTTCATTTAGTAACAAATACTGTTCCCAAAAGCACTGCTAGTCTAATAGTTAGTGGCAAAGATGGTTTGAATTTAGGTTGTACGTGTGTGATTTTTCAAACATGTTCTCATGCCCTACTCCAGGTAAATAAAGTAGCTGCAGTATAAAGTAAAACAAGAATTCTCTATCCTGACTTTCCCACCTTGTGGTTTTAGTTCAGTTTGCAGTTAAAAACATCATCTGAGCATAAGTAAACTTAAAGAAAATGTCAGCAATTGACTGTGGTCCATTAGGTAATAATCTTCGCATTGAGCTTTATGGCCCAACTGTGTCAGATAGTCAGAGTTAATAGCCAAATTCTAATTGAGCCTTGATAAATAGTAAAGTCTGTATGAATTGCTTCCTTGGCGTTGTGCAGTCTTAAACTAGACAAGGAGGTTCGGTGAATCTCACAATTTGAATTTCTAGACGAGTTCTCTCTAAGTCAAGTTCACATGTGCTCTGAAACATCATAGGATTGATTTCTGCATAAACCTGCCTTTAACTCCTGCATTATTCTTTTATTATGGTGCAGCCCAAGAAGACTTGTGAGATATATCAGTATTTCCCATGCTGACTCTATTTGGGAGCATAAGTACATGGTTAATTTGTCTCTGGAGTTTTCGTACATAGCTAATGAAAGGATTTTGTCCTGTTTGGGAGCTCAGTGTTACAGCTGAGAAAAAGAAATTTTTGTAATACTGGCTTGAATGTACTTTTGGTCCCAGACAGCTGCCAAATACATTTCTCTTATATATTGTAGTTGGAAAGGAAATCAGTGCATAAAAAGTATCTGCTTCAGAACAGATGTATTTGCACAGCTGATCTTTGGGAGGTAGAGGGTGGATATAAACCAGCAATTCTGATGGCTTTAGGTTTCCCAAGAGAGTTGTTACTTTGCTTGCAATTAGCCTTTTTTTGACAGCAGTTTCTTTTTCTAACCAAGGTTAGAACAGAGTAAAAACTCAAATCATATCCTGCAAATGCTGTTTCTGTCTTACAACTGAAGAAAACCTTCCTGAACTATTGTTTGCTTTCCTTAACTTGTCTCTCTTCAGGTGCAACAAACTTTAAAAATTTGCTGAAGTGTTGAGAATTACTTTGTGAGGGTGTCTTTGTTACCCATACTTTGCCTGCTGCTTTTTTTTTTAAGGAGCAGGCTAGAGCTGATGATGTAGTGCACCTTTTGGGACATCCTCACATTACATTACATCACATCATCTGTCATCATCACTGCCTGCAGGTGGAACCAGCAGGATTTAGGGTTCCACTGACTTCCTCCAATTCTGCTTTTATGAGGAGGCTGCTGAATGTGTTCCGTTGACTTCATTTCACTTTTCCTGCAAAAAGTAAAATATTATGCATGCTAAACTAGAAACGTTGCATCACTGTTAACATAACTATCAAAAGCTTTTTTACAGATGGCCTTGACATCTCTTCAGTTGTTGGCACTATTATGCAATGTTTCGCTTCTATTTTGAGTGCGTATTCACTGACATAGGTATAATTACAATTTGAGGCATGCTTGTGTTTCCTCCTAGTTTTGAGCTGAGTACAAATAGCAAGACATTTTCCTCTATCTGGCACAACTATTGAACCTAAATTTATTATTGTCCGTCGTGGAAGTTAAGCAAAAAAGCGATGGAATTCTTAGAGCAAACGGTGTAAAAGAGGCTGTTGTGATAAGTTAATAAAAACATTTAATGATCCCAGGAAAACATATTGATAATGCTTTTCAGGAATTTGCAGTCTGCGTTTTCTAGGATGGATGTATAATGGTTAACCTCTATAGCAACAGAAGACATTTGCATAAATGACATGCAGTTATAAATAGTAAAGGTCATCTTGGGTAAACCTGAAATCAGATTATCCTTGGTTACCAAAATCTTGTAATTTTTCCCTGTGGTTGTAAACCAGCTGTGGCCAACTTCTACTGTTCGTTAACCATTTACAGTGAAGCAGAAATTGTCCCTGTTACAAGAGGAGCTTAAAAGTATGTCAGGTTTTCAAGAGCAGACTGGACAAAGCCCCAGGTATGCCAGTCTGATTGCATAACTGACCCATCCTGTTAAGCAGAAGATTGGACTACATGGATTTCTGAGGCTACTTGAAACTTGAGTTATCCTGTGATCCTATACTAAAAGTTAGAATTGCTAGCGGGGGCTTGGTATGTTCGAAGTTATTTCCTGGAGTCTTGAACTTCCCTTAGTGCCTTTGGGGCTATCAGAAATGATGAAGATTTTTGCCCCCAAATACATTTATTCAATGCAAGAAATGGGAAGGAATCATAAAAAGTATTTCTCCTTGTGAAAAACTCTAGTTGTGTTTGTTACACCGTGCTGGGTGTGGTTATAACCTTACCAGGTGCATGTTCATTTTTTAATATAAGCTTTAAAGCATCAGTGATGCAGAGATTCTTTAAACACGGAGTCCAGGGAAATCTAGATGCATGTAAGAACCTGCAAATATGGTGAAGGAAGGAGAGCTGCTAGGGAAGCCACATGGAAAGAGGGAATAGAGTAAAGCTGAATAGTCATTTGTTGCTTTTTGCAGAAAAGCTTAAGGGACATGAAGGTATATGGGGTCTTCAACATCTAAGTCCGAGCTGTTGTTCTTCACTTTATAAATAATAAGAGAGGATTCTAAAATGTTAAATTTAGGGAATTTGTAGTGATGAGAAAGATCCTGAAAGAGAATGAGAAAGCAAGCATAGCTCACTAACAAAAACAGTATGTTAAGTGAAAGGGGTTAAAAAAACCCCAAAACTAAATTGAAAACTACCAAGTCATTAACTGCTTAAAATTTTTATGTGAGTTGCCAATCTGTTTTTAAAGAGTTTATTTGTCATGGCGTGAGTTGGTTGTTGGTCGGTTCTAGTGTATTTTGTGCTCACATCTCTCATTGTCTCAGAAGTCACAAAATACATGTACTTTAAATGCTGGTTGATTTAGTAGAACAGGCTTAGGTGTGTTTATCCTTTCATCCTAAGGATGTGGCAGGACTACACATAGTCATGCCAGAGTCAGTTTGGAAAGTACTGGCTCAGAGCTCTGTTTACAGTCTCAGAGTAACTTCTAAAGAACTGGTGTTTACAGCAGGTGGTACCCTGAAGGTGTGTGATGTGTTCTCTTTGTGTCATGGTTGCTTGCTTAAATGAAAGCCCAGGCTGTGGGATCCAGTGCTCATTCACATCACCTTTGTAAGACTACGTGAAGTTACAGTCCTCAGAACTGGAATAAATTGATTGTAAGCAGCTTTTGACTGTCTTTTGCTGTTTGTGGAATAACAAAGCCTTATTCTGTTATTGTTAACATTTAGCAATCTGAAACTTATACCATAATGGCATTCTTTGTTCAAGAGGAACTAACTGGGAAAAGAGAATATGGAAAAATTTTGTGTCAGTTAAAACAAATTTCTGGCACCTGAATTTTAGTTGTTGTCCTAAAGGAGCATTGTCGTCTTAACTGAGTGTAGTAACTTCCTGAAATATCTAAAGTGTAGGCTTAGAGTTGCTATTTCACAGCTACATTTTCACAATTCTACTAAGGGGTGATGATGTAATTTGTAGGAAGTTTACCCTTTTCAATTTTGTCAGCGGTTTGATCACATTAATTTCTTTGGTTCAGAGCTAATTTTCTTTTAAATGGATGTAAAACATGTTCTGTGTAACCCAAATAGAAATGTCTTACCTTTTTCGGGACTGAATTTTGCTACATTTATAATTCAGAGTAGATATAAAAAAATTGTTAATTACAATGCAGAAACTCTCACATTTGTGGAATTGTTTGACAGTACACAATTTCAAGTGTTTCTGTGTTTTATCATCTGATAGGCAATCCATAATAATAAGCCCCAGTCCTGTGGATTTTTTTGCTCCTCCTTTCTGTTGTGTCTATGGTAAAGCTAGCCTCCAAATATACTTAAATGTACTTAGTAACAAATCTGTGTTTATAATTTACAAAAACATGGCATCTGAAATCCAGGCTTAGAGTGAGAGAGAAAATGCCTATTTCTGGTTTTGCTCTCCTGTTAGATGCAGTGCAGAGGAATTGAGGAGGTTGCTTCATTTTGCTCAAGTATCTTTTAATATAATAAAGGAAGCTGTGAAAGTACGTGAGGGTTTTTGTGTTAAATGCTTCTATTTGAAATTCACTCAGGTGCTTTGAAAGCCTTTCCTGCTTTCTGAAGCAGCAGGGTGTTGGATTGTGGCTGGGTTCCATCTGCCACACCCAGGAGTTCCATGGGACTTAACCTGGTCTGTTACAGGGACTTGTGGTAAGCAGTACAGGGCAGAGACAAAAGGAGGAGAGGGTGGCAGTGAAGTAAACCTTTGTGACTAACCAAATAGCATTTTTACAATTTGAACTGAGCAGAAGTGGAATAAGAAGAGTGTTTTTGTCAATAATACCAAGCAGCAGGTAGCCCACACAGCTGGAAGAAGTAAATCCTCCAGATGCCTTTGTATGGAACTTCAGCATTAGTATTTCTTATGGGGAGTACGTGTCCCATTTAAAAAGCTTTGCTTTTGTTGTTTTGGGTTTTTAATGGCCTGGTTTGACCTGGTAGAACTGTTCATTTTCCTTTTAAGTGAATTAAAAGGAATTAATTTTAAGTCAAGAACAGTTCAGTATTCTGAGCACTTCTGATTAATATATTCTTTTGTCTTTGCATGCATTTTTAGTTATGATAATTACCTATGAGATTTATGTTAAAAAGAATCCAAATTTCCTGTATGTGCAGCTAAAACTGGTTTGGAAAATTAAACCTTGTTTCAACCAGTTTTTTTTTTTTCATGCAAAAAGGCTGCTTCCCCTTGGGGAAATAAAAAAAATCAACGATGAAGGGTGACTCGTATAATAAAATTAATGTAAAAAACTGAGTGTTTCTTCAGTATGTCTCATTAGGACAGCAAATATTTCTCGCTTGGAACACTTTTTGTGTTTTCTCCAAAGTAGAGACGACACATGGCCTGTTCCTTCTACCCTCCTACCCCTTGCTAAGTACTGAATGTTGTATGTGCAACGAAATTCCTTACACTCATCCAAAAGATTTTGTTTGAGTTATCTAAAGCTGGTTTGTTGTGGTTTTGCTGACAGTGGCTGGGATCCTTCAAGCTGGTTTGGCATGCTGCAGTGGTGACTGCGTTGAGGAGTCAGAATTTTCCCAAAGCTTTTCCAGATAAACAGAAAACCAGGGACACTGAACATCTCATCATTGCTTTGAAAGGCCTCTTCATTCTTGGGAATGGTGTATAAGCTCCAATCCCTTGGCTACAGCACAGAACAGAGTTAAAAATTCAAGTAAATAGTAGCCAAATGATTAAGATGGGAGAGAATTTACTGTGTCATGTGCTTTTTGATATTCTTTCTTACTGTAGGCATGAGCAACAGCTAGGACATGTTCTGCAAAGCCGGAGACAGGAAGGACTTGTTTAGATCCTAGCCTGGGTGACTGAGTAGTTGGATACGTGGTTCGTTTCCCAATATTTTTAATTAAAGCCTGAGTACTTCGGTGTCTTGATATCAGTTGCTCTTGACAAATGCTTTACCCAAGATGAAGAATGGAAGGCTATAAATCACCCAGCCAAAAATATCTCTTTACCCTCAATCAGAAAATACTTTTCCAGGTTTGCCAGCTAGTGAGATAGCCTGTGTGTTTTGTTGGAGGTGGCTATTGGTTGGAGTTTTATGGGTTTGTTTTTTGGTTGGTTTGTTTGTTGTTTGGTTGGTTTTGTTGAAAAATACCAGTATTTTGAAGGGAGTTCTTGGAAATCTCGAATGAAGGATGTTCACACATTTCATTGCACAATACAGTTTCTGACTGATTGAGTTTAAAGTTTCTCTGGCAGCTGGCAGCAGTGGTGGTAAAGAACAGGAAACAACACTCTGAATGTTAAGTCCAAAGAGCCACTGTAGTAATGATTCCTCTCCTTGCAGACTGGCAGTGTTATTTATCTGTGAGACTGAGGAGCAGCGAAGCTATTTTTTGGGAACAGGATGATCTTTGTGTGTGGAGCTAAAGAAACCAGATCCTAGTGGCACAGCTGTACCCCAAGCAGTTAAACTGTGCACACATTGTACACTGAGGAAAAAGAAAAGTTAGGCTCCTTTCAGAATTTTCATGGTAGTGTGGGAGCTCACCTTTGAAGATTTAACCTCAGATTTATTTATTGATGTGGTTTTGCTTTCTACAATTTCGTGATTGTGTTAGAGTATTCTGACGTGGGGCAGAGTGCCTAAGCCGAAGATAGGATTTGTATGCAAAGTCTGCCTGATTTTTTTTTTTAATGCAAAATGCATAGTGTAAATAAAATTCCTGTTGGTTTGTGCAGTGTTATTTAGTTCAAGAATTTAATAGTTATGGATTTATGTCTAACTTTGGCTCTTAGGTCTGGGTGGTCTTTGGTCCTGCGTAGTTTTGGAAGTCTGAATCTTTTCTCTCCCATACACAGAAACATGACTGAAAATTGTAAGAACTGTGCAATACTAAATCGTGGAAGCATTTGTCTCATAGATCACTTCAAAAATTACTTTAAAATTGTGACATTTAGATGTTGGCAGAACCAAAAATAGAATTCAGTCTTCTATTAATTTCAGTTATCGTGCATAAACTTCTCCCCTCTTAAGATGAACCAGAATTCTTTAAATAACTTTGTAATACTGATTCCAAAATCTGTTAATTACTTTTGTAAATGGAATGTCAGGAGTATGAGAGGGGAGATTCTGGAGAGGACAGATTTAGTTTTGCTTGAGAACAATATTGAAGCTGTGTTTTCTCATGCTACAATCTTTCAAACACAGACACCTCCCCACCCTGCCAAGACAGATTTTAAGGAAGGAAGGTTGGTTCTTTAGCTTCATGCTCTCAGGCAACTCAGAATAGGTATTTAAATTTGAAATTTCTGCATTTTATTAGCTTCCCTCTCTTGTTCTGCTTGTTTTCACCAAGATGGTGCAAAATGTAATGGGACCTTACAAAAATTACGTTGGAATGCTGTTGATCCTTGTTTTATTCTAATTCTATTATAGATTTCTATGTATTTCTACTCTATATTTCTATAGATATCCTTCTGTCTTAGGAGTAAGAGAAATGCAGTCAGCTTAACTCCAGTTGTCCTGTTAAATGAAAGAATGGATGAATGTTTCCCTTCTTACATTTTACATGCAGGACTATTAATAGAAGCCTCACATGAGGCAGCACTTCCATAAGGAAGTTAATACAGTGGCAAATGGTGGGTGCAGATGCTGCAGTTAAGACCTGGTACCTGTGAGAAGCTGAAGCTGTAATGAACTGATTTGTTGACTGTCAATGGCAGTGACTGGTGAGCTGTTACATCTGTGCTGGGATGAGCTGGCAAAATGTTAATACCTTAAAATGGTTTTGGTGGGCTGACACTGTCCATCAGTGATGCCTGAGATTAATTGCAGAAAGCTGATCCCGTTCCTTCACTGTAGTAATAGATATGGGCATCTGATGCTTCATTTGCGTCTGTCATACAAAGTATGTGCTACCTGATCTACTCGGGATGTGTTTGTTTTTTGGTTGGTTTGTTTTTTTTTTGGTTTTTTGGTTTTTGGGGTTTTTTTTGGTTTTTTTTTTTTGGTTTAGTTTCTTTGTTTAATCACTGGGATGTAGTCTTTCTTAGAAAATGCTGTCTTAAAATTGAGAGGGCTCTTTTGCCTGGAATTTTATGATCTTCTTGAAATAAACAAAATTTTCACCTGGGCATTTATTTTGTCCGTGTTCTAAGTAACTGAGAAATGTCTTAAATTGCTAGGGGCCTGAAGGGCCATTCATTAGTATTTTTCTTTCAGAAATGAAGGTGATAGCTATCTACTTTTTTTAGAGGATATTATGTAAAGTGTATAACCAAGAAAATTCATTTCAGATTAACGCAGGTAAGGCAAAAAAAATGAAACAGTTAATTTTGCTGAAAAAGAAAAAAGAGCCACAACTATTTCAACTTTTGTCAACTGGCACACATCGATATATGAGCTTTATTCATTGGCAGTTTCATCTGAGTTTGTTTTCCTGCTGGCCTGTGGTGTCCAATACTGAGCAGCAGATGAAGCATGGGCAGCTCCCTGCTGCTGTGCAACACCCCATGCAGCCCAACCTCCTCTGAGCTGAGCTTGTGCTCTGTACCCAGCTGGGTTTTTTCCTAAAGATGTTCTCCATGTAGATGTATTCCTGCGTGTGGAATTAAGATTACCTGACTGGTTTGTTATTACCAAGGATCAGTTCCTACAAAAAACTGCTGATGCAAGGAGTCGCAGGAAGAGCTGTCTAGCAGACAGGGATAGCTAATGCAGGATATGGCACTGGAATACAGAAAACCGGATGGAGCTAAAGGACAAAGAGAGCTTTGTGGTAGAGCCTGAAGTAAACCATGGAAAGACATTAATAGGCTGCCTGTTTGGGCATAAAATTACATGTATTGATACAGGTCCCTGTCTCAGAAACTGAGACTTGTGATACATGGTGAGGTGTTTTAGGTCTGATCTGAGGTGAGTGATACTGCATAATGGTCCCTGCCTGCTAAATTAAGAAATGTTGGGTTTGTGATATAGAAGTCATCTGCTTTTTGCTTATACTTCAGGAGAATTTGCGAGTCTGTGCTGTCTGCCTTGGACCATAAGGAAGTTGTAGCTGTTGTTTCAGTATCTGCATTGAGATGTTTTTCACCCAAATTCTTACAAGAGCCAAGGTTCCCAGTGGCTGTGCACCACATTCATGTGGGCTCTGTTGTCTCCACTCCAGTGTTGCTGTGAAGCAACTGCATTTTACAAAAACTGTGTCATCCAAGACAGCTGTGTATTGGTGATACTCTCTTCTTAACCATGTAACCTTTGAAATATGACTGAGACAGTCCATACAGTCATTCTCTCTCCTTCACCACCTTGATTTGCTTGTCAGATTTTTCTCTGAGAAGAGAAGGGGTCAAAGCAGAACCTAAAAATAACAGTGTTTGCTTTCAGTAGGAACGGAAGAACTTTTTGCAGTAGCAAGCTGCAAATTATGTGGTTCCCAGAGCATTTATAGTATCTTCCTGCATACATTGTTCGTTTTATAAGGGCAATCTACATGCAGTTAAAAAGCAAAACAAAACCAACCTAAAAACAGTTTTATGTATAAATTTTGCTCTCTTTTGGTCAGAAGTTTTCTTATATATGGAAATCAATACTTTGAAGCTGTATTGACAAACGATCTATCTAGGTGTTGGTTAAAGGTGTGAGAGTTTTCCTGCAACTGGAATGGCTGGATATTCTTGAGTTTGCCCGGTGTGCGTGGGAATGGTTGCAGACTGAAAGAAAGGGATTGTTTAATTTTTTTTTTTCTTACTCAACTAGAAACTAGAATGATTTTCAGATGTTCTACAATTTCACGAAGAGTAAACTAGCCTTAGTGGAAGTCTCACCATAGGTGGTAAACTATAAAGATCACTTATCCTGAAGAAAGAGAGGGTTTTTTTCCTCTGCCTTGCCTGCCCCCCTCCCAACACCCCCACCCTTAGGAATTCAGTGTCATTTGAAAGTTGTTTTGGGTCAAAAGAAATTGATCAAGAATCAGAATTAATGGTTTCAGTGCAGGAGGCTATGAAGGAAAAACTGATTCAGAATTTAGATTAGCTTTCCTTAGGAAGCAAAACATTATTCTCAAGTGGAGGGTGACCATGACTCTTCAGTACTGCAGACAGGATAAGGTATATGTACCCAACTTGTGTTACACGCTAATGATAAGCTTTCTTTGACTCTGGGACCCTATAGACTCTCAGTTCCACATAAAATTACTATTTATCCTTGCATTACAGGCATTTGTTTGTGCTAGTATCATTGTCAACCCCCTCACTGCTTTATTTTCTTCTTACCCTCTCTACATTTTTGTGTACTACATAGTGTTGTTTGTTCAGTCTCATTTTTGGGCTTTTATTTCCCCATGATCATATAATATTAGAAAACATTTCATTTCTGTTTTTGCAAAAACTTAATTCTTGCTTTGGCTGTTTATCTATCTAGGGAATGTAGCTTTATGTAGCTCCTTTAAAATTAGCTGATGATGTGTTCAGGGGAAGAAACCAAACATCTTTCCTAGGTTTGCATAGCAAAGAAAAAGAATTAAAAACATAATTTAATGTTTATAGACAAATGCTTTTGTGGCATGCTAGGTGAAGAATGCATATACAAAAAATAAAATACATGCAGTCTGAGTTTACTGAACAGGAAGACAGCTTAATGAACTAGAAATATATCTGGCAGAGTATGAGCACAGAGGTGAAACAGATCTGCAATGTAGTTTAAACCAGGGCAAGATCTTAAATTAATTTATCAAGTGGTCTGGATTTTCTGGTATTGTGGGGTTTGGTGTCTTGATTGATTGTTTATCACAAACAAGACTCAAAGAGAAGGTGAAGGTGAGGACAGAATCTGTTGTTTTTCAAGGAAAATCAGAAGTTCCAGAGAAAGCACTGCGTGGTTTAACTGACCGGAAAATGTCCGTCTTTTTTGTATTTATGCCTTTAGCTAAGGCATTAAAAACTAACAATGCTGTGTAAAATAAAAAGATGTGTTAGAGGTTCATTTTGTGCATTCTGGTTACTGTAGAGCTCTGCAGGGGTACTAGACTGCCTCTGTTCTGAAGGCTGAGAGGAAAAATTGCTGCTTTGCTATATTTTTTAAGATCACCCTGAGCCTCAATTAGGGTAGTTACGGTAGAGTGTAATCTGCTGCATCTGGCTATTCCCACATGTGAATTTAAAGACTGGAACTGTGTTCAGTGAGTCAGAGGAGAGCATCCCTAGAAGAGAGGAGCTGCTCTGACGACAGGCAGGGCTCTAAACCAGCCTGAGAAGATAACAGCGACTTCCTCATTCTGATGGCATTGCCTGTAACGTTATCTGGGTGAACATCTTCAGGAGAAGCTGTAACCCATCCCAGGGTGCAGGCGAGTAGGTTATTTGGAAGCTGTGGGTGTCGGAACAGCTGGCTCCTCACCATGCCGAACAGGATTAAACAGATTGACACTCTGGGATCTCTTCACTCAGTAAATCCTACCTGCTGCAGCAACGGGCAGCCGAGTGGCTGTAAATACTGGATCCTGGATTTAGGTACAGATATGCGCAGTACGGTTACAATGGGCAGGGGGAGGCAGGTTGCTTGGTTGTTTGGGGGATGTTTTCAAATCACAGGAGTTTACTAGGATGCTTTTTTTTTTCCCTCCTTCTCTCTTTTTTCTCTACTCTCCCCTTCCTCTGATCTGACCCCAGCCAAAAAACGCACAGTATTACAGAAAGGACCTATATGAGAAAGGGAGCAGTTATGGAATTAATTTGCTCTGTAAACTACTGAGATGCTGTACAGTAAGCTCTTTCAGAGAAAGCTTGTAAGAGGCATGTGCTACTTTATGGGGTTTTTTTAGTTGAACTAGGGAAATGAGAAATGGTAACTCTTGCTCTGTGAAATGTTATTAGTGGTGGTATTTTAGGAGATTAGCAGAAATTTTCTTAGAATGTTGCTGCTAAACCAAAGAAATCATAGATTATTCAGTATGTATCACTTTTGTTAAATTGTTGTTGAGAAGTCATGCTTTTGGGGAAATAGAGCTTGAAAAGAAAGGGTAGTTGGGAAATAAATCGGTCCGTGAAATTTATTTAGAGGCAGCATTGATTCTGAACTGTAATATGGAGGTAAGCCATGCTCTTTCAGTCTCCACTGGAGGAGCACAGAGGTAAGGGTAAGGATGTTCATGTTAAGCTCATTTCTTCTTGTGTCTTCTCCCATTCCTCCTTTGTAATTTTTAACAGGAAACAATATTTGTGCTTGGCATTTGATCTGTTGCTGCTGAACAAGTTTGTATGATACGCATTAAAATGTTGAAAATATCTCCAGAACAAAACAGTGCTAACCTTGAGTGTCTGGAGCTGATGCACCTGTTGGGATGCTTTCTTGCATACCTGCTGCTGTGTGCTATGTGCAAATACTTTAAAAAGCAGCAAAACGGAAGTTATAATCAGTGTTATTTTATAATATCCAAACTGTTGTTACAGGTGGATGAGAGGAGAGGGAGGGTGGTAGGAGGCTTGCAAACATGAAATCGAGGATGTCATGGGAATTAATCTTATCAGAGACCTCTGAAGATGGGGTCGCGTGTCAGTGGATGGTCGTATCTCTCAGTAGTTTCTCAAAAGGTAACGGGGTGTTGGAGTTCCAGCCAGTGGGAGTTAATGTTAGCAGGCTGTCATCTCTGATCCAGCAATAGAGCTGTGTTCTCAGAAGGCTGCTCTGTAGCCCCCAAGTGCCGCACAATCGCTTCCTTAAACAGCAATTATTCCAGTTTTTAGAAGTAAACAAGTACAGGTTTACAGTACTTCTTGCAGGAAGGTGGGAGTGAAAGGAGTCAATTATAAATAGTAGTTGATAGGCAGAATGTTCTGCAGCAAAGTATTTTAGAGCAAGTCCTCACCCAGAGCTGTGACTACCTAGTCTGCTGGAGGTCTGTTCATGGCACGGCAGCAGTCTTCTCCCCTTCCTGTTGCTTTGCATTCTCCTATCTTTGCTGTAGCTCCTTTGCTTCATTTTTAAACTCTTGGAGTTGCAGTGGTTAGATTACTTCCAAATAATTTTTACAAAACGCGTTTTGTAAAGTGCTGGGTGTAGTCAGTTCCTATCAGTGAGATGCTTTCTGTTAGGACCATAAATTAAGATCGTAGGCACATGTGAAGTCTAGCTTGGCAAACATACGTGGTTTCACAAACATTCTTCATTGCTTCCTTTCTGTGTCTTAAAAACAGATGTCCATGCACACAGACCATGCCCTAAGGAGGCTCAATAGCCTTTCATAATAGGGGAACTAAGCTTACTTGCATACCCCATTATAACTGTAGCTATGCCATCTCTTGAACTAGAACAGGTAAAAATTGTATCTGTAGCATCACTGGCCACTGAAAACTTGAAACTGGTGATGTGAGATTTAGGCTTAATATTCAGAATGTGCTCTAGTGCATGATTTTATTTGTGGAAGACTTGGACATTGCTTAAAGGTTTTTTTAAGGAATTACAAAGTTTGGTACATTTTTCATTGAAAGTTAGAATACATGTCCGATTAATAATTATGCATTCCTGCTTAATTAAATGATCTGAGTTTTTGCCCCCCCTTATGCATCAAGCCTGAAGGAAGAAAAGCTTTTTTAGATATAGGGAGAAAGAAAAGAGGGCTTTGAGTAATCAATTGGCAAGAAACTACTGAAATTAATAAGTAAGTATTGTATTTTTGCCTTTATCTGACATCAACTGGAGAAAGCAGTGGTGTTGGTAGGAGGAAACCAATTCTCATGGTAATTCCACCCATTTCTGTAACTTCAAAATGCTTTGCATATGAGACAAGAGAGACAAGATAAATATTAAAGTTGTTTATGGTTATCTGGCTGGAGAGAGTGTTGAGTAGTTTCAATCTGGAACTGAATATCGAAAATAACATATTTTTTCAGTTACCTTATGAGCTGGAAGAAACAATAGCATGTATGTGTTTTAGTCCCTAAGTGGATCATGTGAGTCTATATTTCACTTGGGAAATTTGAGAGGCAAATCTCATGGATAAAATCCAGGGAATAGATGTACAACCCCCAAATTTATCCTGAAGTTATTAACCATTTGGGAGCTGGGGTTTGAAGGAGGAAAGGTGATTGTAGGAATAGAGAAAGAATAGAGAATTGGTTTTGAAGAAATACATTTATTATATGTGCAGTAGATTGCTTAAAAGAAAGTATGTGAGTCAAACTATCTTTCTTTTTTCCGCTTTCATAACATTTTATGGTATATCAGGCCTCAGAAATAATTCATCCATAAAACAGGATGCTTTTACTGTAAAGTAATTGTTAGCAAATGGTGTCCAAGAGAGGATAAGAATCTCTGAGGACTGAACTCAGAGGATGCAGTGGGAGAGTCCAGTTATTACTAATGGGTTGGTGTAATTCTTGGCATCGATTCACATATACACTTTGAAAGTCTATTCTTTTAGAATACAGATGGAAGCTGTTAAGTATGTGCTGTGTGTGCCTTTCCATCTCCACAAAGAGCATGCAGCAGAAATCCTCCTGAAGCTGAGCTCACTTATCAGCTATACAGTTACACATGCAAAGGTACTGCTTTCCTGACCTCTGCGTCCTTACTCACTTGTTCTTGGCTGTTCCGAATCATTAGGCTGCAGGACTCAAAAGAGAGTTAGCTGAAGGTGCTGTTTCATGGTTAGTAAAAAATGAGCTACGTGTCAGGTACTGCTGGTTTATTTACCCTGTGCTTGCACATATGATCCAGCTGCTTCTCGTGCATCAACTCCAGCAGCAGTCACACAGACTGCCAGACCTGGGAGTAGATCCTGCAGAAAATGCTACACCATTCCCTCCTCCCACACCCCAAGATCCCCCTTAAAAAACCACGAACAACAAAAGACAATAACAACAACAAACAACAACAACAACAAAATGTTATCAGGCATAGGAGTTTATGCAAGAAAAATACTGATGTCCTTTTATAATTGCCATCCCTGCTTGTGAACGTGAAGATTTGAGACTCAGGTTTTTTGTTCTGAGCTGGTAAGATCCACAGCTATCCACATTTTCATCTGAACTACTCCTGACTCTTTTCTCCTTTAATTTGGATACATTGGACTGGACTTTCCAACTGGACTGGACTTTTCAGTCTGTTGAAAAGGCCATTTCTGTACCTCTTAGGTAGGTTACCTGCTCTGTGAAATAAGCCAAGACTGAGTAGCAGATGTATGTATGGAGTTAACCCCAGGCAGCCTTTTGCCTCTAATCCTTAGAAGTCTGCTCCTTCCAGTGCAGCGCTTTCCACTCAGACTTTGTATAAGTACTGCATGAAAACAGAGTAATTTTAAATGGTTCTTTTAGCCCCAGCTTGTTCTCAAACCAGCTACTCAGTTCTGAGGTCTAACTTTTATTAAAGATATAAAAGGAAAACGTATGCTTTCCTGAAGGAACTGTACTTAGGTTTATAATACAAACTTCATGTAATAAGGACTTGTAACTCCATTTCTGTGTTAAGAAGAAAGTGTTTACATGTAAGCATTTTTTGATTTTGCTAAGATGTCTGTATTCCTGTGTATTGCTACTGAAGCGTATTCAAAATACTTAGTGACACGTTTCTAGATTTTGCTTCAAAAACATGGTGGAACAATGAGCAGTCAATACCAAGAGATTTCCCAGAGAGAGACCAGAAGGAATATTGATAAAACTTTGAAAAGAAGGGTGGAGTTTGATTTTCTACCAGAAATGTGTTTGCGTCTTTACCTCCTTGTCAGTTCTCTCAGAGAATACCTGTATCTAAGCATCTGATGAAAATGGTTTTGTATCCTGGTCAAAAGTCTGCATTCAGTGGATGGGCTTAAACTGAGGAAGGCAGAAATGTTCCAACTTACGTTTCAACCTAATTTCCCTCTTGCTGTGTTACAGCTCCCTTTTAAACAAATTACTTCAGTGAAGCAGCAGCATAAGAATGGGCTATTGCCTTACATAACGAAAGTTTCCTCTAGGTGCTCATTACAAGACTAGTAATGAACAATATGTTCATAATCTGCTTTTGAGCAGAGCTACAAGCAGCTGTGACAGTCCATTGGATTTGCTCATCTAGGCTTGTGCTGACTCTCCTGTAGGGGAAGTAATGAGAGGAACGGAATTTAGGTGGTAGAAGTATATTCCATCCTGCTTAGGAAAGACAACATCAGTAACATTAACAATCTTCCCCCGTAAAGGTTGGTTTTCCTCACAGAGAATAGTTAAGTATGCTTGTTAAACCACTTAACCTGTTTTTTTGTTTCCTTGCATTTGAACATGGGACTGGACACCTCCAGTCAATCTTCTTGAATGAGTGGTTAAAAAAGACACCACCCAAAAAATCAGCTATGTGGAGTAGTTTGCCATAAGAAGAAGAGTTTCACAGAGATTGGTTGTCTAGAGGCATTGTAGGAAATGCTTGGGACTTGATGAAAAGAAGAAATGGGGTTTTTTTCAACAGAAAAATTAAGAGAAGCTAATTAAATTTCTTATCTTGTTTCTACCAAATAACTTATTTGCCCCTAAATTAAGGCTTACAGTTGAGTCTATAACTTAAAAAAGCAGTAATTATTATTTTGTAGAAATTATTACAGATTTCCTTCCCTTCCTCTGCTTCATGTCTAATTAAAGCAAGTAATAAGAATACTGGTTTATTGCCTCTTAATTGCCTTTCAAAAGTTTAATTTTTTTTAAAAAACTTTTTTTTTCTTTTTGTTTCCTACGTCAAACCTGTTTTGGATGTTCTCCCATGATCTTATCATTTTTCTGTGGCCAGTTAGGATGGATAGAAGAGCTGGAGATGGATGGGATGCTGGGGAATGATGTGAAGAATTGGAATTTAGATGACTGAGTGGACGAGGCAGTTCACAGCATCACCTTCCTCCTGAGGCTTTATTGGGAAAATTCAAGGAAACAAAAACAATGCAAAAGTTGCATCACAAAATGTAGCTTTTTGTGTGGGCTTGATCATGCCAAAGAAAATTCAGCAGTACATATGTTATTCCTGAAGAGACTGTAATCAAGTTAATGAACGTGGCAATGATTCTGTTTTTAGTATTCAGTGTATTTGAATTGCCCACTGAGATAAAATGTCAGGTCTTCCATTAATTTATAGTTTTAAAATACTTTTTTTAAAATACTCTATCCCAAGGAGTTATCTTTCCCCTTTTAACACAATCTATATTCAAAATTGATGAATTTGTGGAGGAGTATCTTCCCCTTTCCCAATCCCTTAAAATACTTCATCCTGGAAAGGCATCTCTGCAGCAGATAGGCATTATGACTTTCAAGAGCTCTCTGCTAGTCAACCTTGATGATGAGTCTGTCTAAAAAAACCTTTGTATTTCCAGTGTGACTGACCTTTATTAAAATCATGTGTGCTCTCATTGTATTGCTCAGGTTACATTTCCATCTTAAGACAAAAAATATAAAACCAGTTCAGTTTCTAATCACTGTCATCTAAGCCTGCTCTTGATAATGTAGGTATTGAGGTGGGATTGCACTCGGAGGAAGTTGTCTGTCATCACCTACAGCCATCTCGTTACACAGTGGGGAGGCCAAAAGCGGTGGTGTGGCCACAAGGGCTCCAGACAGTGTGTGCACCAAAACGGTCAACATTTTACAATGCAAAGTAATGTTTGTACAATGAATTTCTATCATTAATATCAATTAATTGGGTAAGGAACAAACATCATAGTAGAATGAATCTCTATCACTAATATAATTAATTGGATAAGGAGGAAACATCATTTTTTATCTATAGGAATTTTAGAGGACCCATTTTATTCACCATTTTAGTCATTTCGTCTTCTCTCCCAATTCCCTAAATTACTTTCTCAATGTATTTTTTGAGGCTACAACAGTATAACATTTGGAAAGAGAAAATGTCTAAAGTTATTGTAATAGCCCCAAAGCTAAACAGTGTGAGTATATTATTATTATTGAGCTTATGGCAGAGTTCCTAACTTGAGATTGATGTGTTTGTACAGCTGTTTCTAAAGCTGTGGCTCCCAACAATTGCTAGTTGTTCTAATGAGCTCTTCTGCTTTGAATCAAGAGGATGGGAGGAAAAGAAAAAGACTGTTAAAATTGCTGTTGGATTATTACGTGTATTTAGGTTAATGTGTAACTGCAGTGGGTGAACAGGAAACAAGTATTTTTTTAGTACAAGTAGTCTAATAACTAGGGGGTTTAAAACAAATGAAATTTGATAAAGTAATTATTTCTTTAGGTTCATTTGTTTTTGTAACTTAATGCTAACACTGTGTATTGTCTCTATAAACTTTACTAGTACATGTGAAGGTATCCTTAGTAATTATTTATAGCATCTGCCCTTTGTATTTTAAAATGTTTATTGACTTATCATATATTCTGTCAGTTTTACTAGAGAATTCTTGGAGGTTTTCTGATGTGTTGGAATTCTTTAAGGCATTTGGAGAGAGAAAAAAATGCATGTAGTTTCATTTTCTAGAGGTCACACATTTGTAATACGTGGCATATACTTGCTCAAATTTTTTCAAACTTCTGGACAAAAGGAAAAAAATACCTTTTGCTCAGCATTTATGCAGATTTTGTGTGGAATTAGTTTTTGCCTTCATAATTGTGGGACTTGTTTATATTGATTGCATAAAGTGGTGGAAGCTAATTTCCTCCCTGTGTGTACATTCTCAATTTCAGCAGTACAGCAGAACTGTGTCTCGCTATTTCCTTTTGAGATCAGACTTTCTGAAACTTGCTTTTGCAATATCTTAGCAGTATACAGCCTTTTTCTTGATGTAGTGGAGGCTGTTTTAAAATCTACATAGGATAAATTCCTTCCATTGGGATGCCCTGCATTGCTGAGCTTTTGCACAGGGAAGCATGGCATGTATTGCTTTAAATAACATCTGAGATCATGATTCTTCCTCATGCAGTTTCTGCAGACTTGCTTCTCTCCCTCCCTTCCTCCACAGCTCTCTCTGCTTTCAGCAGAGCTGAGGGCTTGCTGAATGCATCTTTTTCCACCCCCTTTTGGTTGGCTGTTCTGTTATCTGTATTGATATGGGCATTTTTGTTTCATATCTGCTCATAATCTTTTTCTTCTGGACTGCTGCACAAAGCTTATCAGATGAGCTGCTGTGCTGCTTCAGAGCTGTATTTCTAGGACTGGAGTTTATTTTTATCCATTGCTGAGTGAAAATTTACAGCAAAAATTAGAGTAGCAGATGATAAAACCCCTACAGCTCAGTAACAGATGAGCAGAATTAATTGTGCAGTTGCCCCAATTAAAATCTGAAACTGCTCATCACGAATCTTGTCAGGAGTGGTTCCCAATCGTAGTGTGTGACATACAGCTCTCCGCCACGAGCAGAGCTGCATCTTCACTGCTGGCATCCCTGAGCATGGCTCTTGGGAATGGGTTGCACGTGGCAAGCACGAGGCCGATGGATTGTCAGCAGTCAGCTAAACTCTGCCTAGTGTCTTAAGTGCCAGTGCTGCCTGCGAGGCCCAGGCCCAAAGCTTCTGCCTTCCTTCTTTTCTATTCTTTGCCTCAGACGTCGCTTCTCCCCACTGGGTGGCTGCTTGGTTGTGTCAAAGGCAGGGAGTGCTGTGCCATGGAGCAATTGGGAGCAATTGGAAGGGAGTGAGTGCTGCCAGCTCCCACTGCTTCAGTAGCTGTCTTGTGCCCTCCACAGCTTCCTGTGCTGAGATCTTCAACTCTCTAGCAGCAGCAGTGCTGTGGATCAGGCAAGAGCTGTACACAGCTCCTCTCAGCTCAGGGTATTGAGGAGGCAGCAGTTCTGGGCCTGGAACAATTGTTCCTGCTGCATCTGTTCTTCTGGAGAGAGGAGTGATTGGGCCTTGCCTTCATCTGATCTTCTACTTTGGTCATCCTATAGTAGCTTGATATATACCTGACACTAGGCATCTAGCTAAAGTAGCATATACAGACAGTTTAAAATATTTGTGCCTCTGTAGTAAAGCTCAAAAATGCCCATGCTTTGAAAAAGAGCAGTGTAATTGAGTCTTTGTGGAACTTTGAGAAATTTGATCTTAAAAGCTGCTGTATTTAAAGCAAAATAGGGAAAATACATTGGTACTGTGGGAAAACCTGCTTGCAACTATAGAAAAGCAGTATTTCTCTAATTTTCTTTCGCTGTTTACACTGAAGAACTTTCTCAACTATTTAACAAAAGAAGGGTGTCACTTTAATAGTCTTACATTATATGGTATGTGCCAGCCCCTATAATTGAGGGAGTTGTTAATATGTAACTTAAATCTGTCACTGAAAATCTTGCCTGTTGTAGGTCTGCAGAGCAAATAATCTTCTGTGATGTAAAATGGTGTCCTATAAGGGGAGGCACAGGTGAAGTGCAAGAGGTAAATAATTGGATGATGGCCCCAGCTGGCCCGAGGGAACTCGCTGGAGGTTGTGCACAAAAAGGAGAAAACTTTGTGTGAAAATTAGAACATGTTTCTGTTCATTAGCTCTTACATAAAGGCGTGCAAATGCCTGTGCAGTTAGTGGTTAGGGGAAATGGACCCTCCCTTCCAGTGGGAGGCAATCATATTAAAATAATCAGGCCACTTGCTTTGATCTGTAAAGGGGATGGCTCAGTACACTGACACAGAGTTAGGACTTGACTGAGAAACAGTGCTAAATTACATAAATCTGTCCTTGGCGTATCCTGCCAGGCACATGGATGTAGCTGTCTTTAAATCTGAACAAACAGGTGGCCGAAAGAATAGAGCTGAAATCCAGACACTGCCTATTAAAATGTAAGCTGCGTACAGGGAAGCTGGGATTTAATCTATTAAAAGCTTGTGGTTTTCACAAACTGTGAAACTAAACTTCAGCAGTCTAAGTCTTAATACTTCCTACTTGTGACACAAAATGTATTTCTCCCCAGAAATAGGAAAGAATAACAGCTTATTGCAAAGAATGAAATGTCCCATGAAGTCCACTCTCCCTTTCTGTAGTGCTGCCTTGTGCCTGTTGCAGTATACAAGATTTAGATTTGAGGTGTTATATCCCTGTAGTCTGAATTCCAGGGAGTACAAACAGAACTACTTCTGTTGACCTGGGAAGGTTTTTCTCTGGCACAATACCATGCCTTCTTCCTTCTTAAAAACCCCCAAAACCAAAAACACAAGTGTGGATGCAAAGTTGTCCAGCAGTTCTAAGAGGAGGGTTTTTTCCCATCTGAATTTTAATGGTGTTAAGCTCACAGATAGCAGTTGTATTTGCAGCTCTGTGTGCACTCTATAATGCGTGTGAAACTAGTTAAAAGCTTAAATGTAAAACCTTGGTTTACAAAAACTTGGTTTTAGATTTATGGGGTAGGAAGGCAGGAGAAGATGCTAAGAAAAAAATAATGGTAACATAACTATTGTGTAAGTGTATTAAACCTTTCAGGCCCATGCCACTAATTTTTTTTAATTCAAATGAACAGTGTACTCTTTTTGCTCTTACTCAGAGGTTTTCTTCATTCCTTTCTCTAGAAAGGAATGAAGTTGCAAATATGTCTGTTGAATGACTTTTCTCAATATTAGAAAGACCTTTGGAAGTCATTAAGATGACAGGCTTGGGGGCAGGGTTGAGGTTTTTTTTAATTGCTTGTTGGGCAGTTTAGTATCTCATTAGGAGAAGCTGAAGACTATCTAGCCTCAAGCTTAGAATTCCAGTCTATCTGATGTTAACATTATCAGCTTTTGATGACGTGGAAGACTTAATTATTGCATACATGTAAATCTGAGTGCTCTGGACTAGTGCCTGTATCAGTCAAAATTAATAGAGATACTTTATTAATCAGGGAAGATGTGCTAAGGAGTTGAACTCTTTGTCTAGTCACATACTGAAAAGATTGCTAACTGATATTTTGGCATAGTGCATAACTTGAAATAAATGACAAGAAAGGTTTGCTGATCAGAGATGAAGGCTCTGTTTGTTCCACTCTAGACACAAATGTGATTGAGGGATTTTCTTTTATGTATTGAGTACTAGCTTTCTGCATTTTGTGATTTTTTTTATATATATTTTTTTAAGAAACTAGTTTTATGAGAGGTATATCACTCTACCTCACAAGTGAAATTTGTGCTTCCCAAAGGGCATGGTGGAAATACCCTATTTGCAAGCCTGATAATGCTTAAGCTGCATTGTCTTTAAATGATAACTGCTGTTACGATGGTTTTTTGAAAGTTGAAACACATCTAATGCCTTTTGATGCATATTCTAGTACTGGTTTACAAAAAATAAACGAGGATATTTTTAAGAGGATACCCAGCAAGAGAGAAATAACTTTGCATGCGTCAGGAATTTTATCTGAATGGTCTTGTACATGGCAGATTGGTAACCTCTTACCTCAGAAGCAGTTCCCAGGCTGAAACTGCACGTGTCCATGACTAAAATAGTCTTTGCACTCTTTTTTTCATGCCTTCCCCATCTCATCTAATAGCAAGTGATCACTGTGCATGCAGGTGGGCTTTTACGTACTTTTGTCATTAGATGCATGTCAACTCCACCTTGCATATTAAACCTGGAAGTGCATTGCTGGAGATTGTGTTCTCTGTGTTTTGAACCAACAAACAGCCCTTTTCCCCAAATACTCATAATGTACCAGCTGGTTAATTTCTCCTGGTGAGTTTCCTGGGCTTTTTTTGGTTGGTTGGTTGGTTGGTTGAGTTTTTGTTCCCTAAAGTCCATGGTGGATGGCAGATCTGCAGTGGCAGAGTGACATGCCAATCAGGGTTACTAAGTTTGCTTTGCTCTACTTTTCAGTCTTTGCGCCATCGCTGTTTTACAGTCCAGAGACTGTGAAATGTTCTTATTTTTGATTTTGGAGCATTTTGTGTTCAGAGGTGCAGAGCAAGCATCAAGCAGGTTCAGTTTGATTCCCTAGATAAAGGAGTCAGGGTTTCTGTAGCCCCTTGCAATAAAACTCAAAAAACAGCAATATGGAAATAGTTAATATGAAGCAGAGTCTTTCAAGTCATCAACTAGCTTAACATGGCTGATTTATTTTTTAGGGAAAAAACCAGTTTATTAATCACAGATGTGCATGTTTCTAGTGTTAAGAAAGCTGGGACTAGAATGAGAATTCCCATTTCCCTTCCAGTTTCAAAAATGTGCCTGTTTGTTGGAGGTAACTTTATCTTCTAGTTTGAGGGGGTCAGAACCCATGCTGCCTGCCCTTTAGCTTCAAAAATATATTTATGGACTCTGAGTGAACTCTCTGACCTCACCACCAGAGCAACATATGTGGTTTTTACTTTCAGGGAAATGGCAGTTAAATGCCTCCTTATTGCGGCTATGAATTTTAAAACAAAGCCCATCCACTAGGTTTTTAAAAGTACTTTACTGAATTGCAAAACTTTCTCTACTTAAACAAGTAATGGTTTTATTAAATTCGATGGTTTCTTGTTGGATTGGTGTTGCTCTGTGTGATCACTATGTGTGTGTTGGGTTTTTCTTCTCTCCAAAATGTCCATCTGTTTCATTTATCTTTTTCTAAAAGGGAATCTGATTCTCTCCAGAAAGTTTACTGTACTTGAAACACATTTGGGGTTAGCATACCCCAAATTTATTCCATCTGTTTTGGTTTTTAAATTCCGTCTTGTTCTTGGTTTAATTTTGAACACTCCTTTTTTCCTCTTAGTGTGTCTTAGTGATAAAATATTCTTGAGCAACCCTAGAAAAACAATTTTCTATGTAGTCATAAAGGAAACAAAGCCGATGTAGTGTAAACAATCCCAAGCATGGTAATCAATCAAATCAAGTCTGTATCCCTAATTATATAAATAGAAGTAGGATATAGACATGGGACAGGGAGAAATGAGACACTCCTGTGGGGCTCTTCTCACAGTGAAGGGGAAAGGTCTTTCTGTGCTCTTGAAAATGCCAATATTGGATATTGATATTCCCTAACGCTTCGATCTGGCAATGCCTCTGCATAAATATATGAACACGGGCTCCTAGGTTTTGTACATGACTGTTCTTTAGTATTGTTACTGGGGTCCTGAGGAAACAGATGGGAGTAAGTAAGTGGAAAATCTTCATGCCTGTTGGTTGGGATGGGATGGGAAAATAGAAGGTAAAGGGTCTCACTATGAAAACACTGGCATGGAATATTTCTAGTGAGTGTTAACTAAGCTATTTAGAGGTTTTAGAGATGTTTTCTGCAAATTTAAGGAGGGGCAAAAAGTCAGATCTGATCTCTGAAGAGGCCTAGTGGGTTGGTATTCTTTTCAGGTTAGCACTGGTGATTTTAAATCTCTTTATTTTTTTAATGCCCTATTTAATAAAATTTGATCTTTAGGGTGATGCTTTTATAGCAATGAAGTACATTTATTTTAAATGGAGGTGTTATCAATGCATACAAGTATCTTAAGGATGAGTTTCAAGAAGATGGGGCCAGGCTCTTTTCAGTGTCCAGTGACAGGACAGGGGACAACAGGCACAAAGTGAAACATCGGAAGATCCATCTGAATATGAGGAAGAGCTGCTTTATTGTGAGGGTGGCAGAGCACTGAAACAGTTTCCCCAGAAAGGTTGTGGAGTCTCCTTCTCGGGAGATACTTAAAACCTGCCTGGATGCAACCCAGTACAGACATGCAGGCATGCTCTAGCTGATCTCCAGAGGTCCCCAACCTTTGTGATTTTCATTCTCTCTGGGTGATTTCAAGCTTTAAAGAGCAAAGTGGAACAGTGCTATCATTTTGGTGTACTACTTACATTATGTCCACTTTTGTGATTCCCTGAAGCCCTAATAATACTTCAGTAAGTATTTAATATTAAGTCATGCAGAAGAGAAGATAAGAAGCAGTTACATGCTGCCTGCCAAATGAAAACTAATGTTGTGTGGGAGGATATGGCTAAAGTATGTGCTGCAGAACATGTCTGGCTTACATTGTTTTGTCTCTTAGATCCTCTCTGCTTGGGCAGAGTGTACGTATTTCTCCGTGCTCTTTTCCTTCCTTCTGCCCACAAACTCTTGGCAGACTTGGGTTAAGACTTAGGAGCGGTACAACAAAAGTACAGTCAGACAAAAATGTTTGTCTTCCACAGTTTCAAGGCCTCTGTCCTATACTGCTTGGTTTTACAAGAAATTTGGTAGTTGCTAAGTGTAGATTGTCAAAAGGATGTGTGAAAATTTGAGGAGGTACAACACACTTTATAAAAAGAAGAAGGGGTTTATTAGCTGCAGGCATGTTACATGCTTAGCAATAGGCATGTTTATGTAGAAGTCAATCTTGTGCAATCAATTACTGCACCACCATGCTGCTTTTTTGTTGGAAAGGAGTAATTGTAAAAGGGAAAATGCAACAGATATAAAAATACAAAACAGTACATGGTGAACTTCTGCAAAGGCTTAAATTTTTTTTCTTACGTAAACAAGTGGATGTTCTCTATTTTATTTGTGTGGAAGGAACCTTGTATGAACTGTTATTGAGAGGAAAAATATATACAAATGGAAGAAAAACTTGGCTGAGTAGTTATAACATCTTCAAGCTTGGGAGTCTTGAAAACAAGGCATTTAATTTGTGCTTTAGGGAACTTATTTACAAGAACACGACCACGTTTTCTCATCTTCTATAGTCCACTAGCAGAGTAGCAGAAGGTTATTTATTGAAATACCCATCAGCTGATGTTTGCTGTGGTTTCTGAAGCAAGGCATCTGATAATAATTAAAATGCATGATACAGTAAAGGTAAAGATAAGTTTGGTGAAAGAGCTGTCAAACTAAATTCTTACAGAGGTTTAATAGGAGATTGTTTAGATTCCTGTGGAGAGCTTGCAGATGGTTGCAAGTTTTGTTGGAATTTTTTTAATAAGCAGATCAGTTTTTTTTTTTAATAGAGTCAAAAATCTGTCATGATGTGGATGCTGATGGCTAGGAGGCTTGCTTTTCTTGCATATGTGCTGAGAACCCTTAAGCAGTAATCCTGGTGCCTTGAGGGATACTCAGATTGCAAGTTGAAAACCATTGTTATAGATAATTAATTTCTTCCTTATGCTTTCCACTTCAGCAAGAAAATAATGT
Organism: Falcunculus frontatus; assembly: GCA_013398115.1. NCBI lineage: Eukaryota > Metazoa > Chordata > Aves > Passeriformes > Falcunculus > Falcunculus frontatus. The sequence goes on along the minus strand of VZRV01002353.1, from coordinate 595,316 downwards.
AGCTGTTCTTAGCACTGCTCTCCCAAGATTTAAAGACAAAGACAACTAGTGCTCTGCATCTGCTTTTTTGCTAGTACCCATTACTTAAAGCCTTGAAGCCAGGTTAATGGTATCATGTGAACTCTCCTTACCTGTGTGCACAACAGCTACAGCTGTTGTTGGAAGATAATTCTACAGATGTGACTTGGTTTAAAGAGTTAGCAGCTAGCTTGGTAGACTGAAAGTATGCTTTTTAAAGTTTATTTATGTTCAGCTTTGTGGAAACATTATGAAAGTGGTGGTTAACAGCAGTTATTGTATGTGTGTTCATACAGTGTTAAGCTACAAATGTTCTTGGCATCAGAGCTGATGTATCTTAATGCTGACATGCCATGGGTTTTATTGGAACAGAGAAACATTTTCATAAACAGCATGATATATCACATTTTGGATTTTGTGAAACAGATTGAACAGTGAAGGAAAAATATAAAGTCCTAACTTCTTATATCCACATTTTATGTCTCTTTCCCCATCTCTGTTCTAAGCCATCATTTACACTTAATGCTCTGTGGAAACAGAGCAGCCTCACATACTTGTGTGTGGATCCAAGCTTTTGGATGTTTATGATGAAGTGTATTGCTACATGAATGTGACCATATTATTCCACAAAATTCCAACTATCTCTGGTCAGACTGGTAATACACCTCTTAGGGAAAAGCTGCCAGAAGAGGTGACCTGAACATCTGTGTCAAGCTTCAAGAAGGATCACAAGCACTGCATTTAACTCTCAGCAATAGAAACATTCAACAAAACATTATTTATGTCATCCTTATGTAAACTGTCTGCAAAAGTGCACACACGGGGAAAAAACCCCATATTTGACAACCTAGGATAGTCTTGCTAATACCCTAGTGGTAGATAATATTTATAGGAGTGGTGTTACAAGAATGTTTCCAGCCCCCCGCTTCACCCCCCCCCAAAAAAGTGTATTTTTAGGAAAAGAAGATTTCTGGGGAAACAGCATTGTGCTGCATGGGGAAAAAAAGAAATCTAGTCTCACAATAGCTAACCAGTGGGTGTTCATCATAAGCATATAGTCCTGGTCAAGTGACAGGAACCTTGGTGGGAAAGTGTTTTTGACTTCATGCACATTTAACTGGGGCTTGAGAAGAGTGTATCCTTTGTTTCATTACAGAACTTCAAGCGTGTCATGCTGAGAACTACTGCTGATCCTGAGATTTCAGCAAGTGGGCTTTTAAACATGGCTTTGTGCCTTTTTAAAAAACAAACAAAACAAAGCCAAAACTCTGAGAAAATTTAAGCAAAAGACATTTAACTGTCTTCTGGTTTCTTCTTCCTTCTACCCCAAGGGTAGGGGAAATATATAAATAATGAAAGTAATTGGAGCATTTGTAATTAAATTTGGTGTTTGAAAAATTATTTGCTTATCTCGTTGAGGCAATTATTGTTACCCTTCATGTCTTTGCTCAAAGCAGTAAACATTAAAAGATAAAACAAGCATATCCTTCCATAGAGTTACATGACATATGGAAACTATAATTCACTATCAAGTAAGTATCAGCAGTGGGAAATATGAATTATGGTTGAGGCAGGAACAACTTAATGAAGCTTGACTGTTCTAAGCACATCAGTGCTTATGCATGGACTGCCATATGCGGCATGAGCACTGATAGTTGTGGTGTCATTAAAGGCCAGGTTACCTCAAAATAATCTCATTGATTTCTCCATAAATTCGATTTGATGTCCCTTATTACATACATCCATTTGCCTTGTTTCTCACTTGCTGGTGCTTCAGCCTTAAAATGCTCCCCTTGTTCTTTTTTCCAGACTCCCTTTCGGTCTCCAGCAATGATGCCAGTCCTCCAGCTTCTGTAACATCACTTCAGCCCCACATGATCGGTGCTCAGAGCTCCCCGGGCCCCAAGCGCCCTGGCAACACCTTGAGGAAATGGCTCACCAGTCCTGTGAGGCGCCTTAGCAGTGGGAAAGCAGACGGGCATGTCAAAAAACTGGCCCACAAGCATAAGAAAAGCAGAGAGGTTCGAAAAAGTGCCGATGCCGGCTCTCAGAAGGACTCCGACGACAGTGCAGCGACCCCACAAGATGAAACTGTTGAAGAGGTAAATGCTCAAGACAGCTTCCTGAGACTCGTTTGTATGTTTTTCAAAGAATTAAATGTTGTCAGGTGAAGGTTGTCTCCTCAACTGACTTTCCAGCAGTGGAGCAAAGTGTTGTGTGCCCTGTGCTCATCCTTGACTGATCTGCATCAGTATTGCAGCAGGGACAGTTTGTGCCCTCTGCTTTGAGAGTGTCATTGAAGCTCTGTGAAGCACCTATAATTTAGAAAGAGAAAAAAAGAGAGTGAAAAGTTATCCTTTGGCTTTACTCTCATACATTAATTCGGAAAGTGGCTTTGGGAGTAAAGGTGCTTCAAGGTCTGGGAATAATCAGGTCATTTTGTATTTCCTTTGCTTTTCTTGTTGATGGATCAGGGAAAGTGTAGGGAGAGCTGCTTAACCGCTTAAAGCCCTAATTGCACCTTATATAAGAGTCAGAGCACGGAAAAATTACTGGCTCTTCAATGCAGACCAGTCAAATATTCAGCAGTCAAATAATATGCATGGCAGTTTTCATTGCAGAGAAGGAAATTGTGAACTGTTCCAAATTTTGTCACCAAGGACATCTACTGAGGACTTCCCTTCTTCCCACAAACATGTGCCTCTCCTTCAAAGCCTGGAACTCCTGTATAAAAAAGCTGGCCTCCAATTAGGTGCACACAAAAGCCAAATTCTCTGTTACAAACCTATGGTTCAGGCTGAAACGAATGTCATGTTACTGCTTCCAAGGGCACAGCTGGGTGCATGCTATTCCCTTTTCTCAGATTGACTCTGACTATTGGTTTTGGTACTTACCATACAGAAAAGCAGTCTTAGTTGCCCAATTTTTTTATTTATTGCTGCTGGTTTTTTGTTCTTCCTCCCAACGTATTTTTCTACAAGTTTGGAACACTAGTGAAGTTCCACAGTAAGTGTTGGGAAGGGAAAGACTAAAGATTTGGCAGCATGATGAATTGAGAGATGTTGTTTAGCAATGAATACTGGCCTCTGACCTTGAATGTCAGGCTGTAGAAAGAGATCCTCTATGCTGCAGTCATAGCATTGTTTTGGAAGTACCAGTTATTCTGCCGTTCTGTGAGTGAAGGGAAAAATCTAAGGCCAGTGCCTTGAAGTCAGGAAAAATCAATAACCATCTGTGCTCTCTTCCTGTAAAGGTAGATAAATTATACTGTGAGATCAGTACATTAAACTTTGGGTACTTGAAATCATAGTTCCTTTTTGGGGGACAGAAAAGATAATTGACAAAATACTTCATGTTGTAATAGGGAGTTTTTATGTCCTCTAGAAGTCTTGCTGTGATACATAGCAAGATACATATTTCAGAGAGATACAGATTTCTCTTTACAAAACTGAACTTGGAAAGAAAGCATGGCTTTTATAACACTTTCCTGTAGTAAATTTCAGCTGAATGTCTTTTTCTTAGTATTTGAATTCTTTTTCTTTTACCAAACATTGAAAATTGACTTTGGCATCTGCATTTTTCCCCTGTGTTAAGGAGTGTTTGTAGCATCTTGACTTGTTGGGAGAGGGCTGAAACTACAGAACAGACTTAAAACAAGCATGTGATAACAAGCTTCATGCTGTTGAGATAAAAGAGCTTGAACATCTTGATGTTATTTACAGAGAGGTCGGAACGAGGGGCTGAGCAGTGGCACTCTCTCCAAGTCATCCTCTTCAGGCATGCAGAGCTGCGGAGAGGAGGAAGGCGAAGAGGGAGCAGATGCTGTGCCGCTTCCTCCTCCCATGGCAATTCAGCAACACAGTCTTCTCCAGCCCGACTCACAGGATGACAAGGTAGGAGCAGTACGGGGGCGAGGCTTCACATGGTGAGATAACCTCTGTTGGCACAAATTTTTCTTCTGCTTCCAAAGGTCTCCAAAATGTACATAATACAGCTTCATGGGAGACAGAAGTAATCACTGTTTCACTTTAGACAACATTAAAAGGGTGTTCTGTGAAAAGAGCATGAATTAAATGCTTCTCTATTTTCAAAGCACGAGTGAGCACTTTAAATGTGGAAATGGGCTGCTTTGTGTGCTCACAGGATGATTTACATCACTTTGGCTGATGCCATATTTAGTGATTTGAGTCTAATTGTTTTATAATCATACCTTTTGTTATTCTTGGTTTTTGTTGGGTTTGGGGGGGGAGGAAAGGGGGGGATGCCTAAGAGAAAAGAATTGCCAAATAAGGGTAATAATTCTCATGGTTTAACCCCAGCCAGCAACTAAGCCCCACTCAGTCACTGTTCTACTCTCCCCATGAGAATCAGAAGGGGATGAGTGAAAAAAAGTCTTGGGTTGAAATAAAGACAGTTTAATAGGTAAAGTAAAAACTGTGCGCACAAGTAAGGCAAAACAAGGAGTTCATTCACCACTTCCCATAGAGAGGCAGGTGTTCAGCCATCCCCAGGAGAGCAGGGCTCCATCATGTATAGCAGTGACATGGGAAGATAAACACCATCATTCCAAATGTCCCCCCACCTCCTTTTTTCTTCCCCCAGTTTCATATGTTGAGGATGATGCCAAATGGTCTGTAATATCCCTTTGGTCAGTTGAGGTCAGCTGTTCTGACTATGTCCTCTCCCAACTCTTTGTGCCCCCCCATTCTCATCACTGGTGGGGTGGGGTGAGAAACAAAAAGGCCTTAGTGCTGTGTGAGCTCTACTCTGCAATGGCTAAAACACCCCTGAGTGATCAACACTGTTTCCAGCACAAATCCAAAACATGGCCCCACACCAGCTACTGGGAAGAAATTTAACTCTATCCCAGCCAAAACCAGCACATAATTAATATGGTTTTTACAAACAAAGGCACATTAAAATTGAGGGTAAAAATTTTGCACTGGTAATGAAATTTTGGATGTAGGTGGTAACTGCATGAAGAAAATCTTACTTGCATATGATCTGTTTTTCTTTAATGTTATGATGTTCATACATTGAGAGGGTTTATTTCAATTTTGAAGCTGGATCAGACATTTAGGGGACAAGTATCAAGTCTGGAAATAGAGGTGTTTAGAATGGAAATAATCTGGACTTGTGCAGCAAATGTGCACATTATTGTTTTCTTGTCATTTTGCTCCTTAAAATTTTTAAGCTTTTTCATCTACAGCACTGAATATTGTTAGTGAATTTTGTGACTGCATGCTCTCTGTTCTCAGTGGTGCAGATGTTATTCATAACTTTATTGGATTTTTTTTTTCTTTTTTTTTTTCCTTTAAAAAACCCTGCCTTTCAGTGGGAATCTCACTCATCCCTGAAGCTGTCATTTGCAGGATCAAAATGGCTGGTTCTTATGCTCTATGTGTATTCAATTCGTACATGTTTCCTGAATTGACAAAGTGTAACATATGAGTTGAAGCGTTAATATACTGGGAAATATTCCTGAAACAAAACAAGCAAAAATAGGCCAGCCTTCAGACCTGAGAGAATGTTTTCTTGCTAGAATAATCTCAGTTTTAGATTTAGAAATAAGATGAAAATAATGTTGGTGAAAATATGTTTAAGCTCCTACTGATGAGCTGCCATATGTGTGTGTTCCTTCAGTGACAGAAAACAATTGATATACAAAGATTATAAAAAGTTCTCCAGAGAAAAATTAATTTCATTATAGACTTCCTTACATGGCAGGAACACTATGTATTTATATGTGAAGGGATACGCTTGTAAACTAGTGTCTGCTTACTTGTATATTTCTGCTGCAAAGTCAGACCCTTACCACAGTAGAGTAAGAGTAGCTTTGAGTATCTTTCCATGTCCAGTAAATTTTATTTTTACTTCTGTTGTGGTTTTACCCCAGCCAGCCACCAAATACCACACAGCTGCTTGCTTACTCCCCCACCAGTGGGATCAGGGAGAGAATGGGTCGAGTAAAAGATAGAAAACTCGTGGATTGAGATTAAGCAAAAACCACACACACAAGGAAAGCAAAACAAGGAAGTCATTCACTGCTTCCCATGGTCGGGCAGATGCTCAGCCATCTCCAGGAGAGCAGGGCCCCATCAGGTGTAACGGTGACTTCGGAAGACAAAGGTCATTACTCCAAATGTTCCCCCCTTCCTCTTCCTTCCCTACACTTTATACACTGACCGTGAGGTCACATGGTCTGGAATATCCCTTTGATCAGTTTGGGTCACCTGTCCCAGCTGTGTCTCCACCCCAACCTCCCAAGCACCCCCAACTTCCTCACCAGCAGGGCAGTACAAAAAGCAGAAAAGGCCTTGGCTCTGCATAAGCCCTGCTCAGCAACAACAGAAACATCTCTGCATTGTCAACACTTTTTTTAGCACAAATCCAAAATGCTGCCCCATACCAGCCGCTGTGAAGAAAATTAACTCTACCCCAGCTGAAACCAGCAAAACTTCTTAAAAAGTTAACATGCACCCATTTCAGTAAAACATGTTGGGGCAGTTTTTAAGGTAGCTGAAACTACATATAGAGAAGTCTTCAGAGAAGTTAAAATTTGGTAAAGTTAATATTATACCATAATTTTTCAAAGCATGTGAATAGTGATTCTTCTGTGATGTGATGTTATTATGCAATATTTGTCCTTCATGGTGGGAAGCAAAAGGTCCCCTCATGGGGCATCCTGGGAGATTGTGTGTGCTTCCTTCAAGTCCACACACCACCAGCTTCTAGCACCTAAAGTAAATGCTTTATTGGAATACAGAAGTGAGAAGCTAGAGCAAAGTTTTACCCAGGAGAAGGTAGTTGGCTCTATTGATAGAGTAACTGATTAATAAAAGGCTTGCAAACAAGTTCCCAGTTGTCTGCCTTCTGGGTGGAGTCGTTCTTCACATTCCTGCCATGCTGGGTGGTTTCTTGGGTTGCTCAGCTACTCTGGATCCCAAGGAATGTCTCCTCCTTTCCGTGACCTCAGAGACTTGGCGTTCGGCTGTGCCTCCCTGCAAGCGTTTCTTCCTCTCCAGAGCTCCTGCTCAGTGCTGGAAACTCCCTGTTTGCTGGGTTTCTCCTTCCCTTCCCAGCCCGCTGTGGGCCCTTAGCAATATTTCATACTTGCCTGAGCTCAGTTGCTCCCTCCAGTTTTCCCTTCATTCTGGGCACGGGGTGTATTCTGCTCCCAGAGTACCTCATCAGGAAAGTCAGCAAGGAGTTTTATCTGTGCAACTCCTTCTTTTTCAGATAATATGTGCTATAACCACAGGCCCTGGAAATCACAGTTCTGAAGTTTTGCTTCACATCCCATATACCCCAACAGAGAAATAAAAGAGACCATAACCAAAACGTGATTCCAGCACTGACAGTGTTTTGTAAGACTAAGCTGAGCTCCACATCCAAAGTGAAAATCCGTATATAGGCACAGCTTTGGAAAACCTGGTCAACCGTCAGATGTCAGGAGCATGTAAATTGCCTAAAAGACAGGCCAGCTGTGGGATTGCTCAGTTTTCGGTGTGCATGCAAACATCATGTGCTAGGCCATGCTGATTTGTCTAAGAGCACTAAATAACACAACCATTTTCTCCCCTACGAGTTCATCTGCACACTGTACGCATTCTTCCGTTCAGCAGAATCATTGCGCACGTCATGGATTTGCATTTGGTGGCAGCTTACAAGTTGTTTGCATTTAATTTTTGGATAAGCAGTATTAAAAGTTTCAAGATCAGTTGTGTTAATATGAAACTAATTATTTTCGCTTTTTGTTTTCTCTTTTTGTAAACTCTGATGCAGCATTATGTTGACTTGTGTTCTGTCTCTGCTTTGGCTCAGTTCCCGTATCTTTCCGTTTAAAGTTATCTGTATTTCCTTTGTTTACCCAGCCCCTGTTTTCCTTTCCAAATAAGGCAAAATACAAGGCAAACTACCTAAAATCTGTGTATTCTTTTTTTTTTTTTTTTAATTTACTTTCGGGGAGTCTTGTTACACCCATGCTTGATTTGAGAAGAAACTCTTGTGTTGAGTCATTATTCGTGCTGTTTCTTTGTCCGGTTTGTTGGAAACGTTTGCGGGACAGCTTGCCTTGTGCTGCATGATGTTCACTGTGCTGTTTGTAATATGAAGTACGGTTCATATTACACCCTGTTTCCACTTTCCAGTTACTAAATGATAAATGTAATATGCAAACAACTCTGTTTGCAAATTACTGAGGCTGAATTTAATGGCCTTCTCCCAGAATCCTTTACTGTGAACACCTTTTACCTTCAGTTGTATCTATAAACTGGCATTTTATAGCTTATGAGGCCAGAGATCTTCTGTGCTCTACACATACCATTGGGAAAAATGGATGGCACAAGGAATGGTGAGCTCAATTTCCCATCTGAATCTGGGCAATATACCCCAGCTCCTTTAGAGAAGTAAATGCCCCTGAGTTACTGGTGTATTTTTTCTTAACATAATAATGCTTTCTCCTTTATTTCGAGTCTTCTTGATTTCTCTTACTGCTCTGCAGTGGTTGCTTTGTTTAAGCAGCAGTAAAATAGGTTAACAAACTGTTAACTGTTAACTGTTGTCCACTGGGTCAGCTCAGGAAATTTTCATAGCTGTTTGTCAGGAATTATCAGCAATTGTATTTCCTTGACTTCTATTGCATGTAGGAACAGGAATTTTTCTGTTTAACTTCTATGGGGTTTACTTGCAACTTCCAACTCCAGCTGCTCACGTTGGAAGGGATGATCTTAGTGTTGTATGACACGGACAGTACCTGTTGGGTACCTTTGTTTGACAGAGGTGAAGGAAATCTCTTGATCCTTGAGCAAGTACCAGGCTAATTCCGGGATTCTCCTTCCTTTTTGTCATTGCACAGACATCTTCTCGATTGTTGGTGCGGCCGACCAGCTCCGAGACGCCCAGTGCTGCAGAACTCGTCAGTGCAATCGAAGAGCTCGTCAAAAGTAAAATGGTGAGACTCACCAGCCAGGTGCATGTGTCTAAAGAAGTTGTGTCTTCAAGCCCCAGCTTGCTATTCAAAGAAAACTGTCATGTTTCACATTGACTCCTAGAATTTGCTGTCTTATTTCAGAAGTCACTCTCTGGGTTGATGTATGGGGTCATTTTGTATGCACTCTTTTGTAAGAGCATTTACTGCATAGGTAAATGGCTATGTAAAGGAGCAAAAAGCAATAAATTAAGAGGGAGAGAGGAGACAGTAGAAAATTTACTAAGTATGTCCTATTAATAAAAAGAAAATGTCCTATTAGTAGAATGAATGCAGAGACCCAGGGTCTTACACTAATAGGCCTTTATGAGAAGAATCCCTGAAACTAAATTTATTGCAAATCTTACAAGGGTCAGTAGTAAAGCAGGTAACCCTAAAAACAGAAACGTTTATGGTATCTAGTTGGTCTTTAGGCAACATGATAATGAAGAAATAAGTAAAAGAGTAAAGGGATCGTTTTGCATGTCAGTGCCTCCGTCCTTGCTAACAAATCAATTAGGCAGAATTTGTGTCAGCTTTTTTAGGTTTCTATGTTTGAAAGTTTCCATGTTTCTGAAGATTCTAGTTGACGTGTTTTAAAGTTTTCGTGTTTCTGAAGATTCTCATTATATGCATAATTCCAGGAAGGCCCTTTGTAATCAAAATCCAGCTTGACCCAGTCTGGGAAAAACTTCTCTAGCTGACCCTGTATGAGATTGGACTATATGGTCTCAAGAGGTCCCTCAGCAATTCTGAATTTCCTCAAAACCTTTAAATCCAGCTTTTGCAGCATAGCCCCTGTTGGGCTCAACAGGAATTGCCTTTGTGAAAACTACAAAGAATTGCAGCATGGCAGCCCCATGTTGTCAGAGGTTGATATTTTCCAGGTTCAATCTAAATTTAGGAAGCTTTGAGTTTCAGAATTAGAAATTTTATTTTCTGTTTTCTCATTCAGAAAGAATTACAGTATTGTGTAAAATAATTACTGTACTCCCTTGGGTATTCACTTTGCTTTTTACTTCTCGTACACCAGAAGGGTGAATAAGAAGTAATCAATGGGAAAATTCAACACAGTCTTTTGTAAATGGAAAGTTTGGTAGCGCATGTGTCTTTCTTGCTGCCTAGCAGTGGATATAACTTAATGATCTGTGCATATAGTCCTTGGGGGAGATGTTCTCATTTCACAGTTTTAGCCAAGGGTCAGCTTCCCCTGGGTTTTGGGCAAGTCATATCATTTTTGTTTTTTACTTTTTGCGAGGAAAGAAAAAAAATTGTAGCTGAACCCCACCCCGGTGAAGTAAATGTGTCTTGCATTAAGGCTGTGTCACATGCAAGGAAAATGTGATACATAGCTGTAGCTTGATCCAAGATTATGAGCTTGAATTAAAGAAATCCATTGAATACTTCATAGAAAGTGTTCGTATTATTGCTCCCATTGCTTCTTCATCTTTTACACAAACAGAAGCCTGTGGAGTCTATGCAAGGGGGATAGTGTATCTGGCAGAGGATACAAGGACTCTTTTCTGGGATCTGAACAAGCTCAAAAGCAACACTGGCAGTGTAGAAGTCATTCTTTTCTTCACTGAGTCACTATTTTGGCTAGTTATTAAGATAACCAAAATGTCTGACAAAGAATGCTACTTCTATTGTGTTAAAAATGTAACATCATAAGAATCTCCATTAAAGGTATCCTATTTATTGTTGAAAGTAATTTGTATATGCCAAAAGTCAAATATGACAAATATAATTTAATCCCTGGCCATGAGGGCACCTTTGTGTTGCTCCTGCCATAGAAGTACTTAGGTCCTGAGCAGTATAGTCCGACTTTTAGCCATTGCTGCTCAAACCAATTCAGCTCCTTTATTTTTGTGTGAAGGAAAGACTGTAATCTCAAATGTGCTTCTCAAACGTGCTTCAAAGGCTCAGTTATCATGGAAAGCCATGTTCTTGGCTGGTTTCCTGGAGGCTTGTGACTTGCTTTGCCAAGATACATTAAAGTAATTGATCTCCCATAGATTGCTATGTACAGCTGCTTGTAATGTGTCTTGTGAATAAAGGAGAAATAAATCATTGTTGCTGACTGTCTTGATTACCTTCTCAGGCTCTGGAGGACCGTCCAAGTTCCTTGTTGGTGGATCAAGGTGACAGCAGCAGTCCATCCTTCAACCCTTCAGATAACTCCCTTCTATCCTCCTCATCACCCATAGATGAGATGGAGGAAAGGAAATCCAGCTCCTTAAAAAGACGACAGTAAGAACAATTTTTTTACAATTTTTCTTTTTTTTTTTACAATGCTCATTTTGAACTGGCAGCCGAAGCTGTTAGTCTGAAAGTAGGAGGACCTGTATTAGATGTCAAGCATGTGGTCACATTTCTCTGTGACATTCAATCTGTGATTTTTAATTCTAGTCACATCTGTGTTTGACTTCTGCTACGTCACTCTTATTTATTCACGAATATGCTGATCTTTAAATGTCCAAAGGTCTATTAGGCTTCAAAAAAATGGTCATTCCCCTTATTCTATTCCAACCCATGGTTAATTTCTCTATATAGTAGTAAACTGTTACCATGGTAGAATAAAAACATGCCTGGTTTCAAGTTTTTTAAACTTGTGTGTAGAAATACCCGTCCATATAGCTAAGAGTCTCCAGACCAGAGACATAATAGCATTTTATTTTAAACAATAGTTAAATGTTTAATTTTAATGTCATGTTTAAGAAAACATCCGACTTTAGATAAACAGAAGCAAGCCTTGTCCACTTTCAAAGTCAAAGCAGTATCTTGCTAAGAACCAATGTACATTAATTCTTCCATTTCAGTTCTGCCTATCAAACATATGTGACTGCAAATGTCTAAAAAGTTGTATGCCATTAATCCTCTTGAAAAATCTGTTTCATTTTTTAATATGTGTTCACCTTTTTCCTTCCACTGTAGCTATGTCTTACAGGAATTAGTGGAGACAGAGCGAGATTATGTGCGAGATCTGGGCTATGTAGTTGAGGTATGATGTTTTTAATTCTCTTGATTTCTTCTTTCTTTTTAATGTGTTACTAACCAGCTGTGCAGGTTGAACCTCACTATGTATTTCAAAATGAAACACAGGAAGAGACTAAAAATGTGGAAGTTTACATTCTGAGTTTTCCCTCCTGCAGGTTTTTCACGTATTAAAATACTACATCAGATTTTATTCCTTTCTTTCTGTTACGGTGTCCACCTTGTTGTTCTCTTGAGGAGTGTAGTTCTTTGTCTTTTTTTTTTTTTAAATCACTGCCTCTGGCCTAATGTTACTCTGGTAGATAGTGGGTTTATTTAGCACATCTAAATATAAAAAAAAAGCATTGTGGCTCAGCATAGAGAGCAGCTGCCCAGGATTTGAAAGTCCTCCTTCCTGTCCTACTGCTAGGCTTCTCTTAGACTTCCTAGCTTCCCGTGCTGTAAAATGAGATAACATCACACATCTCCCTTCAGTCTTCAGCTACCAACAAAAGGCATTTGGAAGAGTAGAAAGAATGAGCATGACAGTGAATTTTAGCCTCATAAGGTTCAATTCTTAAACTCTGTTTTGGAGGGGAGGGAGGGAGGGAGGGAAAGAAAGATCATACATTTGTGATAATGTTTTTACAGTAGTTAAAAGGGTGCATTAGGAGTCTACGAATAGATGTATTTTTGTAACTAAAAGAATAATTTCAGGTGAAAATGCTAGACATCAAAACATACTTGGCAAACCAAAACCAGACCTGGCTATTTAGGAATAGAAGTATTAGGGCAGAAAAAAAGGAAGGAATAGAGTTGCATGAATATTACAAAATCTAAAAATTCCTAGCTCTAACTATGTGATAGAATTGCTCAACGGGAGAACTGTGTAGACACCAAAAATAATATGGGACTATGGGAAAATGTAAGAGAATGCTTACTAACCGTTGATTTTCAGGTTTTTTTGTGTTTGGTTTGCTCCTACTGCAAGCAGTAGTCCATGCAGTGCAGTCCCCTGAGCAGTGCTTTCCTCCTCAGTGCACTTTGGTGGGGGGTTAGTGTGAGTGACTGAAATAAGAGACATGGAGCAAAGCAGCACATGTACTCAGGAACAGCCCCGCTTGGCAAGGCATTGCAGCTGCTTCAGGCGGTAAGGAGAAGGGCTGTGGAAGTTTCCTTCATGCTTTGAGCCCATTCACGGAGGCCGAATTAGCCAGCATGAATTCATTTTTCTAGCGCTGGGTACTGATGTGTAGACAGGTCAGATTGTGATACTTCGTGTCTGTGCCTTATGTTACACTGTTATAGGACAGTTTTCTGGCTTGGTTTTGTGTCCCAAGCAAGTTGTTGCCATTGGACATCTTCTGGGAAAAGGGGGATTAAAAGACAACTCACTTTTTTTTAATTAAGAATGTTCACAGGGAATTCACTTGCACTGTTGCAGGGTTATATGGCACTTATGAAGGAAGACGGCGTACCTGATGATATGAAAGGCAAAGACAAGATTGTATTTGGAAACATTCACCAGATTTATGACTGGCACAGAGAGTACGTATTGTACCTAAAAAATACAAGACTGACTGTAAGAAATTGTTTTATTTCCTCAGATATTCAGATACAACGTAAATGCAGTTGGTTTTGTGCTTTGAGTTGCGGAAAATGTAAATTCAGCTTACGAATGTTGGTGTGAAGATTTGCTTTGAAAAGGATGCATGTATATATATGTATATATAGAGCAAGTACTTCAACTGAGGATCTGTAATATGGACAGAACTTTGTATGTGGCTTTCTGTCTAACAGTATGGTGTAAAGAATTTGTTAGGGGTGGTTAGCATGGCAATATTAGCATCTCAACCATTCAGACTAGGAAGGGGAAAGCTTTCAATCAATATATATGAAATTTAGTGATTTTATTAGTGAATGCCAGGGCTTTTTTTCATCTTGGCATGAATTCAGCATGTGCTTTTGAAAAACTGCATTGAAATATTACACTGTTAGCATTGTCAGTTTGGACATACATTAATATCCAAAGCTGCTGATAGAGGACACAGAGTGTCTTGCCTTGCAGTAAGAGCACTTTGCCTTGCAGTGTAATTACCTGTTGCTATAATGTATACTGTCAGAAAAAAGTGTTTATTCTGTTTATGTTCAGCTTCTTTTTAGGAGAGTTGGAGAAGTGCCTTGAAGATCCAGAAAAGCTGGGATCCCTATTTGTTAAACATGTAAGTGCAAATGTGTTTGTTGGCAAACTCTGTTGCTGCTGCTGACCAACAGGTTTGGTTATTAAGTACAACATAGTTAAGAAAGTGCTGTGCAATGTTCTTTGCTGTAAGAGGTGGAGAGATAGCTTTTAAGGGCTTATAAATAAAACAAGTAAATGCTCTAGTCTTTGTCCCCAGTACCTTCCTGTGGAGGGGCAGCATGAATGTGGGCCCCATTTCTCTATTCAGTTACACTTCAGTGCAAGGGAATTGTCATTTCATATGAAACCTGCCTTCTAATCCCAGGTATCCATGCAGTAGCATGGAATATAAGAAATAAAAATAGAAAAGAGGCTCATTCTTCTTCCAGTTTGCGTGCATTCTAGTTCTGTATCCTTTCCCCTTCTCAGAATTTGTCGCTGGCAAGGTGGGAAACCTGTAGGAAGTAGCTCTCCCTGTTTCTGATTGCTGTTTTACTTTCTTTCTCCTGATATTATTTGTACTGAGTTGTCTTTGAAAGGCACCTTTACCACTCCAGATGGAAAGGCAAGCTGTGATGCTATTACAGCATCCTCTAGCAAAACCCTGTCGGCTAGAACACAATGATTCAGTTCCTGTTCTTAATCTGTGTCCTGTGTCCTTTCCAATCTCCATCTTATTTCTCCATTTCTTTCTTCCATTTATCTTCACTGGTCAGTACTCTATAAGTCTCTGGGAAGCAAAGCCTCCTCTAACAGCAAACCAATCCTAGCAAAGTGATAGGAAAGATTTTGGAGTAGGTATGTTGGTACTTCTTAACCAGCAAAGTCAGTGATCAAGAATAAATCTTAAAGGGTGAAGTTATTTCCACTCTTTTTCTTTGTTACTTTGGTGTTAAAAGCACATGCACAAAATAAAGAATCAGAGTTAAAAAATACTTGTGCCTCCATTTCCAGGCTTCATCACCTACATCCCCACCCAAACTCCAGTAGGATAGCCAATACTAAATAAAAGACATAAAAGTTTTCTCCTAAATGTTCTGTACATGTAAACAGGAGGAGGCCATTATTCTAATAGATTTGAATAATAATCAGATTATTAAAATAGAATTAAAAATACTGTATGTCAAAGGCTCCATTACAGAATCACGGAATAGTTAAGGTTGGAAGGGATCACTGTGGGGTCATCTTGTCCAACCTCCCTTGGCTCTTGGTAGAAGAAAAATATAGCTATTTTCTTGCTTAACTTTATTGTGGGACCTGCTGAGCTGTCATCTCTGAACACCTGTTGTTCAGGAGGATTTACAGCTGTGGGAATTTTTTTCACTTGTGTTGCCCTTCTAAAATCATAATGATGTTCCCAAATAAATGTGTTTTCAGATCTGTAATTTCTGCATACATAATTGCTTCTTTTCCGTAAAAGGGTCTTTTTAAGTTCATACATTGGAACTGCTGTACTTCTTAAAGTAACACTCCATTTCAATCTGGCATGTGTTTTTCTTGATAATGATGTATTGTTTTGTATCTTTGTTCCTCTAGGAGAGAAGGTTGCACATGTACATAGTTTACTGCCAAAACAAACCAAAGTCTGAGCACATTGTCTCAGAATACATTGATACATTTTTTGAGGTAAGTTTCTGAGAGAGGATACGTGAGGTGGAGGCTTATCAAATCTGTTTATCAAACCAGAAAACAAAACCAAAAAAAAAATGCAGCAGATATTGTTGTTAATGTTTTAAATTACAATTGCTTGCCATTTCTATTCTGATTTCTCAAATCTGACACAGACTCCTAGAGATGAAAACTAAAGGTTAGGGATAAGATATTAACTAATCAGTAGAGTCTTTCCTTAGTAGCCTTAGCCCAGGCAGTTTAGTGCATTTTACATGGAATGGCAATTCTGGATGAGCAGAAATCACTGTTGAAAATAGGCTGTATACAACCTTTGACTGAAAAATTCCATTTCACTCTGCAGCCTTGTCAAATAAAGAGATGAAAGATGCTTGTAGAAGGGAATACCTAGGCAGCAGGGGTGGTAAGGGGAAGGACTTCAGCTTTTGCGAATTGAAGATTAGATTCTTCTCTGACTTTTGCCAATTTCTGGTCTGATAACAGTTAATGCTGATATATCCTTGTTTATATATATATATTTATCTCCATATACTGATATGAATGCTGTGTTTCTAACTCAAAAAAACAAAGGTCTTTCTGACTGAACAAGCAAAAATGTTTGTTTTACAACTCTCAGGATCTAAAGCAACGCCTGGGCCACAGACTTCAGCTCACAGACTTGCTAATAAAACCTGTGCAGAGAATTATGAAATACCAGCTGTTACTAAAGGTAAAGTGATGTTGAGATGAATGAGTTATGTTAACAGTTATATTATAGATGTGTTAACAGATATGTTTTCTTTTTTAATTGTTGCTGATGTTGTTTCACCCCTTTCCCTAACAGAACCCAGATTTGTAAGCAATGCCATCCGATTATTTTCTGAGCACATTCAGATAGTTATAAAAATTGCAGTAGGTGGCTTGGGCAGAAATTTGTTCTTTTTTTTAACAGTTAAGGACCAAATGTTTAGTGTATGGAAATGTTTAAAATTTTTACCAGTGTCATAGGAATGGGAGAAGGAACTCTCAACTGTTTTCGATGTAAAAGTCATACAAGTTGTTGGGACTCATCACAGCTTCTCCAGCTACACCTGCAATCATTTTAATATCACATAAGTGTTTACTGAAGAGCAACCCTGTGTAGCACAGAGGTCATTGCTTTAGCATATGTTTTTGTATGAACTAAATCCAAATGGTGTGTCTTCTGCAGTCTGTCGTATTCTGATAGAGGATATCAAATTCAGATTTTCTAAGATTTCTCTTTGATGATTAATGAGAAAAGAAATATTACTTGACTTTTTTTTTCTTTTTCAGGACTTCCTCAAGTATTCTAAAAAAGCTAATCTTGACACAACAGAACTAGAGGTACTTGAGACATTTTCACTTAGTGATATGAATTCTTTTAACTCTGAACTTCTTTTGTTTTGGCAGAGTCACTTTCCTTTTCTGATCTTCCTGAGAAAGTGATTATAAGTGTTTACGTCTTGCATTTCTGTTCTAAAGCAACCATATCAAATGAAACAAAATTTTATGCTGCTAACTCATCTGGAAAATAAAGCTTTGACTTTTTATTTGTCTTGAACAGAAAGCTGTAGAGGTCATGTGTATAGTACCAAAACGGTGTAATGACATGATGAATGTTGGCCGCCTGCAAGGATTTGATGTAAGTTGGCTGGAGTTTTGCTTAGAGATTTTGTCAGGTTCCCTAGAAATTAACCATTAATATTGTGGGGAGAAATGTGTACAGTGCTCCCTTACTATCTGGTTAGCTCATGCAAAAAAGCAGTGAACGAAAAATCGAGTCTTAACCCTGTCATGGAGTTTTTCCTGGGAAGCATTACCTGCTGTGTCAGTCACACTAGGTAAGTCCTTCTGCAAAATCTAGAAAGGGCACGTGTTACTACAGTTCCCTTGTTGACTAAAGGCTTTCAAAATAGTGAAGTAGTCAGTTATCAGCAGGTGAGCAGACCTAACTTCTGCACTGTAGACAAAGGAGGAGTCACTAAGGTCAATCATGTACCCGAGACAACTGTAACCCTCCTTGTTTTGCTAAGTCTAGAAGAGATGGAAATTGGCTACTGAAGCAGTATGCATCAGCCAGGCCACAGTCACATGTTCTACTTGCAAAGCTCTTTATATTCTGTGATGCAGACGTGAACTTGATTTCTTCCCCTACTCAGAACTCTGGAAGAATATATGAGTAACTGCTGGAGTTATTGAGAATAGAGAAATTAAAGCCTTAGTGTTACAAGCCTCAGAGTGCAGTGTGAATTGAAAAGGGTGGAGTGGATTTGTGGGTTTTGGTCTGGCTTTTTGTTTTGTTTTTCTTTTTGATGTTTGGGGTTTTTTTGCGAAAGAGCACAAGAATATCTTGTGTATAGGAGGAGAAATGAATATATAATGGTCAATGACAATCGGAAGGTGGGAAATGCACAAAGCTATTTGGCATGAGAATGTGCTCATAAAGGTTGATTGGGGAAAGAAACTAAGAACTGCACTAAATGTGTTTCTGCTTGCCTCTGTGTTTAGGGTAAAATTGTAGCCCAGGGTAAGCTCCTGCTCCAGGACACATTCTTGGTTACAGACCAGGATGCGGGACTTCTGCCACGCTGCAAGGAGAGACGGGTCTTCCTGTTTGAGCAGATTGTCATTTTCAGTGAGCTGCTAGATAAAAAGAAAGGTTTCTCCATGCCTGGATTCTTGTTTAAAAACAGTATCAAGGTAACTGTTGTGTGTGAGTCTTTTGTGTCCCCCGCACAAACTCTGCTAAGGTAACAGTTTCTCATTCTGTGGGCAGTCACTAGTGACATCTAGATGTGCAATCATAGAGCACAATGAGCTGTCAGTCATTTCCTGAAATTACTTCATACCAAATTTGTTCTCACTCCGATGTTAACTGGAGATCTTCAGATCCCAGTATTCTGATGCTTCCTGCATGAAGCATATCAAAGCAGGTGTTCTGGCACAAAGCACTGGACAAGTATTCACAAGGAGTTTAGTTTTCAGCTCTGTGCTGTGTGTACACCACATTGCAAAGTCATTGCAAGTAGAGGTAATAACTCTTTTTATATCCTTTCTGATACCCAAATATCTACATAACATTTGTAAGTAGTGCTACCTTCTTAGATATGTCAGCTCTTCCTCAAACAAATAAGTGTTTCCCCACTTCAAGCTTCCCTGAAGAAAAGCCTGATATTAGGGCCCAGCAGCCCTCATGAAGTATTTTGCATGGACCCTGCTTCCCTGAATTCACCTTGGTGCTCTGCCTGCCACCTGAGCTTGCTATTTATAGCTCTGGCTGAACAGCCTGGTCCAAGGCATTGCTATATCTGCAGCTGAAGCCTTTGGTGGGGGCTGGTGGTAGAGAGAGCTCCATAGCAGGCTCAGCATTTTAACTAATCTGAAAGGAAAGTGAGGGATGGAGAACATTGGGCCATGCTGACCTGCTGGATATTGTTCAGGCACAGTGTGTCAGTAAGCTATACAATAACCCTTAGTTTACTGGAATACTTCATTTTATGGTATTATTTTGTTGAAGGAAAGAGTGGTTATCAGTTGAAGATGTGACTCTAAACTCATAAGAAAGAGATTTTAAAGGTATGTTTCTTGTAAAATGCATGTTATTTTTTTTTTCATGAAGGTGAGTTGCCTTTCCCTGGAGGAAAATGTGGACAGTGATCCATGTAAATTTGCACTAACATCAAGAACGGGCGATGTCACGGAGACCTTTATTTTGCATTCTGCCAGTCCGGGAGTCCGCCAGTTATGGATCCATGAAATTAACCAAATTTTGGAAAACCAGCGCAACTTTTTAAATGGTAAATTATTTTCTTTTACTGAAAGTTCATAATTGGATGACTTTTCTCTCATCTCTTCATTCTTGGCTTTGAAATGTTTTGCAAGTTGCCTTTTTCCTGAGCTAATAGAGAACAGTTGGGAGGTATGTGCTGCATTTCTGCTTCAGAACAGATGCTTGCATTTATTATAAGAGTGGTAGTCTGAATTTACATGGTGTTCTCTTGGTGAAATTTTCCAAATGTTTTGTAGGAGTGAATCAAGATATGTGCCATCCGTTGAGAGCTTGTGTACCCCTTTTAAGCAACTTCAAGCCTTTAAAGGCTAAACCCAAGTGGAATTTTAAGCATCTATTCAGAATGTGTTTTGCTTCTGTTATTTTGGTGGCCATTGTTGTCGCATCTTACTGTGGCAACAACATTCAGATTCTGCAGGAGAAAAGTAGAAGGTGGTGTTTTCTGCTGTGACACTAGGACGTTTTTGCTCTATTTTTATATGTATTGGTTACTGTTCCAACTTAGATTTTTTTAAACAGTTGTAATGAATAACAACAAGCAGAGAATTTGGAGTTATACCTGGTTTTTTCCCAGCTTTGCTGCTGAATGACAGTGTGATCCTAGAGGAACACATTTCTTCTTAGTTTCAGATTTTTTATCTTTAATATAGGTAGATACAGCAGGTCATGAAGGTTAGATACAGAAAAGTGACTTGAAGTCTGTGGCATCTTTTCACTGGTACAGAAATTTATTTGAACAACACTTCCCTTTTTGCCAGTAGACGTGTGTTTTAAACTGTTCCTGTTCCCTTTCCTGCCCCCTTTCCCCTGACCGCCTCCCCCTCGCCCCCACTGCAGCCTTGACGTCCCCGATCGAGTACCAGAGGAACCACAGCAGTGGTGGAGGCGGCGGCGGGAGCAGCAGTGGTAACAGCGGCGGCCCCAGCAGCTGTAGTGGCATCCCCAGCTCCAGCCGTAGCCGGCCATCCCGGATCCCCCAGCCTGTCAGACACCATTCCCCAGTCCTGGTCTCCTCTGCAGCCTCGGCCCAAGCAGAGGCAGACAAGATGTCAGGTATGTCCATTCACAATCACTCCCTGCCACACTACAACACCTCCTTAGAAACTGGCCTGAGCCAGCCAGACAGGCACCCTCCCAGTGCAGAGCCGGATGGTCCTCAGAGAGAAGCTGAACAGATTCCCAAGATGAAAGTTATTGAAAGTCCCAGGAAGACAGCAGGAAACATTTCTGGCTCAGCTGATGGAGCCCAGAAAGACTCACGTGGAATCTCAGAGGACAGTCGAACAAGAAACAGCATAGGATCACTGACTCTTGGGAAGCCAAGGCCAGGAGCCATCTCTCCAATGAACTCTCCTCTATCCACGACTTTCCCTTCTCCTTTTGGCAAGGAAACCTTTCCACCCAGCAGTCCCCTGCAGAAGGGCTCCTTTTGGAGCTCCATCCCAGCATCCCCTGCCAGCCGCCCTGGCTCCTTCACTTTCCCTGGGGACAATGACTCCCTCCAGCGGCAGGTCCACCGCCACTCTTCACACAGCAAGGACACAGACCGCATGAGCACATGCTCCTCGACCAGCGAGCAGTCAGTTCACTCCACCCAGAGTAATGGGGTAAGAGCAGAGCACCTCTGTCCTGCGAGCTCTTCTAAAACCTTCCATGCTCCCTTTCTGTGCGTTGCCATCATTCTCCATACTAACTTCTGGCTCTCCGGTGCTGTACTGCTCTGAAATAATCAACTGTTCCGGTATCTTCTGCGCATTAAAAAACCAAGAGTGTCTACCTGTGTGTATGTATACATGCAAACATGCCTATGTATACAGACACAAAAGCAACTGCTAACACTAGATGCAATTTCTGCCTCTGCTGAAAACATAGATCACTAGGCTGATACCTACTAACTTGCTGTCCTTGCTTTTTGCGTCTCTAATTTGAAGGCACATAATTAACATGCTGAAGCGTGGCAGCCAGAGCACCTTGGGGTATGCATTTCGACAGCACTTAAATCTGACTTCAAGATTTTGGCAGATTGCCTTGGGGCTTTTTTCCCTTTCACGCACAAATTTGCCACCATTGTCCTGTTGAGTCTTAACTTCGTGGAGACATCTACGTTCCCTGGGCTGCTTGATTTTTATTTTTTTATTAATTTTTTTTTTTCTCCCTCTCCTTTCAACCTTAGTTGTTGTACAGCAATCTCTTTTTAAATCCTGTGTTTGATCAAGGAAGCTTTCTGCAATCCACTGACAACAGGCCAACAAAACCTAGTGAGAATAATCCTACTTCTACTACAAACAAAACAATTACCTGCTCCACTTGTCTTTTCTCCTTTGTAAGAAGAACTGGTTTAAGGTTTCTGGATATTCAACCTCTTAGTGTGCACTTGGTGTGTTTGTGCAGAAATCTGGGATATCAACAGAATCTGTTATCTCTAATAATGTCCGCCAGGAAAGCAACACAGCAATGGCAGGGGCGTGTGCAAATATAAAGCACAAATGTTGAGGCACTTGCCGTGGACGTGGTAGGCAGGTTATGGTGCCTTTCTTTTTAAACTCACGTTTGATTTTTCTCTCACTAAGCATTGTGTTCATGAATGTTTGTTTTTCCACTCTCTCACAAATGGTATGCAATACCAGTTTTGCAAATCACCTAACTTGCCGGACCTTTTTTAAATGCATGTGTTTCTTATAGAACTGTTTAACACACAAAGCTTTCGTGACTTCTTAGTTCTTACACTTACTTTTATAATAGCTTCAGAAGAAAAAAATTACGCTTTGCATGTTTTGTACTTTTATCCAGATCTTCCTTCAGCTTTTTATTCGGTTTAGCTCTGTCTTGTGTTTATCTTCAGTCTAGCAAAATGTGATGTGATGTTATGTGATGCAATGCAATATCTGGGGTAATTTTGAGTATTTTGCCTTTACTGCATAGTATGTGAATCAAGATGGTGGTACTTGCATATTCAGGTTCTAATACAGGTTCTTCCATTAAAAAAGGAGAAAGGGAAAGATGGGATGGCACTGAGTTTTCAAAACATTTGGATTTTAATACTATCTCAGCAAAGACACCATTGCTTGTTTTTATCTCGCTATAAAACGTAATATTGGAATGCATGCCTTCTGCTTCACAACTATATGTTCACAGCTAAATAACTCTTTTAGTTTGGTAATTGAGATGGGCCACAAGTCCTCATTTATAACCTTATTTCTAGACCAATCAGCAGGATTTCACACCACACTGAACAAGCTGGAAAAAATAGTTTGTGAAGGTTTATTTTAATTTAACCATTTGTGTATGTATATTCACATGCACATATGGCTATGGTCGATTACTTAAGGAAAAATTACTTCTAAGAAGAAAAAGGAAAAAGTTTTGCTAGTTGAGGAATATGGGAGGAATTTTTTATATTTTTTGTAGATCTTCCTCTAAATCCCATAGCTGAGGTCAGTGATGACCAGAAGTACTTTCAATAAGAAAACATTAACTGTGCAAGAATAATTGCTTCCTTGGAGGGCAAAAGGAAAGGCTGTTTTTCGGTGGTGAGAATGAATTCTGGTATAAACACATTCTCGAGAACATTTGTCACTTAGTAGTTACCAGACAGTTGTTTATTTAATAGGTTTAACTGTCCCTGTTGAACATAAGAAATATTCAGAGTTTATTATGATCCTTCAAGACTTAAATGTCAGAAAGAAATGTTATGTTATGTCACAGAAAGGTCAGTCTTGCAGTTACACAAATTCTGCTGCATGCTAAGAAACAGTATGTTCAAGGTTTGAGGCTTAGTTTGATATTACAACTTCCCTTCATCTTTTCCTATAAGTCTTAACAAGAGAAGTCGACAAAAGCTGCTTTTTCTGAGTAGAGTTGGTTTTCATCTAGGTAGAAGAATGTAGCAAGTCATTATCCTAATTTAATTAATGACTGAAAATGAGACTTAATTTGTTTGGTTCGGCTATTCCCAGTTTGCCTGAATCATAGAAAAGACTTGCTAATACAAAAGGCCATGCAGGCCATCCTCTAACCTAGAAAAAATGAGTTCTCCCAGTGGAAATATAGCATCTGAAATTTATGTAAATATCCTTTAGCAGAGTTACAATCCACAACGAGATCTTTCTCACTGAGGTAGCATATGCTTCATCAGTCTAATATGGCAAAAAGATTTGAGTCACTCAGCTGAATATCACAGTCCAGCTAGAATAAAATGTACAGAGTCACTGGCACACCAAGCATCAGGTGTTAAATATGCTATGAATGACTAATCTGAGACTGTTCCTTTCCAAATGTCTTGGTTTCTCAGCCAGAGTCCTCAGAGAAGCACAGGCACAGAGAGACGGAGTGACTTGCTCAAGGCCTTTAGCAGATTGTGGGAGAACGCAGTGTTCAGGGCTCCCAGTGCACCATGCTGTCAACTGACCCCTGCTGCATCTCCTCAATATTTGAGAGATATTTGACAGTTTTGAGGAAAAAAATGTCGCAGTTTTAATCCTGTGTGCCAAGCTTTTCACTGGCTGCTGGCACATGAGTGGTACTAGTGTGGTTATGCTCTATAAGCAATAGGAGTACCCAGGACCTGGGTACTCATTTCCTTCTTCAGCTCAGCTTCTACTGAGCCATAGTGAGCCCTCGCTGATACTGAGTGACCTGAAACAGTTTGAAGTAAGAACAGGGACAAAAGACAGGCACACACACACACACTTCATGCCACATCATTAACAGGCCATTCACCTGGGTTTTAACTTGTTTCAAGAAAGAAATAATTAGTGAGGGAGTAGGTTGTGTCATCTGACAGTAGTTTTCACACTTCCATTTATTGAAACTCATGTAAGGAATACATGCAAATGGACAAAATAAGTCTTACTTTTAAAAAATAATAATTTCCAGTAGGTTCATGGGCAGGAGGAGGCTTATTGTTCTAAAAGTATTTGAATGTACACCTTCTCAGCCATAATTAGCTTTCCACAAATGCTTGCTGTGGAAAAGAACAAAATCATGAACAGTAGTTGAAAGTATATGATAAACAGGTAGCAACACTCAGCTATCATAGTCACTAATCAATTAGAAGGGATTTTTATAGTTTAGTAGGTCTATTTTGACCATCAAATTAATAATTTCTTATTTCAGTAATTTACTTCATCCTCTGCATTTCAAGGTATAAATATGATCATACAGATTCAACCAGAGATAAGTCTTGTGGTTTTGAGAGATGCTGTCAAAACCCTGTTTTGTTCTTTTGTACCTTGTCATGTTTTGTGTGCAGAAGGCTGGTGTCTGAAATCTGACAAATAGTGCTAGGAAGAACTACATGTCTTTTTCATTTTTGGAATTTCCAGTGATTTTGAGCTAATGACTGTGATTTTGAAACTGAACGTACAAGACCATGAAAAACTGTCTTACATACTTGTACTGTAGTTTTGATGCCTGATGATGATGCAAGGTTCAGTGTCTGAGCTTGAAAGGAAGATGGGTTGAGATTTGTGTGTAAACTGGCTCTTAGTTAAAGGAAATTACATTGAGTACCTGTACTGGGAATAAATTTGTGCAGCAGCAGTACGTGAAAATGTTCAAATAGCAGACTAATGCACAAGATAAACAGACACAGGCAGCTATAAAAGAGAAACCATTGCTCTTTTCTTTGACTACAGTTTAAACCAAGTGGATTAGGTAGGTAATGTAGCAGGCCAAGAACAGCCTGTCTTCTTCATGAGTTTTAAACTTGATTCTCTTTTTTCCCCCTTGCTCTCTCTGCTTCTGATTGACGCTTGCAGAGTGAAAGTAGCAGCAGTAGCAATATCTCCACCATGCTGGTGACACACGATTACACGGCAGTGAAGGAGGATGAGATAAATGTCTACCAAGGAGAGGTCGTGCAGATTCTAGCCAGCAACCAACAGAACATGTTTTTGGTGTTCAGAGCCGCCACTGATCAGTGCCCCGCAGCTGAGGGCTGGATTCCCGGCTATGTCTTGGGGCATACCAGTGCAATCATCATTGACAACCCTGATGGAACCATCAAGTGAGTGCCTGGGTGTGTGTAGAAGGGAAGGAAGGAAAAAACTTCCAATTTAGAGAAGGCTTTGAACCTTTAAGGCCAAAAGTTGTAGTGATCGCTGAGAAATAAATGAACAACAAGCAGAATGAGTATTTGAGAGGTCCCTTAGCAAACTTCAAAATACAAGCTAGTAAGAAAGATCCCAGAAGCACATATTCTTTATTAAAAAGTTGCAATAGCCCAATCTTTTGGGAAAATAATGTGTGGTCTAAGAGCAGCAATAATTGGTTTTAACTTGTTTATTTAATAGAATGAGTTACCAGTCTAGACACCTCTGTCAAGGAAAACAGAGAATGTTTGTTCAAGTGAAACAAGATTTGGAGAGTTCCAAAAAGCCACAAACCTACTGAAAATGACTGTATGCTAGGAACAACTCTCTCTTATGTATGCAATGGAAGAAATTGTATCAAAGTTCAAAGTTTGAATTTTGTGTAAAGCTTTTGTCAGGCTGTATTTGGGATAGGTTTCATACTGATTGTTGCTCAGTTTGATTGACAGTTTGCATTTTTATATAGCAAGTTTACCAATGATTTCAAGGAATACTGAACTACAGGCTACACTACTAGCTTGTTCGCAGTTTTAGCCAAGGGTGGCATCTCTTATGGAATACTTAATGTATTTCATTTTACTATACTGTAGTACATAGAAATAACATTTTTACATACTTTTCCAATGACACGTGAAATTAGATAGTGTAGGACGTAACAGGCAGTTGAAAAGAATTGATCAGAGTTTCACGTTCTGTGTTCAGGAAGTCAACGTCTTGGCACACAGCACTCCGATTAAGGAAGAAATCTGAGAAAAAAGATAAAGACGGCAAAAGGGAAGGCAAGCTAGAAAACGGTTATCGCAAATCCCGAGAAGGACTTGCCAACAAGGTTTCTGTAAAAGTAAGTGTTCAAAGATGTAGTTTCCAAAAGAATTTGGGTTGGGATTTCTTTAAAAGTAGCTCCTGTCAGAACTTCACAGGAAGGAATCAAAGACAGCAGTGGCTTTAATGGACTGTCTTTGCCAAATCTGAAAACAGAAAGCTATAACCTTTGAACCTGCAAGCATCATACAACAAAAAGATACTGCAAAAAGAATAGTGGTGCAGAAATTGTGGTATTCAGATGTTTCTTGGATTTTGTGGGTACAGCTAGCTTTGATCCAACTGTGCTTGGTTTTCTACCATTCCTCAAGTTATTATAAGATTATTGGGACATTAATTTTTTAATTTCTCCTTTCCAGCTTCTCAACCCCAATTACATTTATGATGGTAAGTTGCTTTAATTTTTAAAAGTTTCAGTCAATATAATTTGATGAAAACATTATTTGCTTGATATGAATTATGTCAAGAACTGAGTGCTTTTCTGCAAAAATATACATAGGCTCTTTTTAGATGAGGTAGAATGAATGATGTTGTATTTATTTTTTAAGATGCAAGGACCTTTTTTAATTCACAAGTCCAAAACACAAGCACGATATGATTGTTCTTTATGGAAGTGGGGCCTTGCTGAATTTGCAAAGGTACAAGGCCTGGACCTTCTTCATTTTTAATCTTGCACCCTAGGGAACATTCAGGACCTCTCCAGCGCAGAGGCTGATCAGGACAAAGACAGTGGCCCTTTGGGGTCAGAGTCAAACTGGGAGTTTAGCTTAATTTACAGAAACAAACTTTTTCAGTTTCACCTGTGGAAAAGAGAAAGCACTACAGTGCCTCAGTGAATGAAGTGTTTTGTGTTCCCTTTTGCAAACTTGGCTGGATATAGAGGTAGCCTAGCTGAGCACGTCCTTAAGTACTTTTCAGTGCAGACTTTCCTCAGCTTGCCATAAACTGGGTGCTTGGTTCACCATGGTAGGCTTCAGGTTTATCTGTAGCACAGCAGTAGTGTTGTGTCCAAGTTCATGTAGAGAAAAATTCATTAGCTCTGCAGAGCCCCCCAGCAAGGGACCTAACCATGGATGTGCTCCAAGGGTAGGGGGATGCATACACCTTGGGAATGTAAAGTACTACTTTTGTCTAACAGAAAAGAGCACAAGGAATAGAAATTAAATGTATTTGCTTCAGTTGACCTAATGCAATTAATTTTCTTTTTCCAGTTCCCCCAGAGTTTATAATTCCATTGAGTGAGGTAACATGTGAGACAGGAGAGACCATCGTGCTTAGGTGTAAAGTCTGTGGTCGCCCCAAGGCTTCAGTTACTTGGAAAGGTCCTGATCATAATACACTGAGCAATGACGGTCATCACAGCATTTTGTACAGGTAATTTGTGTCATGATCAACAGGAACTGCTGAAACTGTTAGATTTTTAATTTGCACCCCTGATGCAGGACAGCGTTTGGCTTTGAGGCATGAGGATAGGGCTGCTCTCAGACAGAAGTATTTCACAGCTAGATTTTCCAGGAATGTTATGTATATGGCTAGGGTAACAAAATGTTACACTCAATTGATTTTTAAAACAAAATAAAAGTAATCTGCTATTTCTGATGAGCTGTTGCAGAGGCCGTTGTGGTTCTGTCACACTGCCCTGGTCCTTGAAACAGACCAGTATGTTGTGACATGCCAGTACTGTGACAGATCCTGCCAGTTCCTTATTTCCATTAGTGGCTTTCAGATCACACTTCTTTTGCAAAGAAGCCCCTGCTTCCTACTGATCTGGCAACATCGCTCTTCACTGTTGAAGTGTGAATATTAACAATTTTGTCTGGGTTTAGTTTTGCTGTGATAAAACATAACAGAATAACTGGTAACTCAAACACCTGATTAATGGGAGAAACTGTGTTAATTTGGAATGGGAAGCTGCGGGTTATTTTTTTTTTTTCTGCAAAAGCATCTTTTATGTACAGAAAATGTAGTTTAATGAGTAACTTCAGTGTGAAGAAATGTCTTATTTATGAATTATACTCTTAATTCAGAATGAAGGGCTCTTTTGTGAAAACTTGATGGCATGTTATACTGTTCTTTACTTCCTGCTGCTCCTGCTTTTTCTTTTCATTGGGTTTTTTGGTTTTTTTTAATGGGGAGACAGAGGTAGTGTGGCAACTTTACTACTGCATCCAGAGCTATTGTGAGATGTGTAAGAGTTAAATTTGCTAGGTTTAATTCATTGTTACTCATTACTGTTACAGAATTATATCCAGTAAATCATATTAGCTGTGGTTGACAGATTTTTAGAAAATCCTGAAATGTTCTTTGAGCTGGGGAAGGGTGTCATCTTCTTATGTTCCTAAAATTTACCTTATTTTTTCCCCTTGAAATTGTGTGGTGAAGACCATTGCAAATAGTTTTTGGATCAGTCAGTAAAATGACTTGTAGTAACTGAGGTGAATCCAAAGGAAAGCTATAAGTATGATAGAAGATCTTGGAAACATGCATTATTATGGAAAAGCAACACAATATTAGGGTTGGTTTGAGCTTAGAGGTGAAAAGTGTAGGGAGGACTTGCCAAGTATCCACACTTGTAAGAGACTGTTGCAAATTAAATTATCTGCTGTTCATGTCCGTAGCAGATAGTCAAAAGAGCTCAAGGAATAGAAATTAAATTTATTTTCTTCAGCTGACCTATTGCAATTAATTTTCTTTTTCCAGTTCCCCCAGAGTTTATAATTCCATTGAGTGAGGTAACATGTGAGACAGGAGAGGAAGATTGCACAGAGGAAGATTTCAGCAGACATTTAAAGACAAACCATCAAAAAAAAAAGGGTGGTTGAACAGTGAGAAAGATTAAGGAAGAGCCTGCAGAGTCTTTCTGCTCTGGTCTTAGCTTAATGCTGTCGCTGCCCTGGAGCAGAGAGTAAACTTAAGTCCTTTTTAGTTTCCTCCCATCCTCATTCTCCCAGATTCTGAGGTCTCCAGAGTTGTGGTGAACTGTGCCTTCTGTGTTGAAGGGCAAGCCCTCTCTTGCAAGGGGTGAATGCTCTGAAAGCACAAACGATTGATCAGCTGACGCTTCTGGGAGTCACGGATGGAAACGAACCTTTCAGAAAGAACAGTGATGGATGTTTGTCTTGATACAGCTTCTGAAAACTTGAAGTAGGTAAAGGAAGCAGGAAGAAACAGGGGAAGCACTTGATTTTTCCAGCACGGTGGAGCCTGGGACATGGTGAGACAGAGTGTCAGTCAGGATGTTTTTCTAGCAATCTCTGTAGGACATTCCAAGATACTGGATAAACACAAAGTGCTCAGGTTCTGGTGGATACTTCTGATATGGCAGGGCAGGGTTAGTAATGTTCGTCCAGAGAGAGACAAGGGCTGGAGAATAAGAAGTACAAACAATATCAACCTAACTTTGATTTTCATACCTTAAGGTCTGTGACTTTACTGTAAAGTTAATGGCTGCTGTTGTGTTTCCCAGTGACTTGGGAGAGGCATCGCTGAAAATCGTTGGCGTCACTGCGGAAGACGATGGTATCTACACGTGTATAGCTGCAAACGACATGGGTTCGGTTTCATCCTCCGCCAGTCTACGAGTTTTAGGTAGGCCTGTCTCTGCCTTCTTCTAAAGCCTAGTTACAAAGTGTCTGGTACCCATAGAACAGTAGAGAGAAAAGCTCAGCTCTTGGGCACCCCGTTGTTAAAGGCATATCTTAACAAGCCTTTTTACCTGTGATATATTGTCTGTTTTAGCAGGAATAGATGCAGTTTTAGGATGTAACTGATTAGAGGTTCATACACACATTCCACAGTACTGTCAACATGCATTCGCTTTGCCAGTACTAGTTCAAACACGCTGATAAAATCTTTTTTTATCATCAGCATTCTTAGTTTAGTCTCAGTGAATGTTCCTATGCTAACATAATTTCTAAAGTGTACAGATAAGAAAAGAGTAGCATTACTTTGTAATTTATTTTTCTCCTTTGCTTAGATTGTAAAGTTGCAGTGTTTAGGAAAGCATACAACTAGTTCTTGTCTTTGCATCATTGATCTACAGTTAAATTATTTCAGTACCTGAAGCAAGGCAACCTGAATGTTTTGTGAGGGAATGAAAAGGAAACGTGCAAAGATGAAAAAATGCCTGTGTTCTGGGAGTGGACAGCAAAAGGGAAAAAAGATTTTTTGTTTGATGTATTTCATGACATAGTGATAAGTTTTGATGTGTGTTTGTACAGACACGTACTCTTCTCCTAAGTGTTCATAATTCTCCATTTTTAGAAATAGGGAAAACAGCAGGATCACAGATTTTCTTACAAGGCAATTTATAACAATTGATGCTATCTGGATCCTTTAGTCCATTATGAGGCCCATATATTTTTCCATTGGTGAGAATTAATTCATAAATTTAGCACAATGACTCTGTCTCAAATTGACTCACATAAAAAACCCCAAGATACTAAGTGTTGCCCTGTGCATGTCTGTCCCAAGCTGATATGGGGACTTCTACAGTTGTCCCAATCCTCTTCAAAATATGGTCTTTCTTCCCTTTTTTTTCTAAGAGCTTTGCTGTTTTCCTGGAATTTTAAACCAGACTGTGAAAGATATGTCCCTTCCAAATCTCATCTGAAATTTTTGGGGGTTTATATTCAGTGGTGCCACTTTGAGCTCTGCCTATTTGCAGCCACAGTGAGTGCCTTACTGACAACATATTGAGGTGGTGCTTATTTCAGGCACTTTCTGCTCACTGGCCCAAGACAGACAGTAGCTGAGCCCTAGGAGCCCTAGGAGTGTGTTGCAATATATAAAAGAGGCTGAAAATGAAATTTTGGTCTTTATACTAGTGTTTTCCTGAAAAGTATAAGTTGCTTTCTAAGGTAGCTGCTACACTGCCTGGACCCTTTTTTTTTCCCAGTGGCAGGTGTATTATTGATTATGAGATAAAATGTGAGATGTCTTTTCTTTTTACTGTTTCCCTCAGCTTGCTAAGGTTACTCATTCCTGTACAGACAGTTCCCACTGTAACTGAACTGGTTCCACTGTAGAATTTGTTCTGCTGCATTGGCTGGGCTATTTGGTGTGTAATCCAGTTTGTCCTGCTGCCACCCTCTGTGTCATATGGGGATTAACAGGATGGGGTGATTCCCCTCATAGCCAGGGGATCTGAGTATATTAAATCTTGGACATACTGTCCTTCTCTTTGTTTGTTTGTTTGTTTAGGTCCTGGAAGTGATGGGATCATGGTAATCTGGAAAGACAACTTTGATTCCCACTATAGTGAAGTGGCTGAGCTTGGCAGGTACGTTCTGTGTGCTGATCTCCAAAGCTGTCTGTGTCAAAATACTGACTTCTCTTTCAAAAATTAAATTGTCCGTGAAAAATACTTAATGAATGAGCCTAAAAGGCCAGAATTTTGTTGGATTAAACAGACGTGAGGAAGTGAAAATTTTACCAGCACTAGAAGCGAAAATTTTATCAGCACTAGATGGCACTGCATAAACAGAATGTGGTTAGGCTGAAGTGGTATCATAGATTAAGGGATTTATTTTTTTTAAGCCTGCCTTACAGTGACTGACACTGCCTCTGTAGTGAAGTTCTCCTAAAGCTTCTTATTTGGAGTATGAAATTTACAGACAGAAGGTGTCTGAAAATGGGCAAATGTAGAATATACAGTTGTCCAACTTAATGATGACCTTTGAAAGCTGGATATTACTCTGACAAGTTGTCTGCAAAAGTGATATAACAGATCTCTGTCAAGTTTATACAGACACAATTTGTGGTAGAGGCATGCACTGAAAATTCTCATGCCCAGAAACTTCTCTGTAAGGGTAGCTTATTAGAGATCTAAAATTAGATCTCTTGGAGTATATCTTTCGAAAGTATGTCCTGATTGTATCTCTCAGTTAATTCTTTCACTGTTGTGTTCCAGGGGCAGATTTTCTGTCGTTAAGAAGTGTGACCAGAAGGGAACCAAGCGAGCAGTAGCCACTAAGTTTGTGAATAAGAAGTTGATGAAGCGAGACCAGGTTACCCATGAACTTGGAGTCATGCAGAATCTCCAGCATCCCCAGCTCATTGGCCTTCTCGACACCTTTGAGACCTCCACCAACTACATACTAGTGTTAGAAATGTGTGTGGACTCTAAATTATCTGTAAAATGCAGTATTTACAGCTGACTTTCTGGGGCATTTATAGTGGTTTATGAATAAGGAGCTCTAAGATTTCATAGAAGTTTGAGAGCACCTAAGTAAAACATTGCAGTTGGCTAATGCTGTTGCTGAAATGTTGAGTTTAATACCCAGAAGGGAACAAATAGAGACATTAAATTGATATGTGGATGATTATCTTAGTCTGAAGGTTCAGCAGTCTTTTTGTATCAAATGGCTGCACAAGTGAATTAGGAATGTTGTGATCTGGTAGCTTGATGTGAAATCTCCTCTTCATACCCCAGTCCTCTGTCTTGTAAGTGCTGCAGGCTACAGTTATTGCTGTAGTCTGTAGTCTGGGTTTTTTTCCAGTTCTGATGCATGGATTAATCCAAAATGCAACCCTTGTAATTCTAACAGGGCTGACCAGGGTCGCCTTCTAGACTATATTGTGCGATGGGGAAACCTCACGGAAGGGAAGATCAGACTCTACCTGGGAGAGATTCTGGAAGCTGTGCAGTATCTTCATAACTGCAGAATAGCACATTTGGACCTAAAGGTGAGGTATTAATGGGATTTTGGGCAGTGTGCATCATTCCAGGCATAAAAATCTCCCTCTTCTAGAAAACATGGAACTGGGAACATAGAACTTTGAAATGCTTTGAGAGTCATGAAGGATATGGCTTAGGGCTTCATCCCCAAATGCTTTAGATCACTCATAGCCCATAGCCAGAAAAGGAGAAGTTTTCAATTCCCTATGCTTTCTTCTTATAGCTTGCTTGCCCTGTGTGGTCCTTTGTGCTGGAAATAATTGCTGACAGGAAATTTTGCTTGGTCTTTATTTATTTATTTATTCATTTATTTATTTACTTTCTGATAAACTTGCAGCAGAAATCCATTTCTTTCTCAAGAAGCATAAAGTTTATTGTGAAAGAGGCTGCTTTTCCTCTTTTGCTGCAAAAATGTTTCTCATCTTTGCACTTTGAGGGCTGTGATATCTACATGAATGGTGCCTCTTTGGGCCTTTGTTCTTCCCTTTGAGTGTCACTTGAGCCACAAGGGTTTGATGCATTCTAGTAAAAAAATGATGTGAGAAGGTCTTAATGTGAATATTAATTAAAAACTTACTCTTTACACTTTTTTTTTCATCTGTATACGGATAATAAGGAATTCTGGCATTGACAAGTCATCTTTGTAGGCAGGGTGTCTTTAGCCAAATGGGGTCATGGTGGGGAAAAGCAAAAAGAGCCTGAGTCTTTTCCCTCCATGTACTTCTGTTTTCCAAGCACAAGTTTTGTGTCTTCATACCATTCATTTTTTTCTGGTGTGCTATACAGAGTTCACCAGTACTTTTTCTGGTCTCAGGGTACATACAGATGAACCAATTAAAAACCAGTTGTAGGTAAGTTGCTCTTACTTTACAGAGATTACATCTACAACAGCAGTCAGAAATAAAACTGTAGAGATAATTCCACCTTCAGCTCACCAATAAATGGGGCAGTTCTCTCGAAGTCACGTGCATCCAACAAGATCTTATGCTGTCATAGTCTCCTAACAAGGCTTGACTTCCATCTGTACAACTGCATTACATTAAAGAGTTGCCAAATAAAGCTGGATTTTGTTGAAAGCATCATGCAAATCTACAAAGTTTTCTAGTTTTTAAATGCAAGGGTTTTGTTGACTCCATCATAAAACAAATGGAGCAGTTGCTTTATTCACCCTCTATTTGTAATTGCTGTTCCTTAAGCTTAAGTTTTGAAACAAAGTTCCTGTGAATCTTTGCAAAGCTGCTGTCATGAACAATTGAATTATTATTTGGCAGAGCTATATTTCCTGCAAAAAATAAAGTGCCAGTAGCTAAAGCAAATTCATTGCATGAATGCAGTAGGCAAGAACCCGCCTGCTGGTTGGTCTGGGGAAGCCTTGGTAAGACTCAGAGCTTTGCAGAGCTGGCCTTCAGTGGTAATCCCTGTAGCGTGCAGGTATTTATGTTCTAGAGCTGACCACGCTGTCTGGGAAGCAGTTAAGCTGGAGCATTAAAAGTGTGTTAGACTGACTTGAAAAAAGACATTTTAAATTCTGCTTTTATGTTTTCTAGCCTGAAAATATTTTGGTGGACCAGAGTTCCACTAAGCCAACAATAAAACTGGCTGACTTTGGAGACGCAGCCCAGCTCAATACCACGTATTACATCCACCAGTTACTTGGAAACCCAGAGTTTGCAGCTCCTGAAATCATCCTTGGAAATCCTGTTTCACTCACTTCAGATGTTTGGAGCATTGGAGTGCTCACTTATGTCCTTCTTAGTGGCGTCTCTCCTTTCCTGGATGAAAGTGTAGAGGAAACTTGCCTGAATATTTGCCGCTTGGACTTTAGTTTCCCAGATGACTACTTCAAAGGAGTTAGCCAGAAGGCCAAAGATTTTGTATGCTTCCTACTTCAGGATGACCCAGCTAAGCGTCCCTCGGCTGCACTGGCCCTCCAGGAGCAATGGCTGCAGCTGGGGAATAGCAAAAGTGATGACAGCATTGATATATCCAGACTGACTTCGTTCATTGAGCGGCGAAAACACCAGAATGATGTTCGACCCATCCGTAGCATTAAAAACTTCTTACAGAGCAGGCTCTTGCCAAGAGTTTGACCTTGCTTGAAGTTCTCTCTCATTCTCTTTCACCTGCCAATCAATCAGACTGGAGATGGACTCCTCCTGCCAATCAATCAGACTGGAGATAGACTCCTTCTGCCAATCAGCGGTTGACTTGAATTTTGAGGAAAGCAAACCCCAAGCCAACCAGCTGCTAGTGAATGTTCGTGTGCAAATGCATTCCACAGGGACCCGCGCAGGGCAGCGCAGGGGACTGGAGATGCAGACTTCACGGGGGTGGAGGACAATAGCACTGTACTCTGCAAAAAGCAGTCACGAGCGATACAGTAACAGTATTTTATTCAGGTTTCTGAAAAAAAAATAGTTTTTTTAATAAACAAGAGTTGAATTTTGCAAGTGAACTTAGCTACCGTTTTCAAGATTTATTCAAGGAAGAAATGCCTATGTTTAAAGCACTGGTGTTAAACAAAAATCAGATCATGCCTGGAGAAGACTCACCAAAATGGCTGCCCATTGGTACGGCCTCCATTTATAACATCTGGTTTTCACTTGGTCCTAGAGCTTTCCAGTTGCCTCGCCTGTATGTATCTCACGTAGCAGTGCACTGAGATCAGACTCTGCTTTTAAGTGCATCCAACCTCAAAAGATTTTGCATACAAATAGAATGAATTGTTTTGCTCTGATAAAATGTAGGCCTTACTTGTATATAGACTGTTACCTGCCTTCGGTCTGTAATTTTTTTCCCCCTTCTCTTATCCTTTTTTCCCCCTCCTTCCTAAATGGTGGTATACCACTGTGCGGGTCTTCAGTTTGGGTCAGTACTCACTGTCCCCCTAGAAAAGAACTTTGGGTTGGAGCCCAGCTTGCTGACCCAATTGTCAAGCAGTATACAGCAGGATGAAATACTGTAAATGCACTCATTTGGGATTTTGTTTTCTTTCATATCATGTGCAATGTTGTGGCTTTAACATTTTATGCAACTATTTATGAGGACCTCTGTTGTAACTGTAATAAATATATAGAAAAAGCACATACTTAGTACGGCGAGCTTTATGGTTTTGTTTGTGTGATTGGGGGTTCTGGGTGGGCAAGGGCGGGTGTGTTGTACCACACTGTCATTATTAGTTTAAGATGAGGGTTAGCATAGAATTTAGTCAAGACTAGTCAGTTTTAAGGATTGCTAAAAAAAATTGAAGAGAGAGAGAGATTAGTATCCCAAATGTCAAACTGGTTAAGAAGTAGGGTGACACTTTTTAAAATTTATTATTATATTTAAAATGCCAAAGTCTGACTTTCCCCAAATCAGTTTCAACACTTAACTACTTTTTAGAACTTTCAAATCTGTGGTTTTGATTCTTTCTGTAAAATGAACAAATGTATTTTGTGCTCTTTGGTGAAGAATACATTCAGAAAGTAGCAGTCAGATGAGGAGAATTGGACTTGTAATGTAATTGTCTTAGTACCTGTTTTTAAAGTTGAAGTAATATTAGCGTGAGATATTTAAAAAGGCAGAGATGGTTTTCTGTGCATCACTGAGTTCATGTGGGTGTGTTGTCATCTATGTTTGTGTGAAATGCCATGTTTAAGGAAACCAAGCCGACATCCCACAAGAGTTAGATATATGGGTCTTAAGCCATAACCTAGCTTGGGTTAGTTTTGAGCTTTGTGGCTTCCACTAAATCCTATTTATTCTTTTTTTTGTTTGTTTGTTTGTTTTTTGTTTTGTTTTTTCATTTTTTGTAAAGTTGTACAGAAACTTTTTAAAAGAAAACAACTGACTTCGAAACTGGATGTGTATTCGTACCAACCTCATATCATTATGTTTGTGTATTATTTTTCCTTTATTGTTTTAGTTAAATTTTTTTGCTTTATTTTGCATGTATATTTCTTTGTACAGTGACGTTACATGTTTACACAGTATGACATGATGTAAATATTTTATTTTGCCATCAGTTATTTTGAAAAAAATTAAACATATTTGACATAATTGTCTGATCTCTTGCTTTAAGGAGTTTGACAGTTTAGGTTTGGCTATATTTTAATTGGGCTCTGTATTTTAAAAGAAAAAAGTATGTTACTTTATTGCCATAAAATTCATTTTAAATTGCAATGATGTATCTTTCCTTCATGCCTTACAAAATGATATTTGCCTTTTCTCTAAGTGTTGAGTGCTTTGTAGTGTCATGAATGCTTTTATATAAAACATGCATAACTCTCTAACTGTGGAAATGTAGTATGGTCTTTATTAGCTAGTAAATTCTGACCAGCAGAGTTTTCTACCAGATTTTCCCAATTAAAGACTGAAGGATCATATTTTAAGTTAGTATTAAACTGGGGAACAGATTTCCCACAACTTTTAGGCATTCCAGATTCATTATGAAGAAAAGTTACTTTCAAGCATAAAGATTTGGGATTTGCAACTCAACTCATAAAGCAGAAAAGTTTCTCAGAGTGTATGTTTATCTTCCTCCCTTTTCTGCTATCAGTAACTATTTACAATTCAAAATGAAGTGAAAGGTCAGGGAACAATACAAAGTGTTTATGTTTGTTGCTGCATTGTATACAGGATTTTTTTTTCCCTGCTCTTTTCTGCTCTTCCCTGTCAGGTGATGAAACAGTCCCTTTAATTGCTCACAGTTTACTTTCTGGGAGAGACAACTGAGAGAGACGTTTTACATATAGAAAGACAGAGGATATTCAGGAAGGACCTGTTGACCAGGATGAGCCACTGGAAGCTTTTTTCATGGCAGGGAGGTAGATGGCCACGTGCTTTGTGGAATGGTTCTTGTCTGAAGATATACTGAGCTAGGGGAAAAGTTACCCAAGTGCTGTACATACAAATAATGCACTTGTAGTTGTTTCAGGTAGTGGAGATGGATTCTTTGGCTCACATGTAAACATGAATGTGTTGTTTCTGGCCCTCTCCATGAGCCCCTTACTTGAGACAGCCAACATGTTTTGATGGAGTGGAGTTTTGCACAAAAACCTGCAGTTTGGTGCAAGAGCTTCTAGCTGCACAAAGCTTGAATTGATGAGCTTGAGCTTTAGATCTTCTACTTGTAAATCTATTGAAATGCTTTGAAGAGATGATAATATTAGGTACTTTTGTTTCACCAGATCGTATAGTTGGGGCTGCAAATGTCACTTAGACTCGGTTGGGCACAGTTTTTGTTGACTGTCTTGCACACCACAGAGGAGCACTGCAGGCTGATAGAGAGTGGAGACCAAAAACACGGGTCAGAGCAGCTGGTGTGAGGCCCTGATGTGGGAACATTGTAGAGCATAGGGAATGGCAGTCAATATCACAGCTGAAAGAGGGGGAAACAGCCAGGGAAATTCAAGAGAAGACTCTTAAGTGTTTATTCTTGATAACATACCCCAATCACGGCTTCCTGATAGTTTAGGAAGAGAAGAGGTTGCCAGACTTTAAAGTCAGTGCATGAGAATAGTACTTTTAAAGTGGAGTTTGGGAATTCAGTTCTTCATTGCATGTGTAATGAACATTAACTTGAAGGCCATTGTGCAACTGCTAAGCAGAAAACCTGACTAGATAACATTTCCATGGTCAGGGAAGCAACCTACATTGTCTTCCCAATGGGCAGAGGCCTAACACATACCTGCATATGCTCCTGTTGACTGTAAGTCATTCTCAGATGGGACTATTAATGTATTGATGAATAGAAGAAAAAAGAATTGCTTTTTCTTACTCCAAATCCAAAAGTATGTTCAGGCCAGGGCAAAACAGCGATCCTCCAGAATGACACAGCAAAAGCATCTGGCTTCTTGAAAAGATTTCAGTAACCATGCAAACCTGACTGGTAGTAGAAGATGCCTGAAAACATACTGCATGATGTTGCCAGGAAGCATTAAAACCCCACCACGGAGGGTGTTAGTATAGGACTCCATTTGAAAGAGGGGCTGGTGAGTAAGAAATGAATGTAACCAAGGGTGGCTGACTTGAGGTTAAGCTCCATGGTTCCCAAAGATCTTAAGAGAAAGGAAGACAGAAATATGCTGAACTGCCAGCTGTGGGTAGTGAAATCTCTGGGTAGCTAGTATTTGGTGATGTATTTGGACAGGCAATCTTTGCTGCCTACAGCAGTGTATCCATGTGCTAGTGTAGGGAGTGTGACCATGTCAGCTCCAGTCCAGAAAAGGAGCTAAACTTTATATACCTTTGCCACATATGAATAGACTCAGTGTGGAGGTGTTACTAATGTCTCTGCTATAGGGATTCAGGTGCATGTGGAGGTAGGTAGAACCAAGGAAAACTTAAGTTTCTGTATTTGTTTAAACGAGCTCCAGGTATTGTAGGTGCTTTTGTCACTGCTTTATCCCTCAGGCAAACAAATTCTGAATTTCTTTTTTTCCTGAAATTAAATCTGATGAAGGTTATATTGGAGAGTAACAGACAGGTTTTCAGTCTGTAGAGTTTCTGCTTCCAGTATTTTTGCACATTCATACTGGTTCATGCTGTCAAAAGACAAAAGGTTCTTTCTGTGTGCACTATGATGCAGGAGCATGATGATTTCTCATTGCAAAGCAACTGGCGCACACTGTTCTCTCTCCTGGCAGGCAGATACCCAGCACCTCCTGCTTCACATGCCTGGTGGTCACCTCAGCATTTCTCAGCTAACTGCACTCAGTGGTCCTCAGTGCCACGCTGTAACACCGAGCATCAGCACAGGAATGGCATCTTCCATTTCATTGGTGTGTCACAGGGACTAGGAGTCTGAAGTGCAGGAGCAGGAGAATATACTTCCCTCATGATGTCATTGTCCTCAAAACAGGAACGTTTCTCATCTCCTCTAAGTCACTGCCCTTAGCCCTATCCAAAAGTCTCTAGGGGAATGGGGGGCAGAGGGGCGGTGGGGGATATTGAGTAGAGCAGTCTGCTGTCCCCCTAGTTAATGCCAGGAGAGCCAGCACCAGGCCTGCTAATCCTAAACTCCCATCAGCCAATCTGTGCCTTCCAATAGAAGAAGAAGCCATTATGAACCAACCCTAGTATGAGAGGAGAGCACAACCTTCCAGTTTTCATCACTGGTTTTAGGTTAACATGATGAAATGAGCTAGAGATACATCTGAGGTTTAATACATAAATTCTTCGACCTCTCTACTGGAAAGATCCTTTCATTGTCTAATTGTCAGGAGCAGTAATCTAAATGCTGCTTTTTTCATGAGTTTTTATTTTAACATCTTCATTTTCTTGACTGCTGGAGGGACTTTTTGTCTTTGTTGTTCAAGGAAATGTGTAAATGAGCTACTTGAGACTGCAGCAGTTGCAGTTAATAAAGCTTCAGATTCTATCATTATGCTTGTGGAAATATATTGGTTCTCAAGGTTCAAATTTTCTGAAGGCAAATATCTTCTATCCGAAGAGGATAAATATACGAGCTTTAGAAAGGATGAAATCTTAACACCAGAGCAACACTTCAATCTCTGCAGACTGAATTTTCAGCTTCCAAAAGACATTCTGTCCATTACCACCCCAATGTATTCTCCTATGTCATACTCAGTGGTCTTCCTACAAAAATTATGGCTTTGTATCTCATGGAAGAAAAGTCCATTGAGGTTTACTTAACACTTAATTATTGGTTTAGAATAGCAGTAAACCATTGGTAGCCACAACTTTGTGTAGCCACAGGTTATGAAGTTGAGCTATATATTCTGCCAAGAACCCACTGACATCTTCCTTTGATATCTCTGAAGCTTTGAATGGGCAGTTCATTCCCCCAACTTTTGTGTCCTACCTCTGCTTTTATGATCTGTTACTTACTTTTCATTTGGGCATCTGTTAACCAAGCTGAAGAGTACTGGTTTGTTTATTCTTCACGGGGAAGCTGTTCATCATCTTAACTGCCTTTCTCTGAATGATACCTGAAGAGGCTACCTGGAAACAGAGACTAGACAGAAGGAATAAAGGTGATATTTATTTGAAAGACCTTCAAAGGTACACCCTGAGGAGCCCAGAGGCTACTGCCAAAATGGACCCCAAGATGGACCACAAGTCACGAGTTCATCATACTTTTATAGTCCACACTTTATATGGTCCATTTGCATATCAGCATAAATTCGCCAATTAAAACTTTAGCTACTGATGTAAGTTCTCTGATCTCAGCCCCCCTTTCCAAGGTGTTGGTTTACACATTTCTGGGCCTAGGACAGCCTAGGTGTCCTTGGACAGCAAACCTAGAGACTTTGTTATGTCTATCCTAACATGAGAGAGCAGCAGCAGCAGGCTGTAAGACACTTCAGAGTTTTACAGTAAGCCATATAGAATATAAAAGTATATAAAAATATAAAAGCTAAAACTCGAGGCATCATGAACCTTCCCTAGTTCCAAGCTGTATATTTTCTATGATGGTAGGGGACAGACCTCATACAATATTTACTATACAGGTGCATCTTAACTTACACAGCTGGAAAATGGCATTTTGTTCTTTATTTCTTTTCTAAAAATTCCAAGTGTTTGACTTCTTTTGAGCTGATACTTTGTAGAATAATAAATCCTGAGATCCTGTTGCCAAGTTGAGCTTCCATGATTCATTTAGAGTCTATGACCATATGTGTAAAACTTGAATCCCCCCTTCAGTACATCCCCCATGAACAATAATTTTCTTTTGTTGAGCCGCTGCAATTCCTAGACAAAGCTGAGGTATTACAATTGCCTTAGGAAGCAGTTGTTCTGGTGGAACTGAGTGTGGAGATCTCTTATATTAAACAAGTAGAAGCTGACTACTGCTGGCTTTCTTTTGACTACTCGGATAGCCAGCCTAGCTCCCTGACTTTTTCCAAGTACTCCTTTTGGAGGACTTTTCTTGCCAGCTCCTGGAGCCATTTTTTCTTGTCCTGTGAGAGGTAAGTGTAATTTGCCTTGGATCTGATTAATTTGAAACTCTGCCCTTGCACATTAAATGTCAAACACTGATTTTAGTGACACTAGAACCTCAGTTCAACAAAAGTATTCATTTGGATCTCAAGCAGGAGGCTTGTTTCTCTAGTGAACTCACACAGCAGGAGTATCTACAAATATTACTTTCAGAAATTTCACTTCAAGCTTCCTGAAGACTCAACTGGCAGTAGTCAGCACCAGGAATTCACTTGGCACACTCTGAACTCAGTCTCTGTGAGGGTTTGCAATCTCAAGGGTTACTCCCAAGGCTGAGGAAGAGCTGGCAGCAGCTGAAAGCTTGCCTTGTAGTACCACTGGGAATCTGTCTAATCACTTCTGGTCAATTTACATCACATATCTTGTCTGTTTTTACATGTCTTGCCTGTGTGCCGCTGAAGACCATGTGATCCCTTGAGATGGATGGTTCTTCAAGCTCTCAGACTTTCCCTTCAGTGATGCCAAGATCCACTGAGTATTTGCAGAATGATGTCATTCAATTTGCCATCTCTCAAGACTGATGGTGAAAGAGTGCTTCCTTCTTTGGTGATGGAGTGTTCTCCTGGGCCTTGGAGAGTTCTGGACTCTGCTTGCCAGGAAAACTCAAATCTGGGAATTCGTGCTAGTCCCACTTAGTGCAGTTAATGCATCCATTGGTGTGTTCTGATTTTGTTGCTGATGTTGGGAGCTTTAGATGCTAGTGGACAGCCCTGGCTGGTTCACACATGGAAAAAGAATGTCATGCTGTATCATGAAACATTAAGGGGAAGCTTTTAGGATGGGGCATCCTGAAGGTAACTTGATCGCCACCAAGAAGTGCCTGAATGTCAAAATTTTTCATTGCTCATCGAGTTTCATGGAGGCCTAAACTCATTTCTCCCAAGGATCCTTCACAATGAAAGGCGGGGAATAAATCTGGTGATGATTGCTGTTTTTACCCTGGCTGCTGACTGTGAATGACAGCTCAGAATTGTACATTGCTTTTCAGACCTGCTTGCAGAGAACATAAAGTATGTTACTGTACTTCATCCCACAGCTCAGGTGGGTAATGGTTCTTCAGTCTAAAGTGAATCTAGTCTTTGTCTTTTTGGATTAAGTGCTGATTTTTCTAAGGGGACCTGATTTTTCACTTAATATTCAGCCATCCATTTCCTTTCCAAGACCTCCACCTGTTTAATAGTCTATTATTTTTTAAAATATAAATATGATATTCTCTATTTAATGAAGTCTGGGTATAGTATAAGTCATTAGATATGTGATACAGTACAAGGTTGCAATGTAGGGGTCAGCATCCCTGCTGGGGAAGTCATCTGCTTGCGGTAAGAGACTCTGTTTTGTCTCATCCCAATCTCTAGGGAATTTTTAAGTACGAAAATCCTAGCTGAATTCCTGTTACACTGGTAGTCATGATATGGATGAGGCCATCATCTGAGCTTGTAACAGCTTACCTTTTGACAAACTTTTTTTCTTCCAGGAGCATGAGAGAGATTCCGGTCTATTAACTATTCCTTCTAATGTTTTCTTCTTCCAGGTAACTTATTGGGGGTGGGGTTAAGAGCTTATGTTGGGACAATGCTGTGTGTTCTTTCTGCCAGAAGTCAAGAAATTTCTGTAATTGTTCTCCATCTAGCTCCTTTCTGTGGCCCAGGGCTTGCTTCGTAACTCACACAAAATGTTATTATGCTGAAAATCAAACCTTTCAGGGCAGTCTGCATATGTGGTGATTGCCAAAACAAAATGATCTGATGGTGTGACCCTGGGGAAGTAGTCTCACTGGTTATCTGGCAGTTTTATGACCTGCTGCAAGACTGTCAAGGTAGATCCACAACCTTTGCTGAGAGCATTCTTTGCTGCAGCTCAGGCAACAGCAGTGAAAAATGTGCTTGTGCTCGTGATTTTCAGAGTCACTGTTGGGGAGTTGCATTTGCACGAAGGCACCACACTTCCTTGGTTTCCATGTCTGATGGGTCTGTTGCTGCTCAGTAAAAGTCTAAGATACACATTCAGTTACTCTGTGAATGTGTGTGGTGTTGCCTGGATTTATCACGCAGCGTGGGGCAGGTGTGGGAGCACCCACAGGTCATTCACTCACACGCTTTAAGGCATGTTCCCCATCTGTTGCTGTTTCTCCAACTATCCTCTTGATGGATCATCGTATGTGAGATAAGAAAGGATATAATGGCCGCAGTGCCAAAATACTTCGGCACACGTGGATAACATGCTGTAAGAAAGGGTGGCAGCTGCAGTGGAGTGCAGACATGCTGCAAATACTTTAAAAAGATGTACATATGTG
The DNA here is from genome assembly GCA_013398115.1 of Falcunculus frontatus. Lineage (NCBI taxonomy): Eukaryota > Metazoa > Chordata > Aves > Passeriformes > Falcunculus > Falcunculus frontatus. The sequence continues at coordinate 550,924 of VZRV01002353.1, read as the reverse complement.
GAAAAGTGGATGGATTTCTCCAAGGTAATGTTGACTGCAGATACAATTCCTGGTGGGGTTTTTTCCTGAATTTCAGGGGTTGCAAACTAATGTCATGCATAAAATGGTATTTGCCTTTCCTTTCCTTTCTCTGTATGCAGAAATATAGCAGTGATGAAGAGAGGCATAGGTGGTTATTTATACGCACAAAGAAAGGAAGCCTCGTTTCTTAGGGTCTGCCTCAGAGTTGAATTATGTCGTGTTTCATGGGAAAGAAATGAAAAGCTTTTCCAAAATCCGAGTTACTTGTGATAACAGCAAGACATGGGAACAGTATGAGCTTCTTCTGCGTGATGTCTTGGAGAAGCCAAGGGTGCTACCTCCAATTCACGGTGTTCGGCAGTTCAGAAAGTGCTCAAGGAGGCCAAGACAGATGGAGACTGGGGAGAAATAAGTGAAAGACAGCAGGCAAACACAGAAGGGATGATTGCACATGTCTTTCTAGGATGACACTAGGAGTAGGAGTAGGCATGGACAACACTGGACCTTTGTGCATCTGATCCAGGCCACTGCCTCGGAATCTGACCAAGGGAAGCACAGTGCACCTGCAGAAACTGTGGCAAAGTTGCCTGCGCATTATCTGCTTTTTGCTATGGAACTTTGCAGCAAATATCTAATTTACTTACTGTCTTTTTCTCTGCACTGATACAGTGCTGTTTGCTACCTCTTTGTACCAGCTGGAAGTTATTTGTTACTAGGTCACCACTGGCTTTAGAGAGTGCACTACCATCCAGCAGTTCAGCCACGAGCAATACACTGCAGACAACTTTCAGTGTGTTTGGAGCAGGATAGAAGAAATGCTGAAGAGGATGGTAAGCCCTGGAGATGGGAAAGAGGAGGATTGGTTTGGAAACCTGTTCAAATATGCAAAACAGTAATCAATATTTTTACTCTAAAAAGTATTTCCAGTTATTTCTGATAAGCTAATGGGTCTAGTGGAAGAGAGATAAGAGTGTACTGAAAATAGATGGCATCCCTTCAAAATAGCTCACTGTGCAAGTTAAAAGCATTTCCCTAGAAGTATCTGCTGCTTGTCTTGGAAGATACTATCCCAAGGAGACTGCAGAGATAAAGTTCAGAGAGAGGAAAATGTCTTTATCTGGCATTTAATAGAGATAGTATAAGTATCTTTGAGTAAGAATGTTTTGGGATAGGCAGTACATGGCTGATAAGCCTATGATTCCCTTTCATCCTCCGAAGGATTTATGCCTGGGTAAGGATGGCATTTGTTTGTGATAGCCAACATCTGTTTCTGTTTGCATGCTGTGACTTTTCCAGTCGTGCGTGGTTAGGTGAGTACTGCAAGTACTTGATTAAAGTTGAATCTTCCTCTTGCATTTGTAATATTTGGTTTGACAAATAATCAAGAAATGTACTTTGCTCTGTTAGTCAGCTGCAAGGGTTGAGAGGAGTGACATTTTACAAGGCCTAAACTCCATCTGTTAGTTTGAAAAAAAAATGATGAGGCAATGGTAATGCTCTTTTCCAGTAGTTCAGATGTCGACTGTTTCTGTACTCAAGTGCTTCAGAGAAGCTCTTTATCTGCTTTACAAATCTATTCCCAAATAACTTGAGTATTGTTTTCTAGCAATCTTGCTTTTCTAGTTAATAATTTCTGTCACACATCTGTCCCTATATTAGCAAGCAACCATTGTGATTTTGAAAAAAAGAAGTATTGAAACCACATGTATATGCTGTGGAGTCTAACAGTGTGAAAGCTGCAGCCAAAGTTGTGAAGTTTTTCAGAGCCTTAGTAGTACTGCCCTGTGTAAGGCAGGGTTTTATTTTTCATGGTTAAATTTGCTTGGTGTCAAACAATGACTTTTTGCCCAAGTCAGAGAGAAAAATACCAACTTCTACCATGTTACTTGATCCTCCCCCTCTGTTGTATTTTAGAGGTGCAAAGGAAAAGCTTTCTCATTGGATAAAAGGGCATTAGATGAAGAATACATCTCTGTGTAAATATTGGAGGTCTTCTACAACAAAGTAGTTTAAAAAAGGGTGGATTGTCTTAAGTATCAGCAGCTGTTGTACTTCTCTTTTATGCTGTAGTGCTGTCATGCGGCCTCTGCCTGCCTGCCTGCCTTATTGCAGCTATTTCTTGTCAACAAGGTGGTTTGGGGTTTTTTCTGTACATTTCTGAGTTTCTCCAGCCACTGGAAGAGAAAATGATTTTATTTCATTGTAGAGAAGTGTTACACCGAAAAATGTTACCTTTAGCAGGAGTTGCTGTTCTAATCTTTTTGCGGGAGAACACAATTCCCAGAACTTGGTACCACTCTAGGGAGCTCTGCTCAAGCTGTTCTCCCAAATTGTCTTGTATTCTCCAGTTTCTTCCCTTCTGTCCATACTTATGGATTTCCTAAATCCAGCACTTTGTGAGATGGAAGGTGAAAGGGCTCTTTGCTAATTATGGAACAGTTAAAAATGTCTTTATGAGCTGCTCTTGACAGAGGGGGTGTAGAAATGCTTGTGTCAGGGAGAAAAAATGAAGAGGTACAAATGGCAAATCATGAGAGCTATGTGAGAATTCCTGCTCTTCTGCTGACTTGTTATCCTCAGTTATGGTGGTGAACATCCAGCAGAGAAGAGGGGTGTATGGCCCGGAAGGACACAGACAAACACATGCCAGGAGGACACAGCTTTATGCCCAAAGTACCCTGTCCTAGAAACAAAGAGCTCAGGTGTAAAAGAGTTTCATTGGGAAGAATCTATACTTATTATATAAGAGATCAAGCACTTAATTAATCTACAAAAATCTGTGTGTACCAATGTTGTTGCCTTGCAGTGTTTGGATGCACACTGTGAGTCCTGGGCTCCCTTTGAGGAGCAGGAGTTACATCCTAAATGTGTCACTGTGACGGGCTTCCTGTTTCCAGCGAGAGAGCTGACCCACACCATGGAACTCCTATTTAAAAAGTCAAAACTGCTTTAGCTGTTTGTGACAGTGGTCCTTGGCAGAGCAAATCTATCAGAGCAGTCCAGCAAAGGAGGGAGGGTGGTAGCAGAAATCTCTGCTTAGGCTGCACTGTGAAGTCCCATCTTTGGTTCTGATGAGGAAAATATGAAGTATGGTATATGTCTAGCATGTATTTGCCATTTCCTCAGCCACACTTAGGCTGCTTTTTTGAAATGTTTTGATTTATTCCCTAAATAGGGCAAATCTAATGTTACATTTAGGCATGGGGTGGGGAAGGATGGGGGAAAGCTCTCAAAAGCTATAGGTCCACGCATGGAGACCCAGGGTGTTCAGTTTGCAAAACCTACTACCATCTGCAGCCTTAACTTTGGCATTTTAGGCTCCTGCTAGTTTGGCTATACAAATGTCTCGGCTTCTGTCACATTGCTCATTTGCAGCTGACATATTGCCACTTAAAAGTAGTGGCTCAGCTCTGGCTGAGCTCCATGTTGGACTTTATAACATCTCTCTGTATTTGTTTATTCAGCACAAATTATTTTACTACTGGGTGTAGCTCTTTATGAAGCTTGTCTCCTGGAGATATTGCCAGAGGAAGGAAGTGTAATGATATGGTATTTACCTTACCATGATGCTGTTGTAGTCACACTATTTGACTCATGCTAATACATTTTGTGTTGGAGTAATACTTGAAGGTCAGTGGAGGAAGGACTGTTCCTACGTTCACTGGGAAAAAAATAAATGGAGCAAAACACAAAGAAACATCTGCTTGGGGGTTTTTCACTTGTGATACACAATTGATGGCAGAACAGAGCCATTTCAGAGTTACATTAGACCTAATTAAAAAAAAAAACTTGAAAGAAAGAAAGAAAAGAAAAAATCCAGCAACATTATGCTTGTATCACCTGTAGAAAAGTGCTCCAACACCTTCTGGATCTACTTACAGAAGATGAATTAAAAGGCAGAATACTCTCATCTGATTCAATTTTTTCCTGAATGTGAGGTGTTTTGAGGACATGAGACACCTGTTAGCTGAAGAGACCCCAAGAGCAAGGCTCTGCACTGCCTCAGAACTGGGGATCTATATTTAACAGCAGTGATGGCTGTACATTCTGTTCCTCATTGGTTTCCTGCTGTGCCCCCAACATGTCAGAATCCTTCCCTCACAAAAATGGAAGTTTAGATGGTCTCCCTTTCATTTCTCCTTCAAGGCAATTTGTCACACATTTGTGCTCTCAGTGCTAAAATAAGTTTATTAACATACGCAGACAGCATTTGAGCTTTTCGAACAAAACCTGTAACATAAGGATCCAATTATGGGATTGCATAGTTAATGATCCTTTTAATGTAAAACTCCCTATAAAAATTTACTGGCAGCTTCAAGAGTCTTCAAACTGTCATCCTGAATTGCCAGAGAAAGTAGAATTTTTCTGCTATAATGTAAAACCAGATTGTTCACAGGACTTGATTAAATCTAGAAGTAATTTTGAGGAAATAAAGGCAGAATCCAAGACACAGTTCTCCCAACTGTAGGAGAAAGACCTCTGCTACCTTCTTCTGGAACCACTCAAAATCCCCACTTTCCTTGTGTAAAATGGATGCAAGAAGCTGAAATGAAGCACCAGCTCCTGACTCCCCTCACCTGTATCGATCATACTTGGAGTCCAACACGCCAAGCATGGATCAGACCTCCTGAACAATGCTGTGCTGTCTGTTTAGTGCACACCCATGGGTGGCATCTGGGATCTCTTCACGCCTGACACGCTGAGGGAACAGTTCCTACAGGGCCTTGGGGTCTACAGAAATCCTATAAACATCTAAAGCCAAACTTCACTGAGACAAAATTTCTGTGGTGGCAGGTGGGTTTAGGGAAATTTGCATGTACATCTGTATTTGAGAAGAAGCCATATGGGAACAGACAGGAAATTTCATTCTTACATTCTCAAAACGGAATTTTTTTAAGAAAATATATGTCATTTATTTGCCAGAAAAGTAGAAATCCTAATACTCGCTGTCTAAATAGCAAAATGTCAAAAGGGGTAAGATCCATAAAAAAATTACAGAAAGAGAAATCATTGAATCCATTGTCAGGAAGGTGCTGACATCCCTTACAAGTAGAATTCTCTTTATTGTCACTGACTGCAGAGGGAGATGAGAGTGCTGCTTGTTATCACAGCGGGGGCTGTATATTCAGCTGAAGAGTCTCCATCACCATGGTATTTTCAGCAGCTCTCAATTTTAATCATCAAGCTTCACTTTACAGATGGAGAAGGCTTTTTAGTTCCCTTCCCCCTTTTTAACAGGTGGTTAAAGGATTTGCTGAAGATACGTAAGATTCTGGCAACTGCAAAAATAGATATTCATCCTCTGAATTCTGGTCCCGTATCCTAATTAAAAGAAAATTGATGTCATCCTTCCTTCTGTGTTGTGAAATACATAGTTAAGTATAGCCTATATTAGTTTAGCAGCAGGTTGTTTTTCTGATAAATGAAGAAGTACATATATTAATTTCAGCTGTCAGCATGGATGGGGATTGTTAGGAGATGGGGGAAAGAAAATGCCAAATAGAACCAGGATGTTTATCTTTGCAATTCTGAATAAGCAACCAGCTGCACAAAGTGTCTTTCAGAAGGGAGCATCTTCTGTTGCTGCTTCTGTTAAACTAAAAGACATTTAGATCAATAAGCTGCATTATGAAAGGGAGCATGTGCATGCTCAAGCCCTTGTCTCTCCATGACTTTTCCATTGTTGTTCCTATCTGTACAGGCTACTGCTTTCCCTTAGTTTTTACATGTTTTTCACATGTGTTTTATTTTCCTGCTTGTTACTAAGTCTCCCTCTGAAGAAAGTTTGTTCTTTTCACTGATGGCATTTGATGTTTTGGGCTGGAGTGACTCCTTACTCTGAAAAGAATGATCTCCTTTCTTCCCCTCAGTGACCCTGTTTTGCTGTTCCAGTACAAAACAAGCCATCATTGGTGACTGCTGTGGTTCTTAGGGGTGGCAGAAAGCAACTGCTCCTCCTACTTCAGAGGAGAACCCCAGGGAAGGGGGTGCTCTCAGTCTCAGTGAGTCACTCATAGCACACAAGTCTTAAAATGCTAGCTTTGGTTTGCTGCTATGCACTTTTGGCAGTGAAACATAAATATTTAGTCACTGTTGCAAAGCCAGGGATTGACACTTGACACACAAAAAAAAAAAAAAAAAAAAAAAAAAAAAAAAAAAAAAAAAAGGAAAGTGCCTGCGAATGGGCTGTATGTTGTTTCTTCTGGCAGTAACATCTTTCAGCATGAAGGAGAAACAGCTGAGCCTTTGCATGTTGATTTCTTAACAAAAATAAGTCATAATATGGATTCTTATTCCAAGTACAAAATATCTGATTTTAAAAGAATTGTTAAAAAACAAGGTCCATCACAGACTTTGTAACGGGGATTTCTCTTCTGCAGCAAGTAGATTTTCTGTGCCCAAGCCCAGGCACTAGGAGGCAATTCTGCACTCAGTGCATTTCATGCTTCCAAAATACAGAAAGTAGATTGTATTGATGGTGTTCCCCTTCTTAGTCTTCAGAAAGAAAAGGGTACCTGTTGAAGCACTAAGTAACTGAGCACTGAGCACCTGCCTAGGACAGCACCTCTCCTGCCCCCACCTATCCAGCTGCAGCAGAAAGTAGTCAGCAATAAGGATAATTGTTCCAGAAAGGGTGATTTTTCTTCCAGGTAGCAGATGAGATGGTAGGACAACCTGTTACAGCAGAACAAAAGTGACTACATGCAGCTGGAGGTTGGGGATATTTGCCTCTGCAGCCTTAGTCTGCTTCTGTAGAAAGAGAGAAAGCAGGAAGAAAGTAAGAATTGGCTCTAGGGCTCAGCAATGGAGATGGAAGTGCCTGCAACTCCAGGACAAACTGAGGTGGCCATCTCATGTTTCCAGCTTTCAGAGAGCTGGATGATGTTGTGCCACGTCATGTTTGGGATTCCCAGCTGCTGCTGAAGACCAAGAGCTCTCCTATCACTGGTGAGCAGGGGAACAACCACAGTGAGCTGTGGGGAAGCCAAGTGCAGAGCTCATTTGCTGCCTCTCACAGAAACACGAGGGAATGTCGCGGGTAGGAGAGGCCGTCTGATAACACCCACCGCAGAAGTGTGGGGGTGGACAAAGGAAATTTCCTTGTCAGCTTGGGAATGTGATAAAGAGTGCAAATAGGCAGGCGTGCAAACAAACACTGTTTAGTAAAACACAGCTATTCTTGGTTTGTGGATTCTGTCAGCCCAGGTGCCTCCAGCATACCAAACTCATCATCTCTACTTAAGGTTTATCTTTCTCCTTTCCCCATAACCTTGCATAGACCTCTTAGCTGTTTCTAATTCAAGAAAAAGGTGCATGGTGTGTATGAGGAATTCATCCTGTATTTCTTGTAACTTAGTCCAGGTCCAAGGCTCAGTTGGGGCTTTCCTGCAAGGAAGGGGTGCAGAAGGTCCTGGTTTGTCCTCTTTTCCCTTCTGGAGCCTTTCTTTGCCTGTCACCTAATCCTATTGGAGCAAAGAGAGCATCACTTTCCAAAACTCCTTCAAGTTCCTAGATCCCTGCCACAGTGTTCAGATGTCCCAGCATTTTCACCATGCCCTAAAGATGCTCACTGTGGTATGGAAGAAATGTAGATCTTGGGCAAATATTTATGCCCCAGCAGAGCAGGAAAGGGAGGTAATCCATGCTTTTTCTGCTTGGATAAAGCCTAAAGAGATATTAAAGAGTTACCCAGGTGAACCAGCTATGCTTGGTTGGGGCATTATGGTATATGGGTTAAAGAATGTGGAAACTGCAAGAAGAGACGAAGAGTAGGAAGTGCTAAATACCCAGAACTGTTTATGGCCAGAACAAACCAAACTACCTGACCAAAATTAAGTAAGAAGTACAATAGAGGGATTTAAGGTGACTAAAGGGAATTCAATGCCGAAAAGAAAGTTAATTTTCACTGTAAAATTTAAATTAAACAGCTTGCTTTTTTTTGCTGTATTTAAACAAACAAACAGAAAAAACCCACAAAAAAGCGACGAACCAAACACCCAGTGCTGAGCAAGGAAGGCAAAAGAGGGCATGTGCAGTGTTTCTTTCTTCTGTCCTACTAATTTTCTTTCCAGATCTTCCCTTGGAGATGCACTGGTCCTGTACCCAGTCCACAGTTTTTCTGCTCTCAGAACTATCTTATTCTGCTAATAGGAACAGAACATAGACAAAAAAAACATGCGCCTATATACATAAAAACATGTGCATGTGTCTATATATATATATATACACATTTAAACGCTGTCTTTAGGAATTCACTTGCTGCTTTTGGATGTTCACTGGCATGGAGCACGAATAGCATGAAAGCATTCAAAGGTAGCAAGTTAACACTTCTAGAAGGAAAATTCTTTGTTGTTCCTCTCCTCTGTCCTCCACAGTAAATGGTGAAATAAGAAGTGTTAGCAGGCCTGCAGTCATGGGGCCCAAGGCTTGGACTGGAGCAGGGAGAGCAGATTTCACCTTCAGCTCCTGAGGTGCCAACAAACAAACAAAAAAATTAAAGTAATATAGGTAACAGTCACATCCCCAACACCACCTTTCAAATTTTTCTTTTTTTTTAATAAATGCTCCTGATCCTAGCGTGATAATGGAAAAATAGCATTTTAGAACTAAATTGACAAAAATACTGTAAAAAAAAGTGGTAGAAAGGGAAACTGACATTCTAGTGAAAGGGAAAATGTGAGTCAGTAATTGTACTGGTTTTTTTTAAATGCATGTGAAATGTGAAGCAACTGTTAACAGAGTGGGAATCTCTGGGAAGCAAGGGCAAGTGGCTGCTTCTCCCTCTGAAACAAGAACTTGTGGGTATTTTCAGAGTGGGAGACTAGATTTAGTGAACTGGTAAGATGTGGTATTGTGATATATCTTCCAACAGCATAATTAAGAAGGAATTAATAGTCTTAGATTGTAAGAAACCACTTGTCTCATTTAACATAAAACAATGAGTGAGGAGGGAAAAGGAACAACTCTCTCGAAGGACCCTGTGCTCACTCCAATTAAAAATACTGTATCTATGAAGTGATTTAACCATATCTGTGTAAACTTCACTTTTACATAGCATGGTCCACAACTTAATAGGGAAGGGATGCTTGTGTGGACCACCTGTTTCCTCTTCACAGTCAGACTGTTTCTACAGAAGGCACATTGATTGCGTGACAAGCAGCGTTAAGAGTTGAGCAATCTAACGTGGCATTGGAGCTGAAAGGGAGAGGCTGGGACTCCCTGTGGACTACCACTGAGATAGAGACCATGTGGGGGTGGTACATCACAGTTTGAAAAACACCCTGCAATCCACCCTTCCAGCAGCTTGGAAGATGCAGAGGAAGGTAGCGATGTGACCTTTATAAATAGCTGAGTTATGCTCGATTTTTTTTCTTGTGGCTTGGATATGGAGAAGCATAGACAGCCTGTGTGACTTTGAAAACTTCAACGGAAATGAAACAGGAAGCCAGATCCTTTCACAGCTTGTTGATCTGTGAAGACGAGCTGAGTCTGTAGAGACTCATTTTCTAACCCCAGTAAAAGCAGTCAGGGGAGAGAAATCCAGCTGGGGCTGATACTCTGGAGAGGAGATGCAGAGGCAATGCGACAGAAAGGCCAGCAAGAAGAGGGACCACTTCACTAAACAAGAAAAGCGAAGCAGAATTAGCTCAGAGAGAAGTGCTGGTAAGTTAATATTGCTGTGCTATAAAGTTTGGCACACCAACAAGCTGGTGATCAGCCAGAGAAAAATCCCGTGCTGCTGATTACAGCTGCATGAGTACTACCTTTACCTATGTGTTGGGCTACCTGACCTTGATAGTAGTAATAAGTTACACTAAACAAGGAAATGGTTCTTGACTGTTAAAAACGGACTTGAAAAACTGAAGGAGGAAGCCGTCACCAGTTCTGTGCCTAGGCTTCCTACTTTTACTGGCTTGGATGCTGTTGCCTTTGTCTCAGCACTCGTTTTGAATTGTTACATTCTTTGTGCCATGATTATAATCCTGCTGCTTACCTGCAGATGAGCACAGCAGTTGCTTTGGCTGCTGATTTGTGGGTTTAAACAGACACTGTTAAAATGTCTTCACGCTTGCTTAGCAATGGCTTTCAGTATAAGCTTTTGCTGTAATTGCTGTGCAGTCTCACGTGGGTACAAGCAGAGGGAGGTAGTCACAGTCATGGCTGCAGCTTGGAAATGCCATGACCTGCAGAAAAGCCTGGAGGTTCATGCTGTGGGAAAGTTCGTAATGCTCCCCTAAAGGAAAAAAATGTCATAAATATCCCTAAGCAGTAGAACTTTGCCATCAGCCCCTAGCCTTGTTTGAGTATTACAAACACATGCAAAATACCATGACCAGGAAGTCTGGAGGAAGAGAATCCAACTTAGGCTGCTTCCAGTCTGAGCTCCCTGGAGCTGTCCCACTGTCCCTGTGGAGCTGCTGCCTACTCAGAGGCAAAGCAAAGAATGCACTATTTCTGCTGAAACCTGTTGAATGCATGGGCTGTGTAAGGCCTTCTCTGTCTCCGTACATTGCTCTGTTGGAGCAGGTCCAGGGGAGGGCCATGAAGGGGACTGGAGCACCTCCAGGAAGACAGGCTGAGGAAGTTGTGGCTGTTCAGCCTGGGTAAGAGGAGATGGTGTGCAGATCTCATAGCAAACTTCCAGTATCTGAAGGGAGCCTACAGGGAAGCTGGAGAGGGGCTCTTTGTCAGGAACTACAGTGACAGGACAAGGGGTAATGGGTTCAAGTTGAAAGAGGGGAAATTTAAGTTAGTCATTAGGGAGAAATTCTTTACTGTGAAGGTGGTGAGACACTGGAATAGGGTGCCCAAAAAAGCTGTGGATGTCCCATCCCTGAAAGTGTTCAAGGCCAGACTGGATGGAGCTCTGAGCAAGCCAGTCTAGTGAAAGGTGTCCCTGCCCACGGCAGGGGCACTGCGACTAGATGATTTTCAAGGTCCCTTCCAGCCCTTAACATTCTATGTCCTCTGAAACATTTTGGAGCAGTTGATGTTTTCTGAAGCTTTCTGAACCTTTGTAGCAACATGTTTCCAATTCTGTAAAGTTTGTGAAAGAAACTGCCTTCCAGTTAGCTGCTATTTCCCTATCTGCTGTTGATCCCAGCTCAGACCTTGCTTGCTCTCTCAAGGATTATCCTAACCCACATTCAGCTAACAGGAACAGCACACACACAGACCAGTCCAACAGTGCAGGAGGGTTGTGTGTCACCTGGCTCAGTTTTACAGTGGTATATGCATCCAGCACCAAGGAGGGAGGCAGGTAGAGGCTGTCCCATCTCACTCACAAGGAGGAGAGACAACATTTTCCTGCCAAAGCCTGCAAATGGAAAAAGGTCCTAGAGAGATCTTTGTGACTCAGGGAAGAGGTCCAGAAAGAGCTTAAGGAGGAAGAAAACGCACAATGGACAGTGTTAGTTAAAAAATCTCTCAAGAGTTTCAAGTAAGTGATTTCTGATTGACTGATTGATTGATTGACTGACTGATTGTCCCAGAGCTTGTTCCCATGCATAGAGGGCAAGGCCATTCTCCAGATTGCACTGAAGTGCTCAATAAATGCACAGAGGAGATAGCAGAGAGCCATGAAGTGGGAGGGACCCACTGATACGGGAGTTGATCTGTAGCATTTGTACTATACATTCCATCTCTCTCCTCTGATGGGTCAGCAGCCAGATAAACATTAACTTTCAAGCCTGCCTGCACAAAGAAATCACCAATTAAATCCTAAGGTTCTAACACAGGTTAAGAGAAGGCAGAAAGAGGCAAACCTGGATTTAGCTGCAATGCTAAACCATCCACTGCCACCAACACTGGCCCGGCCAAGGCAAGAAAAAAGGTGAAAAGGGAAGCTGAAGTATGTGATAACTGCAGACAAGATGTGGCTCAGAAATAAATTCCAGCCACCTTTGAGCCTTCTCAAGTGGATGCCATGTGAGTTATATCCTGACAGCATCTCTCTCAGCTGCAGCTCCTGAGACACAGCTACATTAAACACAATCTGCTAGGCCAGACAGAAAGCACCAGGTAACTGATGCTGTGGAGAGGCACGGAGGTGGCATTTAGAAATTTTTTCTTCCAAATGGATTTTTTGATGGAGTAGCATGCAGTGCTGCTACACAACTGACAGCTTTAGGCCTCTTAAGTCAACTATTTACTTTTGCTATTTTTAGCTGGGTTTTAAGCCTAGATTTTCTTTTACTTGGATAAATGTGTCTATGCCTTTCTGTGAGTGGACCTAAGTGAATGCTTGGCACACCAATATTTAGCAGGTTTTGCCTATTTTGTTCCTTGCCCAGATTAACTGAGATGGAGGGAGAAACAATCTGATATTCATGCCAGGCAGTACAAATCTCTTCACTGTTTCATGAAAAGTCTTGATCTTCAACCATTTTAATATCTTGTGATAGTTTAGGGGGGAAAAACCCAAACAAACAGAAACAAAATCCAGTAACAAAAGACTGTGTAAGCTTTGTCTTAGCTCTGCACTGGAGCAAACTGCTTGTAACTCTGTAAAAGATTTAAGTATTCGTTTGGACCATCACAATTCCTTTCTGTTTTTCCCGCAAAGTCCTTAATGAGATGGAAGAAAACTGTTCTTTAATACATAACCAGAAAAGAAAGTACACCAGTCTATGCAAATTCTCTACATACATCTGGGAGAAATGACACATAAAAGTCTATTATAAGGGAAGGTACTTGGCAAAGAGGAATTTCCTTTTGGATGAATGCACCCCATCTTGTTAAAGAGTGATTTGTTGAGGAAATCAACATTTAATGATAGGGAAAAAACCAAACCAAACCAACAACTTCAAAGTTATTAAGTTGTGTTTACATTTAATAGCTAGATTTCAAACAGATGATGATGGTGTTGGTCTCCATTCAGGGAACTGGAATCCCTAGAAGTGTTTCAGGCATCCCCGTCCCTAGAAGAGTTCAGTGCCAGGCTGGATGGGGTTTTCAGCAACCTGGTCTAGTGGGACGTGTCCCTGCCCACAGCAGAGGGCTGGAACTAGATGATCTTTAAGGCTTCTTCCAGGCCAAACCATTGTATGATTCCATGCTGCTATAAAATGTAAAACAGCGTAGTGTGACACCGAAGCACAAACTGTATCCCACTGGCGGAGGAGCGGCAAGGGCTGCTGGAGAAGTGGAGAACTCCGCTGGGAGACAGGCCGAGAGATGGGAGACAGGGTTATCCCTCCTCCCTGCTTCCCGGGCACGGCCGGGCGGGAGCGGGGCGGCCCCGCGGGATCCCCGCCCCGGGCGGTGCCGGCGCTGCCTTTGTAGCCGGGTTGGAGCCCGGGGAGGCGCAGGAGGAGAGCGGCGGAGCGGGTGAGGCGCGCCGGGGCTGGCGGGCGGTCCCGAAGGGTCCCCGAAGTCGCGGCGAGGGTTTGGCTTTATTTGCTGTTTCTTTATTTTTCCCATTTTGTTTTCCACTTGACTCTTCGGGGGCTGTTTTCCAGAAGTGGCGATTCTCGGAAAGCTGCTCTTCAGGGCATCCCGGCGGGACCATCCCGGGTGCGCCGTCCGCCCGTGTGGTGGCGGGGCCGGGGGCTGCGGGCACCGCCTGGCGAGAGGCGGCCGTGAGTGTGCGGGGAAGTGCCGGGAGTGCCACCCGGGCTGAGCCTCCCTGGAGAACTGCTGTGTCCTGGGTGCAGAATTAGCGCCGACCTGCGTGGGGATCGTGGTTGTAAAGCAACAGCGTGCGCCGCTCTCAGCTCGGGTGTTCGGCCGGGTCTTGGCTCTTTGTTTCGGGGGCGGTAATTTTTTTCTTACTTTGTGCAGTATGAATTTACATGTTGCGGACTGGCTTCTGTTCCCATCAGAAGGGTGACGGCTTAGGAAAAAGGGGCTCATAAATGCAGGTGTGATTCAGGAGGACCGAGGAAGGGGCCAGCTGCAGGTGGTCCTCGGTGTCAGGCATGGATGAACACGAGCCAGCCTGTGCCCAGGTGGCCAAGAAGGCCAAGGGCATCCTGGCCTGTACCAGCCAATAGTGGGGCCAGCAGGACCAGGGCAGTGATTGCCCAACTGTGCTCAGCACTTCTGAGGGCACACCTCAAATCCTGTGTCCAGTTCTGGGTCCCTCAGTACAGTAAAGTCATTGAGGTGCTGGAATGTGTCCAGAGAAGGGCAGTGGAGATGGTGAAGGGTCTGGAGCACCAGTCCCATGAGGAGCAGCTGAGGGAACTGGGGCTGTTTAGCCTGGAGAATAGGAGGTTCAGGGGTGACATTGCTCTTTACAACTGCCTAAAGAAGGTTGTAGCCAGGTAGGGGTCAATCTATTCTCCCAAGTAATAAGTCATACCAGGGGAGATTCAGATTAGATATCGGGAAAAATTTCTTCACTGAAACAGTGTTCAAGCATCGGAACAGGCTGCTCGGGGAAGTGATTGAGTCACCATCCCTGGAGATATTTAAAAGACATGTAGATGTGGCACTTGGGGACATGGTTAACTGTGGGCTTGGCAGTGCTGGGTTAACAGTTAGACTTGATTTTAAAGACCTTTTTCAACCAAAATGATTCTGTGATTCTATGATCTCTTATGTCACTGAGAAGTGCTCTTTTAGACTGAAGAGGCCATGCCCTGCCAGCTTGCTTTTCTGCTGTACATTCTCTGATAAATTTCTGCTTTGATGGTTACTCATCCAGCTCTCATTTTGCACTGCCTTTCTTACTAAACCAGCTTGTCTTCCTTTTGGAGGAGCTGTACAAATTGTATGTAGCTTATACTTTCATTTTTGCAGTGGAGAAAGAAGCAGATTTCTGTGGTATTTAGTGAGTGAGTTTAAGCTAGCACGGTGCTACCTGCTCCATTGCTAATATGTGCAAGTACCGTTATTCCCACTTCCGTCCTTTGGCCCGCTCCAGTTTCAGCAAGTGATGAAACAGAGAGGCAAAATGTGTGAAACAGGAAGAAATTACAGTCTCAGAAAGCTTCTTTGTAGTCACCTAAGTTTGCTTCTTTAAGAATTTAATTTCTTTGCTAGTGGACATACAATTTGATTAGAAACTGAGAGGGTCTCCATATGGTAAAGAGGAAAAGATGACATTTTGCCTATCTATCTAAAACATTACCAGTTGAAAGGTGTTAGTTTTGATTTTGAAGGGAAAAAGCAGCATGAAAATGCTGGTCAGCATTTAAATCTAAGTGCTTTTATGGATAAGTATCTGTATTTGGAATTTTAAAAAATTAAATTTTTGTAGTTCTGAGATTTTTTTGCCATTTTTGGATATAAGGGCTTTTTTCACTTTAACTGTTCGGAACATGTTGCCTGCCTAGGTGGTGTTGATTTCCCATTCAGCATCAAGACTTTCTGTCCACCTTGTTTCTTAGATACAGTTTCCAGTTCAATCTTCACATCTTATCTACCAACATTAAAGGGTTTTTCAAAAAATTATGCAGTTTTTCTTGAGCCTAATGTTTGAAAATGTTTGATCTTGCATGACTACCCAGGCAAATGAGCTTGAGGTTTCAGAAATACCTCTGCTGAACCTCCTGACCCCACACAGCTGAACTGTGGGAGTCACGGTGCCAAACTGTCCTAAGGGAAATGACTATGGGTATAATTTAGTTGTTTTAAAAACACAGGGAATAACCAGTGCTCAGGAGTCAAAAGGTAATGTAATTACACTGCTTTCATTACTCTTGTATAACTAAATTTGGGTGTGATTAGAATGGCATAAAGCTTACCTTAAGGAGCTTTTTAATCTCCTCTTTTAGGCTGTGAATTTTTTTTTTTTTAAATTACCTTTGGGCTGCATAAGTCATATTCTAATGGCATTTTTATGTCAGTCTGACTTCTGAAAGAGTTATAGTACTGTTTAAAGTCAAAGGCTAATGTGAGCTGCTGTCTGACATCTGGCCCTGAGTCACTTCAGGACCTGTTTTCTGCTTTGATGGAATTTGGGAAGGCCCGGTGAGCACAGGGCATCCTTTCCTCGCTCTGGGGATGATGCAGCTGGCATGGTGCCAGCCTGTAGCTGTAACGGGGAACTTTGCCCGTGTGCTCTGTTGCTGGGATTCCCAGTATAGCAAATGCCAGTTCCTCACTCCATGGTTGCAGTGCTCTGGATCAGACGCAACAATGCTGTACCTTCCAGAAACACAGAGAAACAGCTTCTTATTAGTGACAATGTCAGCGTTTCGTGATAGAAAACATGAGTTTCAGTTCTTCAGCCACAGCAATGTAAAAGCAGTCACTGACAGTTTTAAGAGGGGAGTTTGTTGCTAGGGATCTTGTACCAATTCTGAGGTGTTAGAGTTTAGTTGGTATATTGCAGAATTTGGTTTGATGAAAAGTTTGGTTTTTTCCCATGAACAATATAACTCATGGTTGGGCCGTCTGTTGCCTGATAATATAAAAGCATTTAAAAGCTGTTCTCCAGCATAAGTGAGAACAAAAAGGAAATAAGGATACTGCTGACCACTTCTTGAGAGGGCTTCAGTGAAGGCAAACATTGTAAAATACTTCGAAACTTCTACAGGCTTCTTCATTAATTTTCTGAGAAATTTTTAAGTCAGTAGCTTTTAGTTTCTTTTCAGCCTTACGCTGTGCTTGTAGCTTCTTCCCATTTTTTCACTGCTCTACACACTGTACATTTTTGGCATCCTCAAGATCCAGACCCAAATGCTTGGGATTTCTCTGTAGCCTGTGGGGACATGCTGGATGCTCCCGACAGAGAGAGGAAGTGTGTCTCTAGCTCCTGTCCCCATGTCACCAGTGAGGACAGGTGCTGCTATGTACCTGTGCAGAGGGATGTGTCAAGAAAGGCAACCTTTACTGTCCACACTTTTCTTTCAACAAACATTTTTCTGAGGAGAATGCTGTAGACTGAGCAGAAGACTTGTGTTGTCTTATTTGAGCCATGTTCTGTGATGGTGGAGGGTTAAAAGTGTGGCAAGATGTGGCTGTATATGCTCAGTCTCTGGTCCTTTTGCTAGTTCTACTCACAGTCTTCGGCAGGACCCTGTCTCTGGTTCCTTGTCCATGCATAATATGTTGCCAGGGTTTTCCACAAATTTTAAGTGTTTGGCATTTATGTTTCCAGGACAGGGCAGTCATCCTGTGTAAGCAATGCTATGAAAGTGAGAAGTGTGTGCCTTAGCATCAAACTAGTGCCTTGATATGACGTGGTGTCCATGAGGCTTTGACCATCATCGAGTCTGCCCTTGAATCTGTGCAGCAAAGCAGCATCAAGGCAAGGTGCTTGGCACTGCCCGCAGGTCAGCTGCCACCAGGGAAACCACAGAATGTTTTGGGTTGGGAGGGACCTTACAGACCATCTAGTTCCAACCCCCTGCCATGCACAGGGACACCTTTCACTAGACCAGGTTGCTCAGAGTTCCATCAAACCTGGCCCTGAGCACTTTCAGGGATGGGACATCCACAGCTTCTCTGGGCAGCCTGTCCCAGTGCCTCATCAGCCTCACAGTGAAGAATTTCTTCCTAATGTCTAACCTAAGTCTGCCCTCCTTCAGTCCAAAGCCATTACCCTTTGTCATGGCACTACATCCCTTTGTAAAAAGTCCCTCTCCATCTTTCTTGTAGGCCCCTTTAGGGACTGGAAGGTGCTATAAGTTCTTCTAGGAGCCTTCCAGGCTGAACAACCTCAGCTCTTTTAGTCTGTTCTCATAAGAGAGGTGCTTCATCCCCCTGATCATCTTTATGGCCTCCTCCATGGACCTTGCACCATTAGGTCCACATCATTCTTATGNAGGGGAGGGCCTCATGACAGTGGAGGGCAGGATCACCTCCCTCGAATGGTCAGCAAGGTTTTAATTGCCAAGTTGATGCAAAATCGGTCTTTTGCAAACTTTAAAATTTGGTCTAGGTCTGTCTGTACAATAAAGAGAAGCCCTACCCGTTTTCCCCAGTTTTGCTCTGAGCACAGAACCACGCCATGGGCTTGTTTGTGAGCAGCTTGGAGATATGTTTATTGTCCTTCAATTCTGGTTTCATTTTGTGTCATTTCCTGTACATGAATTTCAGCTGTGACGTTCTTGCCAAAGGCCAAGGCCTTAAAAATAGGGAATTTCATATAATTGAAGAACTTTAAAAATTATACTGCTGGATTCCATGTCAGAAACTATCCGGTACCCTGTATTTAATTTTCTTACTTTACAAGTGAAAGTAAGTTTTGCCTCTGCCAAGTGCCAGCCCCTGAAAAAGGGCTCAGTATGTAGGGTCACACTTAACTGTATTTTACAGGGCTGCATGATTTGTATTTTATTTAGTCCTTGCCATGTAACTGTCCAGTTTTTAGGCAGTTTGTGCAAATGCAGAGTTGTCAGGGAGCTTTGGTGTCTTGATCCCTGCAACTGATGCCTAGAGTGCTTCGCTTGAAACTTCTCTTGCATCCAAATGCCTGTAAAAATACCAACTGTGCACTAGCAATGACAATAATGACAAGTGATGTTATTATGCATAATAATGCTACTACTAATAATAACGTGCTTTTACAAGTAGAGAGCTCCCGCACAGAATATTCTGAGTTCTTGAATCACATTTTTGTGAAGTGTTTTTGATAGCTATGACTTTGGTATTACACTGAGTGATAGTAACTGAAATATAAGTTATCTTGATGCAGTCAGTTTTACTGACTTTTCAACATGCCTTTTTTGCTCAAGAGTTTAGGCCAGAAGTACCTGGTAATGCACTCTGACAAAAAGACAGAGGACTCCTGTGTGCTTGAGCTAAATAATATATGCCAGTTTGAAAGTGTTGCCCTTGAAATGAAGAAGAGAGAGTAGGTTTTAAACACTTCAGCTGCTCCCATACAAACACCATGAGGTCTGCAGAATAAAGCTGAAGTTTTGGCTTTCATCAGACTGGGCACTGAGAGGCAGAGGGAAAGAGATGCAAGACCAATTTCTGCCATTTGCATTCAGAGTGATGGCTTTGACATTTTGCTTTCTTTGGCTTTGCTTTGTGCTTCTAATCTGTCTTGGAAGGAGGGCAAGACACAAGTAAAACTCCCAAGCAAACAGATAACACTGCTGGAATAACCTCTGCACGTACCTGCTGAGGAAGCACCAGCTTTGTGATCTGGGGCACCACCAGGAGATATGAATCATTTGTGATTATTAATCATAAATTATTTCTAATTACTAATCCACATGAAAAATATACAGCGCTGCGTGGTCTGCACACAGAATCAGGTACACTTAGGAGAGGGTCATGCTCTGAAGACAGACACAAAATCTCTGTGGGGTGCAGCAGTCAGACCCTGTATGGAGATGGGAATGATGAGTGACATGGATGTAGTTTGGTGAGAGGGGCCTGCTTTCTCCTTGGACGGTAAACAAGCTCAGAAGAGTTGATTTTTTTGTTTGTCATGGGTTACTTGACCCTGCTGTTTTCCTGGATATCAGCTGGGATAACTTTTTATGAACAGGTAGCTTAAAATTCCTTGGACTGTCCTGCGGTGTGTGCTTATAAAGCATTCAGGCAGGGCCAGGAACACTTCCTGCACTGGGGAATCCCAGGAACGGGACAGCTGCCACTGGACCTCTACCTGGAGAGACCAGGAGGGATGCTGCCTGTGGTATCCCCAGCCTCTTGAGCACCTAATCACTGTGCATCCTTGGAGGGTTGGGTGGTAGGTACAAGTCTTGTGCTGTCTAGCAAACAAGATTTAAAAATCAGGAGGAGGGAAATAATTGTTATGCTAAGTAAGACTTCTTTTTTCCTCCTAACCAGGTTTCAGTTATCTAGACACATCAACATAAAAAACCCAAGGTATTTATACTTGTCAGCTAGACTTAAGATGTTCAGGAGGAAAGTTTCTCCTTTATTCTGTCAGTTTGGATTCAGCATTGCAAAAAAAAAAAAAAAAAGGGAAAAGAAAAGCATTTTGAGAATTGTGCAACAACCATGAGTGGCATTAGGGATGACTCAACATGCAACTCTGCAGCAGGCAGAATAAGAATTCTTAGAGTGGGCTTCTTTCAAATAATAGATTTGGTGCATTTACGTAAGTTCTGTTTGAAATGTACAGGCATTAAATAACAATTTTGAATGGGAACAGATTTTTTTCCACATTAAGAAAAAACAGTAGCAGAGATTTCAGAGGCTCCTTCTTTAAAAGGTTCTTTTTTTTTCTTTTTTTTTAAACTCAGGAATAACAGTTTTAGAGAGATTCATGTTTTTTTAATGGCATGAAATGCTTTTCATGTGTTTCTCGTCCAGTATTCTAGACTGTAAATTCTCAGAAGGCTTCTCTCATGTTTTTTCTTACTTAAATGGAAGTGTGGCTAAGCATTATTCATCTGAAGGTCTTGGATGAAGCACCCTGTGCCTTAAAAAGGAAGCTGAATTGTACAGGAAATCAAGAACTGAACTTTCCTTTTGTTCTCGTAGCATTTGTAGAGAGAAAATGGTATGTGCAGGCTGAGGCAAGCATTAATATCTTGATTATATAGCTGAAATTTTTTTGTAAAGGTAGCTCCAGTAGGGTATATTTTAGATAATCACACAGTAGGTAAGAACACATTATGGTTGCTGCTGCACAGTAGGAATAATTATGTGTCACAACTGGATAGGTACATTAACACCAGCAGTTCCTGTTGGTGATCAGGGAGTCTGAAGAAGGCTGCCAGCTCTATAATCTCTATATTTTTATGAAAAAAGACTGAGGGAGCTAAGAGGGCAGTTGGGACAGCCCTATGCAGAACAGCTGTGTAAATAAAACCTTTCTTGCAGCTGATGGGCCTCAGTGTTACCAAAACTATTCTGTTTTCTAGGTAATTGTGTGATTCTAGATATGGTTTGGGGCTGGGATTCTGGTTTGTTGTTCTGGGTTTCTTTTTTTTGAATAGAAGAGATCTGATCAACAGACATGGTTGAACTTCTGATGAGTCACTGATGATTACCATCTTTGCCTGTAAATTATTTTCTTTTTCTTATTATGCCAAGGAGAGATCCTCATCTCTCCTGTTTGTTAGAACAGGTGAATGTTGCTTAACAAGTTGACATTGCTTTACTCTGTAAAGGAAAGGGTTTGTAATGAAATAGTTATTGAATTAAGCAGTGCTTCCCACATATCTTGGTATTTGTTTTATCTGTTTTCAGTATTTTTTATGTTTTTGGTGCGGTGCTGATAATCAAAGCAGGTGATAAAGCAAAGTGCGGTGCTGATAATGAAATCAAAGAATTTGTAATCTCTTGGCACCACTTAAAAAGGCTTATTTCTCTCTTCTAAACTCTAATGGGATGTAATCTGTTGTAGGTATTGAATTTGAATAATTAATAATAATAATAATAATTTTTCTGTGTCTCCCTCTTGGCTCATTCAGCTGAGGTCTGTGCACACATGTGCATCATGCTTGCGCCTTCTCTATAAGGATAAGTTTGTTAGTTTTCCCTTAAAAGAGGGACTTAGCCTGTTCTGTAACATACCTTGGTACTGACGGTGTATAACCTGGAAAAAAGCAATGTGCAGCAAAGTGAAGAGAGTTCTGCATGCACACCTTAAACACAGGCAGACCTGGACCTCCATGCCAAGCTGTGCATGTCTCAGTTGAGGGGTCTTCCTTCCTACTTCTGCACCCAGCACAGGAGGGAGAAGGGGTCCCGCATTCTGTCTCCCTCTTTGAATGAGGCTATACCTGCTTTTAGGGAACTAGGAACGTAATTTTGTGTGATGGGAGTGTGAAACCTGGCCACTTTATGGTGACAAGTCCTATGTCTTGCTTTTCAGTACCAAAAAGATGGTGAAGAGGAATGTCCTGAAAAGAAATCATTCTGTCAGGTTTTAATTTGGGGAGATGCTCTGTTATCTTTTCTGATGGCCTTGTTAACAGCATGGAGAAAAAAGTAAAGAGGGAACGTGCCATCAGACATGCTGGAATATTCAGTAATACAGTACTCTCTGCTAGTTCCCAAGCTGATCTCTGACATTTTGCATTTCACCAATTATGTGTATTTAAGGTGGCAGCCTCCAAAAAAGTTGTGAGGGTGTCAAGTGTGAAGCAAACTCTTTTAGAGATTCTTCCTGATTACTTGAGAATTAAACAGATGTTGCAGATGTCTCTTACTTATCTTTTTTCTGGCCTTTTCTGTTGGTTGTCTTCTCCTGTGTGTCTCTCCTGCTGACTTTGCGGGGGGGAAAAGCTTAAGGCTTGGCACTAGGAGGAAGCTGATGTGGCATGAAAAGAAAACATGGTGTACTACTTGCATTGTAAGATAAACACTGCTATCAGCTCCTACTCCAGCACTGTTCAGCCTTTGTTCTTCCAATTTTCTTCAGGGCAAGAGTCAGGCCTCCCTGTCATTATACTGATGCTCACAATCAGTCTTCAAGAAGATGGGAGCCCAGCAGCTGGTCACGGCACCAGCTGCTCCTATCACTGCCTCCTGAGGAACTGGATGAATTATGCCCATATCCCAGGGAATGGATTTGGTTTAAAAATCTGTGGGTTTATTTTACTCCCCCCACTAATGTGTTATTAATTTAATTGCTCATTGGTTTCTGAAGAATTTTGGAGGGTGCAGGGAGGGGGGCGGAAAGATCTATTTTAAGCTGCCACCTTCTTTAATTTATGCTCATGATGTATTTTTACCAGCAGCACTTTGCAATCCAACTGCTACTTCTAAATGTCATTTACTTGAATAAAAAATATAATTAATTTCTAAGTATGACATAAGCACTGAAAGTATTAACTGAATCACAAAGTGCTGTTTGAACAGCAGCTTTCCCATGACAGGAGGGAAAGTTTATGAAGTCCAAGGTACGCTGCAATACAAGTGTAGCAAAAATACTCAAAACCATTTGTTTGCAGGTTTTCCGATCACCCCTTAGGCTTTCTATTAGTGAAATACCTATTTATAAATCCCCCATATTAAATAAAAATGGGTGAGCAATATTTGATTATCTCATGTTCTCTGACACTGATTTGTGTTTCTGATGGAAATTAGTAAGCCCGTGCTTCCCAGAACTCCTTGAAGGGCAGTTGCTCAAGCATCTGTTAACCATGTGCATTGAAAGAGAGCTTGTTGAACTCCAGTAGCCCGAGGTTTTTTCAGGGTTATTACCATCAAAAATTTTTCAAAAGATTGCTTGATTCAATTTAAAAGCTGATGTGGAACTCTCATCTTTCTGCCTGTAGAAGGGGTGAAGGAAGAAATTTTGCATTCACATGTATTTCTTGGTACTCCATAATGCAAAGTATGTAATTTTAACAGATTGACCAGCTCTTAATTTTTTTATAGACCCAGTTTTTTCAAAATCAAAAGTGGGAGTGGATCATACAGTCATTTTATGTAATGAAAATGAAAGTCTGCTGCAACTTCCCTTTGATACTGCGTATTTAAATTGGTGTTAATTTCAATCATTGTTGGTTTGCATACAACAGTGTGAATCCAGAATACCCACTGATCCATGGGCTGAACAATGCCTGTGAGCCATCAGGTTCCATTCTAGTTGACAGAAGGTTCAGTTATTCACAGTCCACTGAGGTTTTTTTCAGTGCCGATGCCTTTATCCTAGAGAAGAAGGAGAAGAAATTGCCATGGCTTGATTCTGCTGGGATTGTCATTTCTCAGTTGTTGTTCTCTAGGTAGAAGTTTGTGTGCTTATTGAGAATGTGCCTACTGGTGTTCCTGAGCAGGAAGTGTGAGTGTGTGTGTGTGTGAGCTGTAGGTGGGAGTATCTGGTTTTTCCATGAGGTTTTCCATTTCCAAACCTTACAGCTGATGTTTTGTTGGTCTGTTACTTGGCATCAGTAATAAACATTTTCTGGAGCTTCAGAACTAGCACCCCAACCCCACCTCTGATAACATGATTAAGGTTCACTGACACCTTTTTATTTACAGCTCTTGACCTGCTTTTAGTTCACGGGAAAGATGAGGTGTGGGTCTCAGCACCAGATGACTAGCATACAACATCTTGTAATACAACTTCTTCAAACAACAGATTATTGGGAAAGGCCAAGTATCAGCAGTGCTCTGTATACATGCAACAGTGCTCATAAAAAGGAGTGCATCACTGTTTATCTTGTTGCTAAGGTTGCAATTGATATATAACTCCTTGACTGGATTGTTGTCCACAGTGCATGGGCTTAACTAACTTGCAAAACTTAAGCCCCTCTTAAATTTCCTGTTAAAGCCAGGAGGGGCAGAAGTTCAGCTGACATAAAACTATGCAGAATGAATAATTCACTGTGTAGACTCCCTGGAGAAGGATCTTTTCAGCCTTCTCTGTGGATGTCTCTATAAAAAGTTGAGTTCTCCTAAAGTTTTGTACTAAATCAATAAATAAGTTAATAACAGAGCAGCTGTTCATCATGAGCTCTGGGAATTTCCTATATTCAAATTTCTTCCAGAGAACAAATTTCTCACTTAGGGAGCAGATTCTGCCTTTGTCAACTATTCAGTCTCCAGGCCCTCTCTCACTTGTAGGTCTTCTTATCAACAATAGAAAACCAGAACCTTCCCTAACCTTGTCTGTAATGCCAAGGGGGCGACAGAATCTTGTCCTTGTTTATGTCTGTGAAGAACAGTGAGCACGCACCCCCTTTATGATGATCTCCTGAGCCTCTTTCTACCGAATCCTGGGGGAGGATCTTTCTCTGGAGTTTTAAATTGACCCTAAACTCACCCAAATTGAGGCAGGAACATTCCTTTAATTCCCCAGGCAGTCGTATGATGCTTAGTCAGCAAATATTGCCTTATATGGCCCATTTGTTGACTACAAGTAAGTCCTAGGAACTCCTGGTCTTTAAAGCCTTGACTTAGAGACAAAATAATGATGCTACAGGTCTCTAGATCAGCACATCCTGTAGACAAAAAATAATTTGGGGTTTTTTTTTGGTATTGAGCAGTGTCTTTGATACAAGTCTTCCTGTGACTCCATTGTAACTATATATGTAGCCTTCACTGTGTGCGGGAAAGCATGGAAATGTGAACTATGTGCACCCAAACCCCTAGAAACTTGAAAAACTAAGTATATAAATTATGGGTATTAAGTAAAATAAAACCTTTTGCATGTCATATTTTGTGTTTCATTTGAAGTGGTATCATACTTGGATGATCTTTGTTTTTCCAAGAAACAAATAGAAACAAGTTCTTTAAAATAGTGATAAGATTTTTCCCTCTCTCTTTTTATCCCTATTTTAGGAAGGCATGAGGTGTGGTCCTGGAAAGCAGCCAGCAAGGAATCCTTGTGTCTCATGTGGCAAAAAGTGAAAGTGCAGCTTATGTTAAGCATGTCTTTCCTCACCGCTGTTTTTTGGTATTGCAGA
The DNA here is from genome assembly GCA_013398115.1 of Falcunculus frontatus. Classification (NCBI taxonomy): domain Eukaryota; kingdom Metazoa; phylum Chordata; class Aves; order Passeriformes; genus Falcunculus; species Falcunculus frontatus. Next base: position 525,662 of record VZRV01002353.1, on the reverse strand, counting down.
AGGCTATACAGCTTTTTAGCACAGCTACTGAAACGGTAGGTTTTTATTATGCAGACTTTAATCTTCCACACTGTTGCTTATTTCAGTAAATACTGACCTTGGACACCTCATTGACACCTGTTCTATCATTTATATTTCAGGTGGAGCAACTATCTTCAGAGGAAACTCATAAGTAAGCTTTTTGTTGTCACTCCACGTTCATTAATCATCCCCGCAACTCCCCTTTAGATGCAGAACAGCAGAACGTAACTAATCTGTGAATCAATCTCAATTTAGGGAATCTCAGTGTGCTGCCAGAAGTTGATCTACTTGGTTATAGTGCAAGAGAATGGAAAGGAGAAACAAAGCAGGCCAAAGAGATGAGGGAGGTAAGAGTTAAATTTTAATCTCTGCATGAGGACAGAGGAGAACCAGCAGCTGGGAAAGGAATAGCACTCTCAGTGCAAACAGCTGCAGCAGCTATCAAAGCCTGCCACACTGGCTAGTCAAATGAAAAGCAAAAAGGACAGCATGAACATGGGTCTAAATAATGAGTGCAGCAGTACAGGTCAAAATGTAGATCAGGTTTTAGTCTTGCATATATTCTGAATTCCCTCTTCTAGCACCAGCGACCCACACAGCGACCTTAACGGGAAAAATCATCCCCAATGCCAAAGCCCAGTTAATTTGGTCTTAGGTGCTGTCACTTGGCCAGCCTTTGATTTAAGGTAAAAACTCTTATTGCAGAGAGGAAGGAAGCACCACATCCATTTCTCTTCCAAGCTCTGAAGGTCCGTGCTTGGCAGCCTTCCCCTCTCCAGCATCATCAGCTGCAGCTGGGGCCAGGCAGGGCAGGAGCTGACATCTGACCTGTGCCAGCTTGGGTGGTGCCCAGCAGGCAGGGAGCTGGGATGTCGGATGGTGGCCATCCCATGCCTTTGGGCACAGTCCCTCTGCTCCAGCTCTGCAGCCCAGCCCAGGTGCTTCTGTGCCAGTGTATTTGACATGTATGTGGTTTTAGGTCATGGTATTGGAATCACAGAGCAAATGCATACCAAGAAGGACTTAAAGGGTAAAAAGAAGCTGGTAAGGATAAACAGTAGCATAAGGGGGTTGTAGAAAAAATAAGATAGTTTTCAAAAAGCTGGATTTGTGCTCAAGTGATGAACAGAGAAAAGATCCAGTTTTGCCACGTTAAATGCAAGAACACAGCAGTGCCAAAAGTTCACAGAACAACACACAAGGCCAAAAACTATTTGGAGGAGCAAGTGACAAAAGACAGCAGAACTTCTAATAAATTTGCTAGCCCATACTGAGCAAAAAGCCTTTCAGAAAATCTACGAGCCTTCTGGATGACCAGACCTGAAAAGGAGACTCCTGTATATAGAGCAGCCAGTGGATGTCTGGTTACATCAGGTAGAAGTTGCCATGGTAAGGAGCACATTTTAGGATGAGGTCTTGTGAGATCCTTAACCAGCGTAACATGTTTACTGTCCCCAAAAGGGGCAATCCCATGTTTGCCTTGTCTCTCCGTCTTTCTTGCCTTGTTCTAGCTAAGCAGTCCCTCTCTCTCTTTTGTGCTGGCTCTTGTCCTCTTTTGGATGTTGTCCACCTAGATGGTGAGCTTATAAAGCAGATCATCCAGAAAGAACATTCTCTGAGGCCCTCAAGCTTGCTGAAGCAGCAGTAAGCTCCCCCAGCAGAAAGAGTTCTGTAGGCTTACTATCTCAGCTGGTACAGTAAGGGGACAGAGTGCAGCTGAGAAGTGATGGTGGGATGTAGTGATGAGGCAACCAAGATAAAAGAGGACGAGGGATTGAGACCATCCTGCTGTCCTCTTCAGGAAGCAAACTGGGAGTGGTGGAGCAGCCAGTGGGACTATAGAGTCCTCTCCCTAATTCTCTGCCAGTTTATTGCTCAGAATTGTCTCCACAAGGGTTCAGATGGCAGCCAGAGATAATGCAGAATGTGTAGGTGGACCAAGGGTCGTCCACTTCAGCACAGAGCTGCCAGATGTGCTGAGGCTCAAGTCAGTGTTGCACGATGGATTCAGGTCAATGTAAGGAGATGTTTTTGCCAAACGGAGTTTTCTCCAGATACCTGGTCCTGACCTTTTGCTGCTGCATCTCACATGTCAGTGCATCCTGTAAAGTGGTTGAGGGTAATGCTGTTATGGCACAGAAGTCTTTGCTGATCTGCTGTAATTTGGTTGACCATGTGAATGTTTACAGTAGCAACAGTGCAGAGACTTGAACAAGCTGCTGGGTTTGGAAAGAATGCAGAATTGCTCTTAAGGGGCAGCGCCAGTCTAAGGTGTTTACAAAAACATGGTGTTTAACATTTCCTTGTATATAAATCTTAAAAATATACTCTCTCATTACCCTAGCTCCCTCTTATGAGTAGTTTGGAATTGGACTTCAAACAACATGGTTTTTTTCCAAGATTTACCATTTTTTATTGCTAATTTTTCTTGGTCTCTTTCTAGGCATATGAAGAATTGTTCAGGAGCTGTCATATCAAATACCTGAGACAAGTCAAGAGGGACAACTATAGTGTAGTAAGAGCGGTGCTTTTTCAGATATTCAGCCAAGGCATTCCTTTTCCTTCATGGATGAAGGAAAGAGATATATTGAAGGTAAAATTTTTCCTAAATGAACACATTCGGGCTATCCATGCACAGCAGAAGGAAGCTTTGTTCAGTGTGAAAAGTGATATATTGGCTGTCAAAGTGGAGAATCATTATCAGAAAGAAGTTTTTCAAACCCACTGAACTACATTTAATTGAAAAACTGTCCCTGATCTAAATATACCAATGTGAACACGAGTCTAAATGATGTAAAAAAAAAAAAAAAAGTAAAAGTAGATGGATGGATGTTACTGCCATCCTGCTAGATGTCACTCCCTTGACACAACAGGTTGTTTGAATCCTCCCCATCCACATCCATGCAAAGTTCTGTGGCTCACTTGGGAGCTGCTGTGTTGCTGGAGCAGCAGGAATCCTGCCCTGGAGTCCAGGAGCTCCGGCAGGAGACAGTGGAAGGGAGGTGGGATCTATAGCTGCTGCCTGTAGAGATGTGTGTGCAGACTGGAAGGTGTCTGTAATCCTGAATACCTCTCTGAATTTGGAAGTATCCAGCTTTTCCAGAGTGTGGGTTGTATATTTTGCTGAGGGCCTATTTTCATCTTTTTTTGTCTGGTTCTGTTTTAAAAGTTTCTTAAGGGCTTGACAGTTAAGTGGATCCTCCTTCCTAGCATTCGAGTTGTGAGGTCCATTTGCTTGGTTGTTTGAACTGTACAAACAGCTGATAGAACCACATCGTAAATTCTGTGTAGACAAGTTTATATAAGCTTATACTCTACTTCTTGTTATGGTTGTGATTAGCTTGCCTTTTGTTTTTTTCCCAGCTCCCTGAAAAGCTTTTGTATTCTCAAGGTTGTAACTGGATTCAGCAGTACAGTTTTGGGCCAGAAAGGTACACAGGTCCCAATGCCTTTGGGAAGTTGCGCAAATGTATGGAGGCATTAAAGACAAATGTGAGTATCTAGGAAATGGTTGGGAGGAATAAAAGCCCTGAGAAATGGGTTCAGACAGAGTTAAGGAACTGCTCCTGGATACATATTTGTGGGGCAGTCAGGCCTCCCTCTCAGACTGTGGAGTTGCTGGGAAGGCCATCACCTCTCCTGCACGAGAATCCAGCTTTTGATGATCCACTAGGCCAAGTACTCGGGAATCCCCTGCAAGTTAGAGAGGCCACCCTCCCCACAGCTAGTCCTTGCCATCAAGTGGCTCCTGCAGTATCTCATCATTTTGATTAAAAATAAACATGCTGTATGAGATGCTTCTGGATTCTCTCCCCAGATGGTTGGGAGGAAATAAACAGTACATTTTCGTCTAAAACTATTGTATTTTCTTTGCTTCTATCCCCATTAAATGTTTTAATTATCCATTTTTGCTATAATTTCTCTCTGTAAGCTTAAGTACTTGATTGCAAAGACCTGTCAGCCTCACCACCACCTCTGCTCAGCGTAGCCAGATTGCTATCATTCCCAACCCAGGACTATAATTATTATTTATATATTTAAAACTTGGGGAGATTTAGTAGCCCCAAAGCCTTCTGAAACTGAGATAAAGAGTTGGCCTGTCAAGATCTTGCACCTTTCTTGAGCTCCTCTGGGGTTTCTGCGCATCTGCAGTGATAGTAATTGTTAATTTAAAAAAAAAAACCCCAAAACCCCAAACAGACTAATTTAAGTTCTAGTAACAAAGCATTAGTAAGAAAAAGAGGGAAATAAAATAGAGATTTGGTCCCTCGCTTGCATCCTTGCTGTGCCAAAGTGACAACTGCATCTTCTGGAGATGGGCCTGGTAGTTGTTACGGGCAGTTATCATTTTGCTCTGCTTGCTCTTTGCATTTCTCAGTGTTGGGTTATTTGGCTTTTATTTTTAGCTTATTGTAGTTCTTTTAGCTGATGTTAGTGCACGAAGCATTTAAACTGCATTTTAAAGAAAAAGGTTTCAAGTCAACAGAATGAATAAATCCTTACAATTAATAAATTGTTTCAGAGCAACTCTGTGATGCATTATGCTGTTACTGGGCATGAGGTCTAGCTCCCAACTTCATTTTATTTTTATAAAGATGGTGTTTGGCCAGTGAGATGGATTTTTGCCTGTTTCACTAACAGGGTTCTTTGCTGCCTTTTCCAGCTCCACTGTCATAGAATCATTTAAGTTGGAAAAGACCTTTAAGATCATCAAGTCCAACCATTAACCCAGCACTAAACCATGCCCACAAGTGCCACATTTACACTTTTAAATATCTCCAGGGAGTGTGACTCAACCACTTCCCTGGACCTCCTGTTCCAATGCTTGACAACCCTTTTGATGAAGAATTTTTTCCTAGTATCCAATCTAAATCTCCCCTGGCAAAACTTCAGGCCTTTTCCTCTTGCTCTATGACATGTTAGTTGGGAGAAAAGACTGACCTCCACCTGGCTACATCCTCCTTTCAGGTAGTTGTAGAGAGTGATAAGATCCCTTGAGCCTTGTTTTCTCCAGGCTTAACAGCCCCAGCTCCTTCTGCTGCTCCTTGTAAGCCTTGTGCTCCAGACCCTTCACCAGCTCTGCTGCCCTTCTCTGGACACACTTCAGCATCTCAATGTGCTCAATGTCCTCTCATAGTGAGGGACCCAAAACTGAACACAGGATTTGAGGTGTACTCTCACCAGTGCTGAGTACAGGGGGACAATCACACCCTGGTCCTGCTGGCCACTCTATTGCTGGTACAGGCCAGGATGCCCTTGGCCTTCTTGGCCACCTGGGCACACCTGGATCACGTTCAGCTGCAGCTGACCATCACCTGTGCTTTTGTACCCTTTTGCACGGAGCCACTTTCCAGCCACTCTGGCCCCAGCCTGTAGCACTGCCTGGGGTTGTTGTGACCCAGGTGCAGGACCCAGAACTTGGCCTTGTTGAACCTCAAACCATTGGCCTTGGTCAGATTGGGGGCTGCTGCCTGAAAATGCTGTTGGGCCTGGCCAGTGTTGGCTTTACACTTACACCATGCTTCTGTTCCTGTTTTGCAATATTTTGTGTCAAATAGAATTCTTAATAATTGTATTAATATTCTTCTTCTATGTGCTTTCCAGTGGGCTGAAATAAGTGCTACAAGAGATCATGAAGAAAGAGGAAACCTGTGTAATACACTGTTTTCTGATGAAAGCAAGGAATACAAACTATATGAGGCCATAAAATTCATCATGCTCTATGAAGTTGTCGAAGCCTATGAGCGGATAAAGAGCAGGGAAGAACCCGTACACAACCTTTTTAGCCTTCTCTTTGCTCGTGACTCTTCTTCTGACCCTCTCAGTTTCATGATGAATCATCTGAACTCCATAGGTGACTCTATTTGCCTAGACCAGGTAGGGATACAAATGAAAAATCACAAAACTTATTCCATCTTTGTAGTGATTAGGTGATTATATCATACATCATCCATGCTGGCTGGCCCATTTTTTTAAAATCTGAGATGTGGGAAAGTGGACTGAGGATAGCCATTTATCTTCCAGGAAAAAAAATGTAGTAAGACTGGACCAAAAAATGCTACAGGCTATTAATACAACATAGTTTAGAAAAATAATACCTTTGATATATAAAATAATTTTAGATTATGCTGTTTTGACCTGCTGTTTTGCTTTTCCTATCTCTTCCACTATGCCAAACCGTGTAGCATCACTCTCTTTTCTCCCTACCTTTTGGTTCTCATGAGATCTAATGTCTATTAAGACTAGGTAATGAGAACTGTACCATTCACCTTTATTTGTTAAGGTTTTTGTTTCCTATTTAATAATTAGTGAGGAGTTCAGTGCTGACATCTAAACTCCCCACTGCCACTCTGCATATGGTTTCACTTTCCAATGGCTGAAATTATTTTTTATAATCAATTTCAGTTATCAAGTTAATTGTTACATGATGCAGTCAGCTTTAGGAGCAGTTTCATTATAACTGGACAAGTTCTGGTCTATCTGACTATGCCCAAGGATATGAACTTTCCCCCAACCTTTTTTCCTGATTAAGCAATCCATAGCAAGAAGTATCAATGAAGATGTCAGTTCTCCAGTTCCCTATATGTGAAGTACCAGGAAACTTTGTCCTTTTGCTATTTTCCATATGTAGCAAGTGATCACAAGGTGGCAGGCTTCCCATTTTTTCAGGGTGTATCAATCTAGATAACGGCTAGTACTTTCTTGCTCCCAGTAAGCTGTGTGAGCTGGCTTGGGAGCAGGTTATGTATGGTGTCAGGTGGCGGAGGAATGTTTCCCTCTACATGCAAAAGAGAAGTGGAAGGGCTGTTGGGAATGCCCTCAAACTTTTAATGTTCTTATTCTACTCGCAAAAGGGCCCCTTTTATTCCATGTCTGCTGTTTTGAAGCTAAATGACTTGCCTTAACTTGGATTATCTTCAGTTTAGTTTTTGAAGTCTAGAAATAAATGTCTTACAGACTTCTTTCATTTTTAGGTTGAACTGTTTCTTCTTGGATACTTACTTCAAGTAAAGATACGAGTTTACAGACTGCACAGGTTTAATACTGAGGAATTTCAAGTAAACTATCCGGATGAATACCGAAGGGAATGGAATGAGATTCCTCTCCTGACTGAGGATGACCGCTACTATCACATCCCCCTTTTCAGAACGTGAAGGACCAGTGACTTTTTTTTTCCTTTATATAATGCAGTGAGTGACCAGTTCCAGAGAATTAGGTTTCTAATCAGTAGCAGTAAAATCTTGAGAATGCTCATTAATGATTACAAAATGATTTATGGGTTTATTGTGTAAACATTTTGCTTTCCCATTGCAGCTCAGTTCACCATCAGTCAGCCATAAAAAACATAAAATATATTGCTATACTGTCTGGGGCAAAAAACCCGTGACATGCGAGGGTTGACAAGAAAAATTGGACTGCCTAACAACGAAGGCAAAGGTCATGCTGGGTTTTCCATTGCTAGCCAGAGGGTTTACTCTGACATCCATGGATGGGTTAAACTCAAGTGCCTAAAGCAATGACTGCTTTTTCCTGTTCCTGTCTGTCTCTAGCTAGGGACGATGAATCACAGAGGAAGCAACTCCCAGGATCCCACAGTTTATACTCTATTTAACTTGCATTGGCTTGGGATGGGAGGATATAAACTGGGTTCTCTGCATGGCTGCTTCAAATCCGCTTGGCTTCCCTTGTTGCTGGAACGCCTCTCTCCAGGGATGGGCAGAGCAAGCAGCTGCAGGCTGTACTTACTTCAGACATGGGAAATGGAGCTGTCTGCACCCAGCGGTTATACCTGAAGGTGAAGAACTGTAACACAGGGGGGAAAAATCAACACACAAGAATACTGTGCCAGATGAATGGAAGATCTCCTGTGTAAGTGAGGAAAGTACATAGCTTTCTCCAAGGAAAAAGGGCAGCGTTAATAGGTTGCGCGCAACAGAATTAGACCCAGTAGCTGCATATGGCTTTTGTCAACTGGTAAATCCTTTAAGGGCTGATTTCAACATTACCTGCCAAGATTTCCTTTGCAATTCATCTGAGAAAGCTGTGCATGGGAATACATGCACAAACACTGCATTTTCAGAAAATACTAATTTTCTGTGGATTATGTGAATTCAGCAGTGTTGCATACATGTTTTATCCTCTGATTATGTATTAATCTCCTTGCCTAGGATTGCTATCTTTAATTTAGATCTCTGTGTTTGAAGAAGTCTGTCTGGGACAAGTAAATGAGATTTACCTTACTGCATGGAACATTTTGCTCAGTTCTGTGTTCTAAAAGAATCAATGTGTTTTGATTATTTCAAAATAAGGGACCTTAACTTGAAGAAGTATTAGATCTTGCAAAATATTTGTGAAAAGCTTACAATCCCCAGGCTAATGGTTGTATTGAAGAAGGTGGGTGGGATTTATTAAGAAACAAAGCCTCTCCTTATCCTAGAGGTATGGGGACAGGCAGGTTTGGTTTTTTAAACCTGCAGGATAAAATACACGCCAGTAGCAAAAATGTGAACAAAGCCTGCAGGAACTAAAGCAATTGCATGAGGTATTTTCATGGTAATGCTTGGAGTCAGTGGACAGTGCTCAATTCCTTTGTGTAAAGGAAAGCAATTTTATCCCTTATGCTCCTTTTATTTGTGTGTATATGTGGATGTATATATATTTATAAATACAAACACCTAAGTTCTGTATTGTAGATGTCTTGTTTCCTGAAAGTTTGAGTTCAGTTTTGTTGAATGATTTGTAGATTTTAACTAAGAAGGCTTGATAGCTGTAATAATTTCATCTCATCAAAACCTGCATAGCAAGTACTTTATTTATTAAAAGGAAGTTCTTTCACTGAAGGAAATAATTTTCTTACTTTAGATTTGGTTCTGCTCTGCATGGGGAAAAGTTATAATACCTAAGTGTAGAGTATTGTTATCTATTTTGCATCAACAGTAACATTTACAGTTATCAATAAACTTGTCTATTTTATTCCTGTTTTGGTCCAAATAGACATACCAAAAAAAGTATGTATTTTTGTAGTGGGCTTTTTAATGATTTGCATATTATTTGTGTTTAGGAATAAAAAAGCATTACAGCTGAAAGTGATAAATTGTGAAAATGTACATTTTTGTGACCCTGAGCATATTAATAGTAGGGAATTAATAAAAACCTAAAAGAGACAGTGGAATTTACCTCACCAGTTTGGATGTTTGCATCTGAACCATGTCACCCGAGCCAGGGCTCTCTGCCTTGTCAGTGGAAGGCAATGGCACATGGACAGCCAGAGGGGTGGGTCTCTAGAAGGGACTGGTTCTCTTCACTGACTGTAGTGGGAGCTGGCAGTGACCAGCATAAATCTCTCTGCCCTACATATTTGAAATTAGGTGAGACTAATGTTTTCCCAAGAATCTGGAAAGGACATACTGAAACAGATCTGCTGGCTTATCAGGTGTCAGAAATGCCAGCCAAATCATGCCAGGAACAGAAATGGGAGGTGAAAACAGAGGAACTTCAGGTGAGGATAATCACAAGTCTTGGAGATAAATGCGGAGAGAACTCCTTAAGAAACACTGAGACAGGGTTGAGGCTGCACTGAGTTTTAACCAGGTTCCCTGATAATATATTTTACATATGTATAAAGCAAAAAGTACATATCTGTTTACACCTAAATAAATAAATGTATATACATATATGTGTGGGGTTGTGTGTATATAAGAAAAATGCATAAAAAAAGAAAATCATCCTCAGTAAAGTGCATCTGAAACAAACTGGGACTATGTAAGTGACAGGTGCTGCAGGATCTTTTCCAGTCAGTGGCAGAGACAGATTTTCTGTTCAAATCCAGGAGCACACAGTCATTATAAATTTTTTTAAATGCAGTGTTGTAGGCAGCTCAAGTCAGGATGTATTTATTATTTACTATTTTTAGTTTAGCAAGAAGAAGAAACCATACTGAAGCCTCAAAACCATACTGAAGCCTCAGCGTTGGGTTTGGATTTCTCCCCAAACTTGAAAATACGTGTTATGAGTTTAACAGAGAAGCTGAAGAAATTTGTATCTTTTACTGTAATGGAGTAAAAATTCTTGGGTTTTGAATGTCATCTTTTTTTAAAACTGCATCTCAAAAAATACATGAACCACATTCCATATTTCATTTTAACTCCAAAAGAAATACTGTCAGTCTTACTTCTTCAGCTCTAACACTGAAATTGCTTCTTGTCTCATTTGTGGCTACTAAGTTGAAGATTAAAAATTTCTCAGTGTAGTTTTTTTGTTGCTGGTAACTTCACCTGCTTAGGCTCAGGGTGTTGAGTTCAATGTCTAGGAAATAGTTTTCAAATGCAGTTTTAAATCTGTGTAAAGCACAGATTTAAGGCATATATATGATTTCAAAATAGTTCAGTTGTCCAGAATAAAGATTTCTCCAGTCAAAGCATGGAAAAAACCTACTTTTTTTTTTTTTTTTCCTGGGATTTGGATTTCACTGTTTCTTTATACTTCAAGAATATTACAGCAGTCCCACCTGTGACCCTTTTGTGTTAGTGCCATTACAGCACTAATGTTTTTTGGAGGCTCCATTTTTATGAAAAGCTGCTGATTCTGAAGAAAAGGTAAAGTTGGAATTTTGGTGCCACGGAAGACCTGGTCTCTCCCTCTTGTTTTGTGAGGGTTTCAGGGTGCTCGAAGGGCCTCCCTGGCAGGAGAGAAACTTTCATTTTGGGCTTGGTTTCATGAGAGGGAAGGATACAACTCTGTGATGGTCCCTTGAAATTATTTTGGAGAGGAGTCTGGCATGGCTGCTGGGCTGGAGAGGTGCTGCTGCCTCACTAAGTGACATTTGTTTATGTTCACGGCATCCCCTGTGGTGTTAGTCCAGCCCTGATTTTGGCCAGGATGGAGCAGGGAGCCTTGCAGAGGGTTTTTGAGAGATTTGTCAGAAAGTATCCAAGGAGACCCACATGCCTCAGAGGCAGGAGATGATGTACCTAGAAGGGACAGGAGATAAATGCAGAAAGCTTCTCTCCCTGGGGCTTGGCTGATTTGCATCTCTCTTGATGAACCACAGAGCTCTGGGTCAGCTCTGTGTCAGCCATGGCCAGTGAGTGAGGAGGATGGCTGGAGCATTGCTGGAAGCTGTGTGTGCTGAACAGTGCTGCTGAGAGGGAAAAATGAAAAAGCATGAAAGAGATAGAATGGGTCTCAGATGCTTTCATCTTCTGACATATCCCAGTTTTGCATAATTATGAGTTTAAATGCCTTGGGAGGCGAATTAACCAAAACATCTTCCTCTCTAGTGAAGCTTTTGGCCATAGTTCAATGCTTCATTGAAATGGGGAGGCAACTAAGTTGAATACGCTTGTGCAACCCAAACCATTCTGTGACTCTGTGGTCTTATAAATGATGAAAATTATCATCCTTTGGGTTTCAGATAACAAATACAGCATTTAGTTACAAAGGAATTTTTTGGCTATTTTTAGATGGCTTCCAAGCATCAGAAAATGCAGTTCAATAAGCTCAATAAGTTCAATTCTTTGATTGCCACACTTGCCCCCAGTGGGTTCCCCCCAGCCAACAGCCAACTACCCACACAGCTGCTCGCTTACTCACTAACTTACTCCCTCACTCACTCCCTCACTCACTCACTCCCACACCAGCGGGATGGGGGCAAAACCAGGAAGAAGAGGACCAAGAAAGCTTTTAGGCTAAGATACAGGGAAATCACTTCTCATGCACTGTCATGGGCGAAACAGACTTGAGTTGGGGAATTTAACTAATTTATTGGCAATTAGCATTAGTATTTAATTACAGATTTAGGTATTGGGAAACTTAAAAAAAGACAAATGTTAGAATGCTTAGGGGAAAAACACCCCTCCCCTTTTCCAGGCTCAGCTTCACTCCAGACTCCTCTCCCTTGTTATCACCACAGGTCACGTTCAGTCCCATCAGTGAGGCAATGAGCAGAGGGGATGTGCAGTCAGGATCTGGTGATTTCTCTCTGCCTCTCACTGCCTTCCTATGCTTCAGTGGGAATCCTTCACTGGCTGCAGTCTTTCCCTTCTAGGGTGTACCTGCTCCAATGGTGGCTTGGGATAAATAACTTCTAAAACATTTGGTGTGTTACATGTTAATGACCAATTTTATAAACATCTGTTCAGCTTAAGATAGCTTCTATCCATGCTACTGGAAGGGGAAAAAAGGGAAAAAGTAAATCTATGTTTTTGTTGTCTTCCCTCTTTGCTTCTTTAACATGTTATATCACAAGTGCCTGTATTTCTACAGGACATGGATGAGAATAGAGCAAAAGGGTCTGAAGGAAGAGGCTCAGAAGGTAAGGGATTAAAATCAATCCTGGAGTGATTCTGGACCTCACACAGGAGATACATGAGAGCTCAAGCAATAACCTAAGGCAGTAGGAGGTATGGGAAAGACATGGCTAGGACAAGCAAGCAAATTCATGAAGGGAGACTTAGCAAGTCCATGGATACTTTTTAGTCTAGTCATAGTCTGCCAGTCTATGACTAGAGATGTGAAAATCTTCCAGTGTAATATCCACAGAAAGTGTACTTGCAGCTCTTCTTCCCTGCAGCCTGAAACATGACACATGAATAGATTGTGCCTACTGTAATTGAAGCCGCTCCCAGCTGCCCTTTCGAAATAGAGGACTTCACCACTGTGAGGGTTCTCCAGAAGAGTAGAGGTGCTTCCTGCCTTTCCTGTATTGATGACTTCACTAAAGACTTCCTCTTGCTTGTTGGTTGTGTCCCCACATTTGGCATTTTCAGTGCTTCTGTTGCTGCTGCAACAGGGATGATACAGCCAAGATACACTTCAGCCACCTTCTGTTGAAGTTCTGAATGAGACATGAGTGAAACCACATGCTTTTGTTTCACAGCCTGTGAAAAGCCCATCATGATCAAATTGGACCACATCTCTGTCTTGAGGGTCCCCAGAGGTATATTTAGGGAAAAGCTGAACTCCCTCACTAGCCTTCTCAGGTTAGCTTTGAGCACGGGAGCTTAAGAGTCCTCAGTGACAGACATCTGAATCTCAATACATTTTTTAAGTAAGGAGTAAAGTGGGAGTCAAACTTACAGGCTGAGAAAACCCAACAAGGTGAATTTCTTCAGATCACAACGTGTGGTGTGAGCATAACTCAGGAAAGCAGCAGATAGAGATATCTGGAACTGAGACATTCCTTTGAGCTTCCACCAAAGTCACAGGAACACAAGCAAAACTGTTCAGTAGCCATCATGGGTGTTCTACCCATGGTTTGGTAGTGCAAGGCATCCATGAGTGTTGGACAATAGATGTGAGCAGATCACGTTGGTTTGTTTTTTTTCAAGAACCCACGCAAACTACACAAGATTTTAGTTCTGTTCTGGGCAGCTCCAGAAGTGCTGCCTTTCTACATGGAACTGCACTTTGAATTACTGAAAGGCAGGAAATAAAAAAAGGCATGACAGTTCAAACTGTAGAAATGTTATTACAGATGTATTTGTAAAAGGGATGAAAGATATTTTTTCAGACTGTAAGAGTGGCTTAACAGATGAAATTCTCAGCAGCACTGGTCAGAAAAGGTAGTTATAACATTTGGTCCTGCAAGTGTAACTCATCTAGAGCTCCAGAGTATACTGCACAGAATACGTATGACACATTTAGGATCAAGTTAGGGCTATTTGAGTTACAGCAGCTAGTAGCCCAGCACTTTGGAAATGCAAGACGAGGGAAAGGAAGTAAAATATATGATTTAAATAAAAAGAAGGGAGAACACCATTTGTGTGGAAAGCTACGAACTTATTTATCTCATATATATATCTTATTGCCCTTTTCAAAAAAAAAGACATAAACTTGAACAAAATTCCAGCACAATTAAGTGCATAAAGTACTGGTTTTGATTAAGAGTTTATTACATAAATAAATATCAATATGTTGACTGTACCTTTATGAGTTAAAAATGTTAACTATTAATAGAAAAATACATGGATATTAGCAGAGTGGTGTCATGACAACTATATTTTTGAAGCTGTTAAAAAAACCGGAATTATAGTTGTAGATAATTTTAGTGCCCTAGATGCATGTAATTTAGTAACAAAGTAAATGTTTCCTCTGAGATGCTGCCAGCAATTAGAAATTCCCAGTTTCTTGCCAAGCATTAAAACCTGCAGCCTTTGAGTGGAGTCCCTTCTCCTCCCGCACTTCTAATTTCATTTAAGACTATACAGCTGAGCCTTTTTTTTTTCTTTAACAGTTTTTGGGGAAACTGAGGGGGAAAGGGACTGAATTATCTGTACTTTTAAAAACATATGCCTTTTTTCAGCTGTCTGGCTACTTCTACCTGTCAGTGAATCCTGATACACATTTTTCTGTTTGATTAAAAGGCCAGTTAGGATGTATTGATTTTCTAAACAGAACGTGACCAAATCACCCTTAACTTTTTCCTGGGTAAACTGAACAGATACAACTCATTCATTTTAAGGTTCGTCCTCAGTCTTCTAATCTCTCCCAAAATGTGTTTATTAATTCCTCCTTTTTGTATTCCAAATATTAGCACAAGGCTTAGCATTTTCATCAGTCTTGCAAGAGTACTTTGTAAAGTGAAAATTATAAGAAAACTCCATTACTGCCTGCCATTCCTCTGTCTCTACACCTAACAACTGCAACAAGATCTATCTGTTTATTTACAAAAGTCCTGTTTTTCAGCCGAAATGTAAATGAGCATAAAAGAGAGCTCTATTTCCTCAAATTAACAGAGAGAGACTTTTAAGAATTGTGAATGCTGACCAAAATTCCACGTTTTGTTATTATTTGTGCTGGAGGAAGTAGGAGGGGGGGTGTTGGAGGAAAAAAGGGGTTTTTGTCTTAATCTCTTATTTCATTTTACTCTTAACTCTGTTAGTAATAAACTTTCTTTCATATTCTTTAAGTTTGAGCCTGCTTTGCCTTTCTTCCAACTTCTTATCTCACAGAAAGTAAGAAATGCGAGCTAAACCACTACATTTAATTGGTGTTTCTGCCCGGTTAACAAACCAAACCCGCTACAGTTGGTCTGAGATGCAGAAGACAGGTTTGACATGCAGTGTTGTCAGCTGGTAAGATGGGTAGGGGAGCACCGAAAACTGACAGTATTTTAGGTCTGGGATATCCCAAAGTCTATGGCCACTTCTCTATGCACATGTCTGGCTGCACTGGTGACTATGGCTGTTCTTAAGCCTGACAGCAGCATATATGCAGCCAGCTTATGTACTTGGTGTGTTTTGTGTCTCCAGATGATGTGTGTTACCATAGGACTTTCCATGTAAATATCTGCAGAAATTTGGACTGGGTAAATTAAGGTCAGCTAAAGACAACCACATTTGCATGTCCTGGATGTGATAGCACAAATCAGGACCATAAATGTTTAGCTTATTCTGTGATCTGAGGAAGGGAATCACAGATTAGGTTTGGATCTGGGTTTTTATGATTCATTGATTGATTCCAATAAAGATACAAATATGCCTTAGATAGAAAAATCATCTGACACTGGTAGTGAAAAAAGAAATACCTTAAAAGTCAGACAAATGAAGAATCCAGAGGAAAAAAAACCATCAAAACCAAACACACACACACAAAAAATACCCCCAAAACCAACAAACATCAGAAGAATAATGAAAAAAAACAACAACAGGTTAGTTATTTATTGCCAGAATAGAGAATCACCACAGATGACTAGTTTTCCCAAAGGCAAAGAGAAACAGAAGCCCACTATTACTGTACCACTCATTCTAGGCATAAAAAATGTACCATGACAAAGGATGGAAAGGATTTGCTCCAACGTTACAGAATTACCACCATTTTTTATGTCTTTGCATTCCCTACATTTCAAATACTGCAGGCTCCTGGACCGCTACAATGTTCAGGCTCAGTCTGGTGAATCATTCTCAAATTACAAGTAGACTCCTTACCTGGAAGATTTAAGAAAGTAATAAAAATCTTTTAATTGGAAAAGCTTCTCAGCAAGTGTACAGATCAAAAAGTTTTCCAAGTCTTTCTACGAAACCCTGCAAGTCTTGCTCCAGAGCAATTTGTCAGTACTGAACACTGCAGATGTGAGGTGAGGATACCCCTGTGACCAGACTGAACTCCTTGTTGTGAGCTGATGTTCAGCAAGAAGCAGGTGGTTAAGACCTAAGAACAGATGATCAGATAAGAGCATCCAAGTCTGGCAGCTCCAAATGTTTGTGGATGATGTCAGAAAACAAATGGCAGAAAAATCCTGAAGCTTCTACCTTTCATAAAGTTATTCTACCTGAACAGGCTTTGGACATTTTCTTCAGAAGGTAATATAAATATTAGCTGCATGTAGAAATGGGGATTTTGTCTTTAGAAATTGTCCACACATGTAGTCACGTTATACAAACACCCAAAGTGAAGACCTCATGCAGAAGTACCTGTGGAACCAGAATACTTCTATTATTTTTATTAATTTTTAGTATTTTGACGTAATAATGTCTTTTATTTGATGTAGCTTATCCCAATAACCCAACAGCTTTTAAATTAAACCCGTCTCATAGGAAATGTTTCCTTATTATTTGGGCATAATAGCTGCCTCTCTTCTCCCCACAGAAGTTCCCAGCAACCTCTAAAGCTAAAGTGAGAGATGGGACAGGGTACAATAAATATTTGCTAGGTAGATATAGATGCTCAAAGAGTCATTGTCTTCTAGATGAGATAATAAGCCCAGAATCCTGTAATTGTGAAAACCAAACCAAACCAACCAACCAACCAAACAAAAACCCCAAAAAACCAACCAACCAACCAAAAAAACAAACCCAAAACAAACCAAAAAAAACCAAAACCAGAAAAAGCATTACTCTTTGAGATAGAACTATGGAAGGGTTTGGTTTTATGTGGAGAATAATAAGGCCTGCAGAAAACATCAAATTAGGAACAAGTGAGTTTCACTGCCCACAGCAAATTGTGTCTGTAAATAAAATCTTTGTTCAGACACTACATGGATACCCTGGAGCAGAACAATACAATATACTTCATGTAAAGGACCTGAAGGTATTTCTGGGCTATCATTGCCTTTATGGTTGATTTCTTGGCAGTTTGATGACAGAACTGGAGGGAAATCTGCCCTTTAAAGACAACAGTAAGATTAATTTACCACCTTCTTCAGTACAGGATGAAGAGCTCCAGAAAAGGAAAACATAAATATTATGTCTTGTCTTCCCTTGTGTTGTGTTTCCAGAAGACTCACTTCTTAGACAGGCTCCCCATTCAGAGAGAGAGAAGACTTAAGGACTTTTCCCATCATAAAAGCTCCATAATCAAGCAGGCCATTATGCTTCAGATCCAGCCACTAAGTGGATCAGAACTGGGTAAGGCCATCGTGTTTCCAATACTGTTATGCTCCTTTTCATACTCAGTAATGTGAGCTGTATATACTTTTTTTTATTTTTATTTTTTAAATTTTTTTTAAGGAAGTGAGCTGCTGGCCAGAGATTTAATCCTAGTGCTACAGCTCTCCAAAGGATCTCTCCTTTAGGGGTCTCTCTGCTCTTTTCTAGTTCAATATATCGTATGGGTCAGTTCAGCCCTCCTAACGATATATTTTTTTTTAACTGAAGATTGTCTGTATGTATTGAGAAGGTTTAAGAACAGTACCACAGTAAAGAGTTTATGCTGTGGCTGAGGCTGAAGATCTCCTTCTTGGTGGAAACCAGTGTATGTTGCCAGCTGCACTCTGAGAAGAAGGCTTATACCATTCCCAAAACCAACTCAAGTGCCACAGCTGGCAGAGGGGTAATGGATGAGAGCTTCAGTAGCCTGGTCTTATCCCTGTTGAGGAAGGCTGGTGCAAGGTCAAGCTGGAAATGGAGAGCTGCTTCTCATTAGGGAACAAGGACCACAGGCAGCTGACAGGAGCTACCATCAACAAGTCGGGGTCTGAGGAGCTGATCAGCTGGAGAGCAGCTGCACAGCAGGGCATGAACACATTCCTTGTTCCAAGCAGGTATGTGCAAGGGCAGCCACATCCAAGCAGCTCCTAAGGCTTGTTCATTAGGTAGACTTATGAACATCAGCTGAGACAGATTTGTTCCAAATGAATGCATCAAATTCACTTGATTAATGAACTGAAAAAGATCTTGAGGCTGATCTGTTGACTTATTAGAGCAAAATACCACTTCTTTTCTCTTTTAGAAATCAGTAACATGGACAAATGAATTTGAGCACTGTAATAAAAAACCCTTAGCTTCTTGATTTTTGATACTAAAATACAATTTTTATCATGGGGCTGGTGTACTCTGCGATATTCTTTGGGATGTTTCATTAGTTCAGTAACCCAGCTTAATGTTGCTTCTCTCAATGTCTTGACCTTAATGCTACCTTACAAAGTACAACTGACTGCAAAAGACACCTCATTAGATTTTCGGCCAGGGTTTCCATCTGTATAGCTGATGAGAGTGGTGTCTCTGTGCTCTTCCTTGAGGGTGCAGATGAACTTTTATCACATGACCTGGCAAATGTGATGGATACAGACATGTCAGAATCCCTGGGCAGAATATGACAACTCACCACTTGACTTCACCTTCTCCTGTCAGGCCATATGGTGGGTTTTCTTCTTACAGTTCATCTTTCATCTTCTTTGTTACTCTCAGGAGGTTGGGCAGGTTCATGACCATAAAGTGCAAGCAACTTTTGCAGATTTAATGTAAAAAACGGTACAGTAACTCTTATTCTAAACTTTCTCTTTAAGCTTAAATAAAAATGAATATTCAACCAATCAATAAAGGAAATACATGCTTGTTACTATGGGTGGAGAAGATCGGCCAAGTCACATTTGTATGTTTGTTAAATTTCTGTCTCATAAAGCTGCCAGAATTTTGCATTTAGTATCACTATTTGGCTTCTTCAGACTATATATCCTCTTTTTTTTTTTTAATGAAGAAACTGTAGAGGAAAAAAAGATATGAAATACACAAATTGTTCAGGCACATTTAGTCAACTGATTGAGCCACTAAGGGTGTTCTTGGTCTGGGCAACAGGACATACTGATGGCTTACTCTGACATCATAATTGCTGAGAATGTTGGTTTACTGAGAGCACTCTAAAACAAACTTTATGTAATTATTTTCCAATTACAGAATATGAGGTACTCTTAGTGTAATAATGAAGAAAATAGCTACATCATACTGTAACTTCTTTTAATAAATATTTTTATCAAATTCATAGACAATTTGTCCATTTTAATAATGTATTTTCAAATGTGCAAACTAAGCTTGTTAAAAAGAAGTGAAGCAGGTTTTCAAAGGTGCCTTTGTTTTTTCATTTTGTGAAAGCTTGTAACTTTGTTTAGACTGGCGCATGTGAAAAAATAATGACAGGTTTTTAACTTGCAAACAGCCATAATTTTTAGCAGTGATGTATAGGTTATACTGATATGACTCATTCTCCATTTTCTGTTTGAGGGACTGAAAAAACCCCACTCACTGCACCAAAGCCACAACCTACTTGTTTTTCTCAGTCATTTAAAAAAGCAACACAGCGTGCTGGAAACACCTTTCTGCTTGATGGACAGCAGCATGCCAATTTAGAGCTCACTCTAGGGAAATATAAAACTGGAAACTGTAAAAGTGGAAAGCAGCATCTCTGTATACACCTGTCTTTATGTACCAGGGAGGAGACATATCTTCTCCATATCTTCTTCTCATCTCCAAAAACTCTAACAAATTCGAGGATGCTAGGGGAAAGAAAACATGCATGGGTAAAATGTAATTACAGAAGTATATAAAGGACACTGTATTGCCCATTTGACTCTTACTGGTGGGTTTTCCCCACCTATTTTTCTTCTGAACAGTATTCTCCTACAGTCACAAGAACTGATTGCCCAATGGTTTCTAACCATACTCCTGAAAAATGTGGAGCCATTTTCAAGTAGTGCACTGTAGTTAGTTTAGCAAAGAAGATAACAACTACTGGCAAGCACCAAGATGCATTAAATAAGGAAAAAAGAATAAAAATATATTTTCATGGGGTTTGATGGGTTCTTTTTGTATCAAAATCTCAGCTGGTAGTGTCCTTTACCAGAAAGTACCAAGTACAGAAATACTTCAGACTTGCAAAATATGATCTCTGCTATCGCACCAAATGTCTTTGTTGTGTATTTTCATGAACTTTCTTAGTTAGTTTGATAGTTGTACCTTACACTTAGTAAAGGATATAGGGAACTTACAGTAGGAAGTAAACTCTGCTAAACCCATTCCAAGTGGGACCAGCAACCCAGAGATGTGTTCTTGTAAAACTATGAGTTATTCTTATAACACAGAATTGCATTAGACTAGAAGTACTGCTTGCTGATTTTCTTCATTAAGATTTACATGACTGTGGTGCTGACTTTAGCACTTTGGGGTTGAGAAATGAAATCTCAATTTTATTTTCAGCTAGGAGGCTGAATCTCACCTCTCCCACAGGTACAGGAGCTATCCAGACACTCCACTGGAAATTATGACAACAGAAGAACTAGATTTCTAAGTGAAATAGTCTGAGCTACTAATGGATCACATACAGGACAACAGGCACGGGTTTTGGTTTTTACTGTAGACTTTAGTAATACTTAGTTCATTGCCTGCTTTGAAGATACAAGTTTGAAAACACAAGTTTTAGGTGTTTTGGAATAAGTAAAAATATCTTGGGCTTACATGTCTAAATTCTGCTTAAGCCCCATTCTCAAAAAAAAAAAAAAATCTTAAAGGGTAACGTGACTGTTCTAGTATCTTCAAGAGAAGCAAACCGCTGCTCCATTTTTTTCAATATAGAGAAGTCTGTCTTGCTTGATCTTAATATACAGTGACTTTTTAATGAGTAAGTCAACGTCGTTCTCTCAAACTAACTTCAGAAACTCAACAGAATCCTGTGGACAATCTTCCTATGATCTGTAATTTCAGTATTTTTCTAATTTGTTCACATACATTTATTATTTAGCAAGACTGAAAAGCAAGATTCTACCTCTGCCCTGAAGACTTTGAAAAGGGCAACTGGCTCAGTTGGAAAATACAGCATTGTCAATGGATATGACTGATCATGTAGGGGCCAAGCTCTAAATAAAGTAAATATGACTAACATTCTCCACCATCCATGCAAAACACTAGAAGCAGCTACGTGCAAAAAAAAGTAAGCACTGCACAGTTGTTTTAGCTAACGCGCAGAATAGTTTAGGTAAATCTGTTGTTCAGAAATGTTACATAATTTGAGCAAATGAGACTTTTTGTTTTTAAATAAGCATACCTATTAGAATATGGAACTGAGTACACAAATCACACAAATCACTGTTTATTTAAAAATGGATCATCTCAGAAAAAAAGAAGCGTTCGTGACTTCCACAGTCTTTAGAAAGCAAATTTCAAGACTTTATGCTGAATTCCTTTTCAACTTGGTAGTACTTGTAACACACACAAAAACGACGTTTTGCTTTGTTTAACTTGCATTATTGTAGACATATTTGTATAAACACTGCGCTTTCATTATCTCAGTTTCCTTTCCTTTAGAGTTAAATTGTTAAGTGTTGTGGCATGTTCTTAAACAGCTACTGCCTTCAGTCTCTAAGATACTGTTTTTTGTTTGCAAGCTAAAACTATTTGTGGAATTTCTGCAACCTGGAAGGCAATGACTAACACACAACTCTTTTGCCACACTCTTGTGAAATGTGTCACAGAACTCATCGAATATTTCCAGATATCATATATCTGGCATATCTACTACATATCAACACTAGACACACAAATACCCCTTGCTGAGAAAATAAGTGTCAAATATGCTTGCAATATATTGTTTACAAGAGGCAGAGAGAAACCCTATTTTTAGAAGTAGTTTACATAAAAGCAAAACTGATGAAAATTCTCTTGAATAACCTTTATCAATTCAACTATGGCATATATCCAATTTGAAGATTATGATTTTTTTTTCCAGTTTCTCTTGAGTGCAGAGCGTTGGGTGGAGAGAGTGGATTTTTCTGTTAAATTTATTTATTCAGCTGATGACATCTGGGATGCTTTATTTCAGTTAATGCAAACACAAAGTTTCATCAGGAAAATATCTTCTTTGGGTATTTAGTTTTGGTCTTTTTGTGATGCAGAGAAAAAACCATTTAATCCTGTGACTGACATAAGCCCCATCTGTAAGCAGCTAAATACCAAATGACAGAGACTGCATCCATTCTTCCAAGATCACAAAGCAACCACTACTGTAGTGCAGCCTGAAACAGGACATCATGGCATAGTTTTCATCTAATACTTCTTGAGAAAGGAAATAAATACAATTTGCTGTTCAGGAGCATTCTGTTACAAGGAAACAGTTCCAAAAAGAACACATGCCGAATTTGCAAATTTCATTTCATAACTCACGTACTGTTCAACTATTTCGCAGGGTCATTTTGCAACTCTCTGTTTTGCTCATCATGATGAAATAGATCTAGGTTGCTGCTTCACCTATTCTGCTCTGTAGTTCTCTGAAAGATTGTGAAATAGTCAGCCAAAACATCCCTGCCTTAAAGTTGCTGAGAGAACAGCAAAGGCAGGTAAGTAACAAAGTACCTTATCTTAAAAGGAGGCAACTGTAATAGCTCTTAAATGCTACTAAATCTAAATTATTTAAACGATGGCAACATGGGAAACAGTTGGGTATACTTCAAGTGGACTAGCTGTTTGATAGGGAGTAATTCTGAAATGACCAGTGGGAAACAAGAATGCATTTTGAGACAAACCTGTCAGTCAAACAGTTGTTCAAACAAAGAGATTTTTCAAAGGACAAGTCATTGTCGAGAGCAACCCAATATTAATTTGATCCACAAGAAGAGCAGTGATTAAAAGAGACCTAAGGTAATGGGGTTTTTTCTGCTTTTCTTCAAACATCCATGATACTTCCACACATCTCGAGCATAAAAGAAACAGAAAAGGCTTGTTTACAAAAATGTAAATCTTTTATATTAAGTTTCACAATGTTGCAAATTACTTATCATTGCGATTTTAACCTTTTAAAGGTTTTACTATCTGACCTCCACCTTTAAAATGTTCTCCCAATACTGTTTGATACTCTAAATAGATGCTAGTTAAAATTCCTTTGCTGACAAGTATATTTGTAGTAGTTATTTGCCTCCAGTCTCAGCATCACTTGTCATACTCAGAGAAAGCATATTCTTATGAGGGAAATTTCAGAAAGAAGACGTTTCTTCATTTTCAGACCCAATTTCAATGTGAAGACCCCCAAAACGCCCAAACTGCAGTGGACTTTTTCTATCACAGTACAGGTTCTACAGATTTCCGACTTTTTACTCTGTTCTGAGTTTGTTTGGTTTTTGGGTTTTGGTTTTTTTTTTTCTTTAATAATGGGCAAGTTTCAGTAGCACGTAATTTTTAAAGGCTTCTCATTTACTCTCTGTGCGCGTTTCTCTCCTGCCAGGAGTTTCACAAAGGTGTATCAGAATGTGGTGATGTATTTTTTTTGCTCCCACAAGAGAGACTTCCAGCCTGTGACAAGCTCCATACGAGCTCCACACGAGCTCCACACACACACACACACGTACTTTGCATCCTAAGAGCACTTCCTTTTACACGGAGCGTCCGGCAGCCGGAAAGCAACTCTTATTTCCGCCCTCTCCTCTGTTTACGAGGACTTATTGTTGCCTTCCAGCTTGGGGGATTTCACCTCACCTCTTTCATTCCCCGCGCGTTGGGTGCCGTGTCCCGCCCGCCCGGGCTGAGGGGGCGGGCGGGGCCGCCCTTTCCGGCGGGGCGGAAGCGGCTGCAGGGCCGCGCAGGAGCCGGGCGGGCGCTCGGGCGGTGGC
>VZRV01002353.1:486483-501808 GCA_013398115.1 Falcunculus frontatus | reverse complement strand
GCGGCGGCGGCCGGGCCGAACTCCGCGCCCTCCCCTCGGGCCCGGCCCGGCGGCGGCTGCCGGGGCTCGGTG
Organism: Falcunculus frontatus; assembly: GCA_013398115.1. Lineage (NCBI taxonomy): Eukaryota > Metazoa > Chordata > Aves > Passeriformes > Falcunculus > Falcunculus frontatus. Next base: position 501,736 of record VZRV01002353.1, on the reverse strand, counting down.
CGGGGTGTCGGCTCCGCGCCGGGCGGGACAGAGCGCGGCGGAAAGGTGAGGCCTCCCTCGGCTGCGCTGCGCCGTGCGGGCACGGGTGGCCGTGCGCTGCGCCAAGCCTGGGCCGTCCTTCCCTGAGGAGCGGGGACGGGAGAAATCGGGACGTGGAGTGCGACTCTGCGTGAAAAGCAGCGTGGTCTTGGGTGTCTGGGTAGGGGATTCTGCCCCTCTGCTCCGTTCTGGTGAGACCCCAGCTGCAGTGCTGCAGCCAGCTCTGGGAGCCCCAGCACAGGAACGACAGGGACCTGTTGGAACGAGTCCCCAGTAGGGCCGCGAAGTCGATTAGGAGATGGAGCACCCCTCCTATAAGGAAATGCTGAGACACTTGGGGCTGCTCGGACTGGAAGAAAGAGGGCTTTGGAGTGATCTAAGTGTGGCCTTCCAGTACTTAAAGGAGCCTACAAGAAAAATGGAGAGGAATTTTTGCAAGGGCATGTAGTGACAGGACAAGGGGGAATGATTCCATCCAGAAGAGAATAGGTTTGGGTTAGATATTAGGAAGAAATTATTTACTGTGAGAGTGGTGAGGCACTGGAACAAGGTTGCTGGAGAAGTTGTGAATGCCCCATCTCAGAAAGTGTTCAAGGCCAGACTGGATGGGGCTCTGAGCAGCCTGGTCTAGTGGAAGGTGTCCATGCCCACAGCAAGGGGGTTGGAACCAGGTGCACTTTAAAGTCCCTTCCAGCCCAGGCCATTCCGTGATTCTGTGAACTCTAGTCCTGAACCCTGTGCTATGGGACAGCTTGGTATACATCAGGGCTTGGGTGCCAAAGGGCTGTAACATTAGTAAGCAAAGAGATGTTGCAGGTAGGAGGCTTTAACCTAGAAAGAGAAATGTGTTGTGCAGTTTTAAGTTTTATAGAGTGGATATTAAGTGTATGAGCTGTGAGGTCACTGGCCTGGATAGCCACTAATTGTCTAGAACATGAATGTGACAATTGCCAAGCAACCCATAACTTTTGGGGGGGATTATTTGTCAAGATAAATATCCCTGAAAATTTGCTATATTTGGACAAATCCTAAACCTTTAGAGACCTTGCTAGAATGGATTGTAGACATCCTGTCTTGATACCTTGGGCATCATATTGGAAAGACACAAAGATTGGAAATTTTTGCACTAAGCAGGGATCCTGGTGCAATGGATGTTTCACAGAGCACCAGGTGAGTTTGTAAAAACTTTTCTTGCAGGACTGAAACTTGTTTCTTTAGAATTTCTGTTAATCCCTGGGGTTTTAGGTGATAATGCACCTCATGGATAGCAGGTGTTTAATCAGAGCATTAATTCTAGTGCAGGTTGTGTTTGAAGAACTGGTGCAGCTTAGCCGTGGTAAGAAATGACGGTCAGGGGAATGAGTTAGAAATTAGCTTGGGTGCTGTGTTATTTTACCAAACAGTTCTGGATTTTCTTCAATTTTTTGAATAATTTATGTACCCTCAATTCTCAGAATATAACGTAACTCTTAAAATATTGTAATTTTCCTAAAACGTGCGCTTTTGTTCTGGGAGAGAAACTCCTCATATATTTTTTCATTCTTCAAAGCCAGGATAATCTTCAAGGGTGGATGACAGAACCAACCAGCCTTTCTGCAGGTGCAGAAGAGAAAAAAGACAGTCTTCCCACGCAGCCGGTAAAGCATAAAAATGAAGTTGGTCTTGCTTCTGAGGAACTTGGCTCAGCAAATGCAGCTGCAGGCCAGAAAGAGCAAACTACGTCAGAAATAAGACAAGACTATGTATACAGAAGTAGTGGGAGACCTGAGAAGACAGATATGATTAAATCTCTTGTGATGGATCAGGATGCGTCTAGAAACTGTGAACTATATGTACCTGTGTCTAGTAATCATTCAGCAGTGGAGTCGTCTGAGGAGAGGTAGGGATTAATTTTTTAAAATATATTAACAGTTTTTCTATAGAACGGGAGGATACTTTTTGTTCATGAAGGTAAATTTCTGATTTTTTTTTCCTTGGTATCTCTAGTTCAGCAAAATCCCATTAACTAGTTCAACAATTTAAGTATTTACATGCAGCTTTTTGCACTATTATTTTCTTTTGTGCATGCATGTTTTCACTTAATCATTCTTTTCCACCTCTTTATTTTCACTATATTTGTCAAATCTTTATGTGAACATGAATGGGGAAAGGCTTTAGTTTCCACATTCTTGTTTCCACAGATTTACTTAACAGTTGCTGTGCTACAACAGTGTTATGACACACTTTCATCTCTGGAATGATAGTGCCTGTGCAGATGGATTGCACCTCTTGGCTACCTGGATTTCAAAACAACTCTCTTGAATTGCAGTACCTTGTTTACTCTGGATGTTAGTCTGTCATGTGGCTGCTTAGTCTGTGGCTGCTTCTGTTTTGTCAACTCCCAGAAAGAAGGTGGTTTAATAATATCTGCAGAAGGGACATAACACTGCTTCCTTTACACCAAACTTCCTCTTTCTTGAGTAATGTCACTAACTTAGTCAGCTGAGCGCTTTTTCTCTTTCTGCAGCTTATGCTGAATTTATTCAAGGCTGTATCACAAAGGAACAATTTCCCTGCCCTGACACCCCTGTGGGATCCCTTGCGGCAGCAGGTTTCTTCATGCTCTGAGGGGGAGGTTGTTGCTTTATATTTTAGATACTCGGCTTATAGAGAAGATAAGCTAGAGATTGCGGCTGTCAGATACCAAGCTGTGTGGGTTTTTTCCTAGTATTTTCAAGGTTATTAAGTATTCTTGAAATTCTTCAGAAACCTTAATGGACTTTAAACTCTGCTGAGAAATTAGGCTTTGTCCAGTATCATACTGTAACATGAATATGGACTCGAAACAAATATTTCTATGACTTTTCTTCTCATCAGATAGTACTATGTTTAATACCTACTATATCTCTTGTTTCTCTTTTAATTAATAATTATTTCATGTTGTTAAAAATGAGATTTCAAGCAGCTACTTGAGCACTTGAGTGAGAACTAAACCAATTTTATATGACAGCACAGTAGATGGGTTTCCTGGTATTAACCTACATTGGTCTTTATACTAAAGATTTCTCAAGGGAAATACATGCAGATGGGTTCAGTAAGCTGTTTTGGATATAAAGAAAAAGAAATACAGAGCCGTCATTTAGTAGTCCGTCCTTTCAAGCTTAATGAAAGTAATCCAATTTCCATCTGGCTACATTAAACTCTGTCTCGCAATCTTCCTAATTGCTTGTCCTCTCTTAGCGGTGTAAGATGTGGCAGGGTCACTGCCTTAATTTCTTCCTAGTCTTTTGCAGGCAGACTGTAGTTTGGATTTGGGGTGTTCTTGAGGAGTAGGTTAGAAGCTACTAACAGTAGTGGGCAGTAAATAATAACTGTGCAGTCTTTTTCTGCTTATGTACTTTCTTCAAAAACCAGACTTTCACTGTAAACTTCTTTTAGTGGTAAGCCTAAATGATACTAATATATCTGGTGGCATATGTTTTTTTAAGTATTGCAATTGTGAAGCTGTGATTATTTTTTAGAAGTTTATTTGCTAGATGTAATTATATGACAAGTGCCTCTCAGGAATGGAGTGTGCAATTTGCAGTCAGATTTTTGAACATTGTATCGACCTCCATTTTCAACAGTAATGTTCACATCCAAACTGCAGATGCTAGTCTATGCAATATTCTTATAGGGCATAATTTCCTCTCTCATGGTCATAACTTGACTTCAGAATGTTGTATATAGGCTCAGATACAGGTATTTGACTCTTATGACGACGTACCTTGGCCAAAAAGCCCATATTATTTGAGGAAGAAATGTTTCTCTGGATTTCAGCTAGCCTGTAAGCTGCAGTTTGGATCATGGTGGAAATTCTCCTTTGAGTTAATAATATCCAAACTAAATGCAGGTAGTTGGCCACTTTTCATTGTATTCTGTCATGTATTCTGCTCAGCACTAGGCAGGTTGGGTAGTCCCAGTGGTGTGTAGATACAAAACTGTTGAGTAACGTGTTCTTAGCTGCATGCATAGGGTGCATTATTCATATACGCAGCAAATAGACATGTTGGCTTGTGTCTTTTGCAAATTTTTACTGTAAAATACAGAAATACAAAGGGACTGTAGTACCCATTCAACCACAGAATTCAGGCAATGATTTATTACCAGCCTAGTGACGTACTGGAGGGGAGCAGTTGAGAGAGTTTTTAAAACTTTTCTCTATTTTTGAGAGCTAATGTTGGTTCTATGAAAATAGGTAAGATGGAAAGCAAATTGAGTTGAAAAAAAAAAAGGTAGAAAGACTTAAATACTTTCCTGAGTTGTAAACAGGGGAAGAGGTTGAAAAAGAGAGTAAGATTTGTGCTGTTACATGAGGTACGTGTTGATTTTTATTGCAGCGAGGAGGACATGTATCGTGATGAAGAAGAAATAGAGAGAGAGAAAATACTGCTTTGTGAAACCAACTCATCAGGTACAATCAAACTTTGTGTGAAGTTTCAAACACAGTATTGCAACTCACTGTAGTACTGATGCGTGGTGTCCTGACACCCTCTCTTCCAGGGGCTTTTGTGCACAGATGTGTGTTCAATAGCAATTACTTATGACTGAGTACACTGTAACGTTTGATTCATAAAAAGATCAATTCTCTGTAAAATTAGTTGCTCTTAATATGTCATTCCCTGTGTTTCTGTAGTTACTTTACGAGTTAATGTGAATTCTTTGGAAAACAGTCACATAATCTATGTTACGAGTGTTGTGCTTGAAAGTTACTCAGTCACAGTCATCATAACAGTGTCTATTGCTTGGGATGCCTTGGTAACCTCAATACTATCTGGTTTTGGGATGAAGCCTGTTGGTATTCCAAGGCAGAACTGTATCTCTTCTTTCTATTATTGTTACTGACTTACTCAGAAAGATCTATCATCTTTCTCCCTTGCAGTCTGACTGCAGTATGAAGAAGAGAAGCTTCCATCAAGTATTTTTCTGCTTGCTAAGAAAATGAAGAGTGCTTTACTAATTTCTCTCTTTGCCAATTAATTTTTGCAGAAGAGAGGAGCATAGTGTTCTCTATCTTGTTGAATTACATCATTACTTTTCTTCACATGTAATTTTCAGAGCAAACTGATTTTATCCCCTCCCGTAGTAATTTGTTAGTAGCTACAGGTTGTGCTGCCAGTTTCATTTGGCACTAAAGTTATTTTAAAGTGACAGCGTATTTAGAAATTTGATGCGCTTCCTACCTTGTTCTGTTGTCTTCATAATGTTACGTGTTCTGTTTTGACAGAATATAAACTAAGTGTTTCACCTGAAATGGACATCATGGAGTATTGCAGAAAGGAATGGAGAGGAAATACACCAGTAGCAAAAAAGATGAGAAAGGTAGCAGTTCTATTTTTGTTGAATTTTATTAGGATCTTTGTTTTTCATTGCTACATGATTTCCTATGGGGTCAGTCTTCTAAGACAAGAAATGCAGTAGCAATGTTTTACGTTGTGAGGTCTTTACAACTGGCAGATGCTTTTCTTCATGCTCATTCCAAATGTGATTTTAGTAAAGCTACTTGCACATAGTTTAGGGGTTTGATTAATACTGTGCTTTGTTACTGTTTTCAGTTGAAGTTTTATATTTCATTTATGGACATAAAATGCTAATTTTGTGGACTGTTGAAGTGAAGAGCAGATTACCAAAATTTAAGGTAGAAGGCAGATAACTGAAATTGGTGAATTGCATGGGTTTTTAAATTTTTTCCTGAGATTTTTTTTTTGCAGTTTTTGAACTAATTTTTTAATATTAACCTTGAGCTAGAATGGTAGAAAATAAAACAAAGTTGTTTTGTTGCTTGAAAAATTTAGTGGTATGTGTGAGTAAACATAAAAAATACCTTACAAAAGTCAAAAACACCCCATGCCACCCTCAAGAGATTACTATGGGAAGCACAGACACACAGGGCATTGGCCCTTGCCAGGGTAGCTGAGCTGCAGAAGCTGCATTTCAGCATTGTGGCTTCTGCTACAACTGTGTGTATGGCAACAGCAGGGAGGGAACAAATGTGCTGAGGCAAGTGTCAAGATATTTCAGTGTAAACACAAACTTGCCCTGAGGCAGAAACAAACTACATATGACATGTATTGGGTAAGTAGCATTAACTATTGCTGAAATTTCTTTTAAGCACGATGTGTAGTCTTGGGTGTGTATGTTTGATATTTTTTTGGAATCTAAGTGAATTAGCTACCCATATATTTCTGTGATGTTTATGTTCTGCCATCAAACAAATACCTCAAACAATTATCTATTGGATTTCTTCAGTTTCTTGTTTGTTTTTCAGCAGAACTAAGTTGTTTTTTTCAAAGCATAATTTGTGAGTAAAAGCATTTGAAGTTCCAAAAGGGGTAGTGGGTCAAGCTTTTTTTTTTTTTTTTGAAAATAGCATTAGTATTTGGATAATAATATTCAGATATCTCTTATGTTACTGCTGTGTGGCCTTAAAATGATTAATGATTAAAATTAAATTAAATAATTAAATTAATTAAATTAATGATTTTATATTCTTTGGATTTTGTGTTTTTCTAGGGGTATGAAGCAGTTGCTCAGAAGTTTGCATCTATAAGGAGAATACGAGGTGATAACTATTGTGCCTTCAGAGCAACTCTTTTCCAGGCATTAAGCCAAGCTACCCAGTTACCAAGGTGGCTGCAGAGTGAGGATTTTACTATGGTATGTGTCAAACTGATCTTCTGACAGTAGAGTAATATTGGGTCTAACCTATTTGATAATATTATGATATCATTTCTCTGTTATGCAATATATATACTCACTTTTCAATATCCCTGAACTGAGAAGTTGTAGTGTTCAAGATTGTTGTTTGCACAGTAATTCTTTCAACTTGGAATTGAGTCCAAGTGCCCTTGGTTTCCAGTTTATAATGTGTATAAATCTTACTGTAGTATTGACTGGAATGTGACTTATCTGTATTCATCTTGCCCTCTTGGTTTCTTCTTACTGCATATAATGTGGCAGTAAGAGGTTTTCCACAAGACAGCTTACAATAACAAAAAATACAGTCAATTTCCTATAACATTTGAGAAACCCCTAGCTTTTCAAAATTATAATATCTATTCTTATGTGCTGTATATGGTTTCTCTAGAAAGTGGAATAACAAATTGGATGCTGTGGGATTTGCAGAATATGTGTAATTACCTGTGTCTCAGATGTTGCTTAAAATAAGCGTAAGAGCAAATCCAACCTGACATGAAAAACAGTTTTTGTGAAGCACTGATGTGTAAGAAAAGCAAGGTATCTTCCTACAAGTAGAAGAAGAATATTCCAGAAATTTTCTTGTGTCAACAAAGTCCCTTTGATGGTGTTGGGGAACATGGAACAAACATGTAAGAAGCTGCCTGTACAAAAGTGAGCCACTTGAGAAGAGTAAGGTTCCAGTTGTCAGGATGCTGCTGGGAATGTAAATGGTGAATGTCTGATGCAGACTCCGTAGGGCAGCAGTCCAGGTAGAATCACACTGCTTTCTGTATCTCTTTAGAGGACATCTGAACGTTTCTCATTCTGGCCACTGTTATTGTTAAGTAAATGTCTAATGAGTATATTTTTGTAATTAGTGATAAAAATAGTTCTATGAAGCGTTTTACTGCAAGTACATTGCAAAATGGTTTCCTTTTTGTAAAAAACACATTCTTTCAGCTCTCAACCATTTCCACATTCTCAGACTAAAGAACATAGTTTCCCAGTGCTTCTTTAAAGAGCATGCAAACTTTTTAAAAATTATGTACTTTGAAATTTTTAATGATGTTCATGGGGTTTTTTTGCTACTGATTCATCAAGGAAAATGTCATATGATAATTAACATTTTTTTGAAAAGGGTGTACACCTACAAAACAAACTGACTGAAATGATAAATTGTTATGCATCAAAGCAGAAAGCACATAAGAGAAATGTGTATGGTGACAGCTGGCAGTACAAATATAACTTTTTTTTTCTTGTTTTTAAATTAAAATGGTGATTACATGCACATTTCTAGTTGTAGAAGTTACTGGCATATAATTTTTGATTATTTAGTTCTATGTGTCCATTTAGCATAGGATGTCAGGCTGGGATGGAGGAAGGTGTGTGCCTATCTGACACATATTTGGTTGCCACTAAAGAGAACACATTACTAGTTTGGAGTCCTAATAAACTGAAAATGGGCTGGTAGTGGCTGGTGGCATAAGTGCTGCTCTAGCCAAGTATTTAATCCATTCTGAGACACAAGTTGCTCTTGCAGTTCTAGCAGTAAGATGGGTTAATAAAAGAGGGTAAAAAACTGGACATGCAACTGCCGGGATGTCCTTAAAGGGAAGTATAAAAGCTCTGAAGTGAACAGGTGTAGCACATGAGCAGTAAAAGAGGCAGTTCTGAGGCTAAAACATGAGCTGATGCATCAGCTAATTCCCAGGTTGTTTTCTTCTTAAATAAAAAGCCTGTCCCAGAGTGTTTGAACTGTGCTCCATGAAAAGGAAACAGAGTTTGTGAGTTGTGGACAAAGTAGTTTGCAGTCCACCAAGACTTCTGGATGGATCTGATGGATATCATCTTCTCTTCTCTTGGTTCAGGGACAATTTCAAACACAGTCACTGTCATCTATCTGCTGGTGGGGGAGTGTTTTAATTAAAAAAAAAAAACAAAAAGCCTCAAAACAAAATAAAACAACAACAAAAAAAAGAAGGCACGAGTAACTTGGTGATTAATTTTTCCAGTGCTTATGTGTTTGTTAGATCTGGAAATAGTAATGGACCAGCATTCCGACTGGTATCCAACAAATATTATAAATAGCCAGTTATGTTTAGTTAGGGTCATCTCACTGTGACATCTGTTCAGAAGGACATCTGAGGTATGGTTTTAAGGTGCAAAATGTTAAAAAAAATAAAATGTGCAGGTTGGTGGCTTTTCCTTTACAGACTTTTGACTTAAGCTGCCTTTTCTTCTCTCAACTTCCAGCTTCCTGAAAACTTGCTGAGCAAGTATGACTGGATCAAGCAGTGGCAGCTAAAACAGAAACCTGGCAAGAAGATGGGAGAAATAAGTGATGAAATAAAAGAGTATTTAATACTTCTAAGGAAAAAGGTTGGAAAAGTATTCGTATATTCTTTGGTCACTTGCAAATAAGAAAAGTGACAAGATTTTTGAATGTGGTGAATTTAGCTTAAGGATGCTTTCAGTAGTGAAATTCTCTTTTCCGTATGTATACTGCAAATAAATCAAGTAAAGAATGTCTGTTCAGATATGTGAGAGGCATCTGGTCTTTCACTACTTGCAGTAGCCTGATGCTGGAATTAATTTGCAAGCAGCTCTGCAGAAAACTATTAATTAGACATATTTCAATGAAGAAATTAATGTAACAGAGTAGCTTTTTGCCTCTATTATTTCTTGTATTTGAAGGACTGATGTATACTATGGACAAATCCCTTTGCTATCTGGATGAAGTTAAGGGAAGAAAAGCACAGAACTGAAGTAATTTCAAAGGAGTAGTTTTTGTTCCATTTTTATACATGTATTTTAGGTCATAGAAACATGATTGTGCCCTTAAGTGTTCATACTATATTACCTAGCCCTATGCTTTCTCCCGCTTGGAACTCTGGAACCTATTAAAAAACTCTTCAGTTGTTCCTATCTTACTGTGAATGCAAATTCTGTTTTTATGAAGGTTTTTAAGAGTATTTGGAATACTGCATTCAGCAGTTTGAGGGATGGAATGAAATATGCATTCTGAGTAACAGAAATGTAAAGAATACAAAGTATGTAGGATTTATGGTGCAGGAAACAAAAAGGTTATTACCTTAATGCTTATCCCACAGCAATATTTGTTCTGCCACCTTTCAGCAATTTCTAGCATCCCCTCCTTTTGCTTTGCTTACGAATCAATTTAAGCAAAATCAGACTAACTCATCCTGACCTTGATAGGGGTACAGTTATGGAAATACTGTTTACTGTTTTCAAAAAGGCACAAAGCCCTTCATAAGTTAAATTCTGAGTGCCTGTGATGAGCCTCTGAGAACAAGTGGCTTTTTGCAGCTCTTGCAGGTTGATGGCTGTTCATTTGTGTTGTGTATGATGGTTTGTTTGTTGTTTTTTTTTTAGTGGAAGAGTATAAGTGAAATAAAGGATCCCCTTGAGAAACAAGAGGCTTGTGATAAATTGTTTAAAAACGAAGAGGAGGAGTATAGTCTCTATGAAGCGCTGAAATTTTTGATGCTTAACACTGCCATCGAATTATACAACGCCGATAAAAGTGGAAGGAGAGTGCCTGTGTTCTCCTGGCTCCTGTTTGCACGAGATACGTCCAGCAACCCTTGTCAGTTAATGCATAATCACTTGAATCATATTGGTCACAGTGGAGGCCTTGAACAAGTAAGGAGAGATTGTTCTTAAAGTGTTATTTTCCTGTTTTGGAGATTTTAGTTTCAAGTGGTTTAAGAAATCACCCAGCTTTTGCTGGGCTGGCTGAAGTGTCTGTTCTTTCGTTGGGAAGAATATGTTGGAACTGCTTGCTTGTAGTGAGAGTCTGTGAAGGCCCTCCTCTGAAACACCAGGTTTTGTCTGGTGGTTGGCAGGTAGCATTCTTTGGAAATAGGGTTTGCTATTAATAGAATTGATCTCTTAGTTGTTAGCTTTTTAAAAAATATGATAAAAGCTGATACTCAAATTATGAAGACCACGTGAATTCTGATAAGCTAATGACAGTGACTGTTTTATACGTAGCATAAATGGTACACGTATTACAAAAAAAGCCCCAAACCAAAATGAGTAGTAGCTAATGAGCTGAAATAGTCTGAAAGATTTTGGAAACATCCATTTAAAAAAATACCATTGAATTCATTACAAGTGGAACACTGCAATTAAGTTCACTACTTAATTATAAATACTAGAAACATGGAAGTATTATGTTTTGGCGTTTTTTTTAATCTTAAAAATCTGACAGCTGCAGTATAGATGAGACAGTTTGCTGTTTCTGTGAAAACAGGTGATTCATTGGTGACTTTTTTGCTGCTCAGTTTAGTCAAGAAGTTATGTTGCCTATTTTTGTGCTGACTAGATTTGTTTATTTCAGTAAGATTCTTTGCAAATTGTTATTGATATGCTTGCCACTATAGTAGACAAGGTAGAAGCTTTTTACAGCTTCTTTTTCTGAATTTCTTTTCCTGTCAACAGGCTTTGTAAGGGCTTTCCATTTGCTTTTTATTTGGCTGGAAAGTTCAAAGTACCGTGTAGGAATGAAGGGATCATTGCCTGAAACCTGCCTTTGTGTGGTTTTAAGTGATTTAACAGGATGAATATTGATGCAAGAGAATGTCTTTCCTACCTGCCTATGGCAGTAGGACACTCTGTGTAAAGTAGTTTTCCTTTAGGATTATTTTCCTACTATGCCATTGTGGGTCTGAAGACTTTCTTGTTAAATGCATGGTATCATAGAGGTGTATGGTGGAGATACTGAACGAGAGATGCTCATGTATATGCCTTCTCATTTCATAATTTTTGTCTTTGAAAAATTACATCTGAAATGTATTAGTTTAATAATTTTATGAGAAAAATCTTGTAGAAGGTATGTTGAATTTTATACAAATATTTGTTTTTTCCAATGTAGGTGGAAATGTTTCTTCTTGCTTATGCTCTGCAGTATACCATCCAAGTGTACCGACTCTATAAGTACAGCACTGATGAGTTCATCACACTTTACCCCAATGACCCGGAGGAGGACTGGCCTGTGGTGACTCTCATAACTGAAGATGACAGACATTATAATATTCCAGTCAGAATGTGCCAAGAGACGATGCTGTAAAAAGTGATTTTTGGCAGACAAACCTGTGCTGCTTGTGGAGGTTTCCCATGCTATTTTGAAACAGGACAATGACAAAATCTGTGTGATTAAATCTACAACAGCTTGAATCTGTGTTTTGGAAGTTGACATCTGAAATAAAGTATCAAATAGCTACTATCTTAGATAGTAAAAGTTTGGCAAGCATGGCTTTGTTTTCCATTTAAAAAAAAAGGAAGCTTCTGCAGTCCTTTTTTTGAAGGCTTACTCTGAATAGAATTGCCAAAACTATAGATTTATTCCTTTTATTTCTTTTAATGAGGTTCTGTGGTAAGACCTGAGCTAACCTTTTGCTCCCCAAAATAATGGCAATTGAAACTTGTGGGAAAGTAAGGTGGCAGTGTCTTGGCTGATACTTGTAGTACTGCTTAGAAGCCATTTATACAAATCCTGGGTCTTGGGAAGTAATACAATTCTTTTGCAGTTGGAATTTAATGCCTGCCATGGTTTATGGTATAAGAGAGATGTTACTTAAGTTTTCTAATGCTTTGAGATGTTTTTTCCTATATAAGTGCCTCTTGTTTAGAAGTCAGTTGTCTGTTACACTGAAAATGAGCTGCTCTTCCCCTTTCAACCCGTGGAGAGGAACATGGCAAATGTGGTAGGGGAGTATGAAAGTTGTTTGATAGTCAATCACGAATTCAAAGACTACACAGAATTCCCACTTAAGTTATGACAGCTGATAGGAGATAGCCACATGCCCGTTAACTTCCATGTCTGTTCATGTTATTGTTCCTGTAGTGTTAATCCTCTCTGGCAGCTGCTCTGGAGAAAATGAGGATTTTCATTTGTCCAAGGAGTGCAGTAGATGGAAATAAACATCTGGTGCAGCTTACTCCTCCCGAGTGGAGATGTGGGAGGTTCTATTTCTGCTTAATTATTCCTTATGTTTTGAACTGAAAGAATACAGAATGGATCAGATGCTGGAAGTGCTGACAAATCTTTAAAAAATAAATAATGAAGCATTCAGCTTTTAGGTTCAAGTAGAAGTATGTCCTACAGATGACTTTTGGGACAAGAGAGTGAAAGCTGTTTTATCTGAAATGCTGGTCATGCACAGGTCACTTGGCCTCTCTTAGAAAGCCTTCTTATGTTAATGGGACAAGGTTATAAAAACTTATTTGAATATTCTGGAGAAAGTGGCATGCAAAATTCTTCTGTTCTAGTTGAAATTAATTTGTTAACTATTGTGAAAGGTAATACACACAATGAAAATGTGTATTCACTATGTTCTAAAACGTGTTTTAAACACATTAATGAGGCTTATCATGTACTCAGTGTTATATTTGTCGTGTTTTCGTTGCCTTCTAAATCAACTAGTTTGTTACTGAAAATTTCTGGGAGCTACAAGGGAATAAAAATAAATAAATTAATCTGGCAGCATTTTGTTTCTTGCTTTATGGCCTGTTTTTTGCTTTGCTTTATTTTTCTTTATTTTTAATGTTTCGATTTTTGAAATCCATGTTGAAGTTACTTTGTTCGTGAACGCTGTGAAGTATAGTAACCTATGTAAAAGAAGTAATTATTGGCTTCTTGCACATGGGCAGCAAAACCAAGTAAATCCCCGAATTGCTGTTATCCGAGAGAAGCTGAAGAGGAGGAAAAATAAATTAACTTTCGCAACTCACAACTCTGATAAAAAAGTTGTAGTTATTATTTAATTAACTGAAACTATCTAATTGTGATAGATTCTTGAGACTTAACACCTCTTTGAAAAAAGTATTGTCAAACATTCAGAGCAGTGCTTCTGAATGTATGACAAAATCCTCTAAAGCAGAGGCTTTGTAGGGACTGAGTTTGTAGTCATTGGGGCTGGAAACAATTCCCATAATTGGCTTGTTTCTTGAACTGGGAATGTGGGACTGGGCACAAGGTGCTTAAGTCACATATTGTATGTATTTTTCACTAAAAACTTTTGCTGTCTACACGAAGCTTTTATTTTGCCTTTATTCTGTTTCCTAGTAAGTTATAAAGTTAATGGATACCTGGTGCTGGCAGCAGGCAATCTATCCAAGGTCAGGCTGGCTGTGGCTCGGAGAAGCCTGATGGTGTCCTGTGGGAGCTCACCAGGACCTGGTCTGTTTGGTTCAGGACTGTGCCTTTATTCAGACAGCTGAGGTGAAGCTTGGACAGCTCTTGGCCAAGTGTATTTTTGTGTGACAGCAACAGCCCTCTCATGAAGAACTAGGGAAGGAGGGTGGAGAGCAGTGTGGGAGCTTTTATCTCACCTGGATGGTGGGCGTGGTCAGAGAACGACGTAGATGTTGAAGGAAGTGGGGAGAGGGAGCTCTTGCACTGCGTATCGAGTGCAGGGCTCAACTCGTCGTCTTGTGTCCCTGGTGTATAAACGGTGTTGGTTGTGCAGCTCCTGCATCTTGTTTTCTTCTGGACATAATTGCCATTTTTTTTCCCACTGTGCTAGCTGGCAGGACAGGACCAAGAATGTCTGAAGATGGCCAAATGTATTTCATGAATGTTCCCTTTTTTCTTAATGCTGGAAGATGACGGGAGGTATGCTCTGGAAGCTGGCTGCAATGAATATTTGTGCTGTGACATCGACTAATGTGCTCCAAGCCAGACACATTCAAAGAATATGTCCATTTATTAATTTCTCAAGGAGGAACTTCACACTCTCAGAAATGGAAAAGAAATGTTATTAATTCCACAGACCTGAAAGTGAAGCAGGGAAAGTTCAGCATGGTAGAAGCCTTTCAAAGAAGGCTCGTCCCCTTTCCCCAGAGCCCTCATTTCTGCCTGGGTGCTGATGAGTTCTCTTACTTCTATTCACAACTTCTATGTAAGTCATTGGGAGGGCAAAAAAACCACCCTGAAATGTACTGAGCCATTGAAGAACTGGTCAGGACTGACTAAAAATTGGTCCATCAGGGCTGTTCGGAGAATACTGCGGCATGCTGAGGAAGGAGGGGCACACAATGTGAACACCAGCTGTCTCCTCTAGAGGGTTGTTTGTCCAATATGCCCCTTTTTGAAACTGTGGGGTTTGGGGTGGTGTTTTCAGACACCTGCCTACTAGGTCTTTGACAGGAGATATTTCCTTTGGTCTGTTGCAGCAGTCAGCTACTGCAGGGGCTGTAGTAGGTGGCCTCTGCATGTGTTCTTCAGTGTCAGGCTTTCAGTCTGAAAAATACAATTTTTTTAATTGAAAAAATCCTCAATCCCTCATTTTATTGAAATTATGTTTTCATATCATCTTAACACGGTGGGTACTTTCCTCCCTCCCCCCCATCTCTCTTACCTTCGCAGAATCAGATAATTCTTCAGTATTTGTGGCTGGCTCACTGAGATGGGACAGAATTGAGACACTGCCCTTCTTAGATCTGTTGTGCACCCATGCATCTTATATTAAAAAAAAAAAAAAAAAAAAAAAAA
>VZRV01002353.1:375087-486467 GCA_013398115.1 Falcunculus frontatus | reverse complement strand
AAAAAAAAAAAAAAGAAAACCCGGCTACAATAATTATGAAACAAGTACCATCCTTCTGAACCAGTCTTGTGGCATTTCACAGACCTTTCGCTGCAGATATTCACTTCTGGCCCGCAGCTGCCCCCGGGCCGAGTGGCTTTGCAGGGGAGCCCAGGAGCCCCTCACCCGGGCCCCGCACCCCCTCAGGGCGAGCCCACCCTCCCCTCCCGGTCTGTCACCAGGTGTCCCTGCAGGCCAGGGGACAGCCCAGGGACAGCCCAGGCTCCCGCACCGCCCAGCTGGTGGCACCCGGAGCCCTTCCTTGCGTTCCTTCCCGAGGCACAGCCAGAGCATCTGCTGGCTTGTCACTTCAGCGTGCTGCTCCCGCAAGCGCAGGGCTCGGTGATGATACACAAATACCGATCGTGCTGAGGAAATTCGGTACGGCCAAAATGCTTGGCCTTGTGCCATAGTGATCTACTGATCTTTGCCTTGTGATCCAATGATCTCAAAAGACCACGGTTTAGCAGCATCAGCCTTACCTTCAGGGACTTGCATGACAGGATATAGTAGTAGAAGTTGTTAGTGCATAGGTAGGTGAAAGACACTTTGAAGACATGTGGAACACTGTGAAATGAAGTGGTAGGAAACTTGAGATTTTTCTTGCCGTTACATTTTTAGCTTTTTGAATATTGAGTAGTTCATCTGTTTTATACCTTGAATAAGAATCTACCAGTAGGAGTTGAAATTTGCAGCAAGCCCTGTCTTTGGCTGCTAAGTATCTGGTTTTGTTTATGTATTCATCCAAATCCTCAGGTGATGTGATGAGGCATGGGCGTCTTCACAGCCAGAGTCATTCTGTAAGAGTGAATCCTGAGCAGTGGTTCTGGGATAACTCACTCTTGCTTCACAAACATGAGGCTACATAGTGTCAAAAATAATGTATGGTGAGACATGGTGAGGTTGGATTCTCACATAGTCCAAGAGTAAATCAAATAACTTTTAAAATGTTATTAAACGTGTTAGTTTCCAACTGCAGTTGAAGGTGCACCAAGCATATTTTATTTTTACTGCCCTTATTATAGAGGGAAAAAAACAGTTGTAGCCTTGATACTTACAAAGATTTAAAGTGCCTTGAAAACCAGAATATTATTGCCTCTACTGCTGTTACTGAGATGACAAAAATTATTTCTAGCTGAAAGACATACTCAGTGTAAAACTGAATGGGCTATATATTTAGAGGTGGACCACTTGCTGAACTATTATTCTCCTCATGTTTCTGAATGTTTTCTGCATCATAAGAATTTTTTTGGTTTTGCATAAAAGGTAAGAGAAATAATAAATTATGTTGAGCAATGAGGATGTATGGGATGGGGCCTAAACCTGCAAAATTTCACTCAAACTCTTTCAAATTTTTCTTTGAAAATTTTTCTTCCAGAATTGCATAACATTTTGGCCTTTGTTTTATACAGAAGACCTGGTTGTTTTTCTCAAGGAGTGGTTCTGCAGAGCTGAAAGTAAGAGCTTGGGTGAGAGCCTGCTTCTTGCCCCTCCTAGGCAGGTTCACCTCTTGCTGCCAAAGTTCAGCATCTGTGCCAGTGAACTGCATCATGAATGAACTTGCATTTTGGAGGATTGTGTTCCTTTCAGGAAGCCAGCAAGCAGCACTTTAGAGCAGTTTCTGTTCTCTCACCTGAGTGTGTCTTTTGAATTTATATTAAAAAGGGGGACAGAAGAATCAATAACATTTCTTCTCAGGGGTCATTGTCGAGCTGCTTGGCTAATAGGATTGAAAACATAGAGGAAAGGGAGGGTTTACAACTAAAACAGCAAAAAACCCACCAAATTTCAGTGAGTTAATAGTTTATTTCCCTTGTTTAAATAGCACTTGCTCAGCGGCAGGACAAGCTGTCTCCTGTGAGCCTCAAACTCTCATCTTCCATTCAGGCCCCCTAGGATTGTCCCCAGCAAACACCCACCCAGAGTGTCACTGGCCTCCTGCACCTCCTGCTGATACCACCACAGGGGATGGCACATGGCCCTTGTGTACTAGCTTTTAGTATCTAATATTAACACTGCTTTTAGACAATCAAGTGGTTCCACAGTGTTCATCTACTGCTGAGCCCTCTTTTGAGCTCTCTTCACTCAGATGTTCTGGATTTTGTCTCATCAAACTATGTTGCAAATGTAAAGCCTCTTTTAATTGCACAAAATAGTTCCTTTTTAAAGGTACTAGGTGGCTGGAAACATTATTTAAAAAAAAAAAAAGGAAAAGGAAAAATGAATAAATGAATTGGAGCAGTGCTTAGGGATGTTTAAAGCAAATCTGTGATAGCTTCAACAATCACCTGGTTTGTAAGGCACCTGTACAAAAGGTTCGGATATCAATACAATCCCCCAACACCCCATCCCATGGATGCTCATTCTGATGTGTCTGCCTTCCCAAAAATATGTAAAGCAACAGCCTGGAAAATTCAAAGGAAATAATGGTGTGAATTTTCCTTTGAGGAGCTAGGATAGAAGGTGTAAGATCTGCAGTTGTGGAGGCATCCTGTTGCACTGCAAGGACTGTTACCATCGGTGGGGCTTGCCACGAAAACCCCTGGTTCTTTGAGGAAATGCTGCACTGGAGGATGTGAGATGTAACCACCTGCTCATGGTAGGTGGGCTCACCACGGAGCAGTCTCTTTTGGCTGTAGGTTTGGGAGCACTGGCTCCAGCTGCTGGGAAAATGTTTGTCTGCTCACGAGACCTGGTTTTTATGTCACCTAGAGAAAGGAGGCCTGTTTTTCACAGCTGCAAACAGCCTGTGTAGAGAATTAATAACTGCTGCTTGACTTTCTCCTGGGTAGTCAAGCAGCACTCACAGGCTTTGGTTTTCCTCCCTGCAGGTCTCCATGCATGTCTCAGGGGCTGGGAGAGTGTTTGCTGTGGTCATCCAACACATCCTCATTCAGAAGTGACATTTACAGGCAATGGTGAGGCTTCTGCTCTTAGTGCCATACCTCTGATAGTGCCAGTACTTTTTTACCTGTCTGCAATGAAGAGCCCTTTTCCATTCCTGGGCACAGAATAGGTCTTCCCGCAACAGCATGGATGCTATAGACCTCCAGCAGAGCTGCATTCCCCCACTTGGTCATTGATTTTTGGACACAAAAGCAAATGCTGTGCAGTACCACAAGTAGGAGGGTTTCTGTCTGGAGTTGGGCACTTTCTCATCTGAGGTCTGTGCGTGCCCTTTGGGGGAATAAAATGGATAAAATAATGGATAAAACATTTCATTATACATCGTTAATGGAAGAGCAAATTGTCATCATTACTGATGGAGGAAAAGCCAGAGGAGGGGATGCTGATGAGCGTGAAGGAGAGGAGACTTTCAAGACTACAAGCTAAGAAAGTGAAGTAATAATGCTGTTTGCCCTCATACTGCATGTCTTACTTTTTACCTGCTTCAGATGAGGCCCTTTCTTTCTTAGGAAAAGTGAAATAAAGACTACAAAGTCCCTAAAAGAGAAAGCTTAGTTTGAGAAATGTCAAACTCGCCACAACGTGACTCTGTGCCGTTTGCCCTCGTTCAGTTTGCTCAAAATGAAGCAGTGTGGCAGTGACTCTCAAACCTGTTTCCAAACAGGCTCTGGCCTTCCGAGCCATGGGGACGTTGGCTCCCTTGGCCTGGCCTCACGAGCGGGTGCAGAGAACCAGCAGGCACAAGGGCAGTATCTTTTTCTGAGCCCTATCCGAGCTCCCTTTTTTCATTCCTACGTTTTATTTTAGCATGGCTTCCTGGCAGTGCTTTGGGCAGGGAGAGCTCGGGCAAGGCCAGGGCCCTCTGTGTGCATGGGACAGCCATGCCATCAGGTGCCAGCAGCCAGCGAGCGCATCCCTGTGAGCGGGGCAGAGACGGATCATTCGCTGGTGTAGATACTCTGATTATGTTCTCTGCTCTGCTCAGCCCTCCTGGTCTCAGACAGGAACATGACCAGACATAAGCCAATCCTCTCTCCAGCCGTGACTGGAGAGCGGGATGGGGTAGCTGGACATAGCAAGAGCCAGTTCAGGGTTCTGTGAAGGTGCCCTGCACAGCCCTGCACCAAGGTCCAGGAGAAAGAAAGCTGTTGTTTTCCCAGCCCTGTCACAGGTGCCAGGGGGATGAGAGGGTGCTCACAGATCCCACAGATGCCAGGGGGATGACAGGGTGGTCATGGAGCCCCAAAGGGAGGAGACAAGAAGAAACAGTCAGGAACTGAAGGGCTGACAAGGTGCAGGAGACCCTAAGGCTGGATCTCTGCTGTGGGCCAGCTTAAGGAGAGCTGAGGCAGCAGGATCCAAGGGGACTGTGAGCAAAGTGTGAGCAAAGTCTTACCATGGCATCTCTCCAAGACCATTTTAAAACCAGTGTCTGCTCAAGTGTCAAAACACTAAAAGCCAGTCTTGTCACGGGCTCTGGGTGGCTCAGATTTGGTAATTTGGGAGTACTCAAGGAATGTGTTCAAAATAAAAAATATTTTTGATTAATTATACTTTTGCAGCTTCATAAGAACAGCTTTGGTGACCTGCCAGATGGATGAATCTTATGACATTTGAGTTTGCCTTGGCCTGATGGGAATAATGCTCTCCTTTTAAATACTAAGTGTCTGTTTAACAGGAATGATAAAAGTATTTGATTTGGTATGGAGAAAGTATTCTGACCATGGTATTTCCATATCAACAACACTTGGAGGCTTTGTAGAAATAAAGAGCTTGTCTTGCATCATTTTATGGATACCTTTGGATTTCATTAACTTCAAGTTAAGACCTTGCAGTTGGCAGCATCATGGCCATAATTCAAAAGGAATTTGCGTGTTGGATTAATTTCTCACCAGGAGGTGTATTTTGCTTGTTCCAAATGAGAAGAGCATTTGGACCATATCAGATTATCAGAATTAATAAAACAGAAGCAGCCAGAATCATGAATCATATGCAAACTGTTAGAACTTTAATTAAAGTAATTAGAATATGAAAGCTATTGGACAATATTGGAGCACAGATCCCCCTCAAAGAAAGCATGGATCATTCTTTTTAACAATGCAAAAACATACATCTCTATTAAATACATAAACAGCACTCAATTTTAATGCGACATGTACTTTTATACTTCTGACCTTAGCAGTCATTTAAAAAATGTACAAAGTTTTAACCTTCATTTTTGTTTAAAGAAAACCCACATGTTAAAGCAAAGGAAAATGGTCATTAAAAAAACAAACCAGCAGCTTTAGCATGTGTACAAATTACAGAAAGCAACATTTATTTTGAGATAAACCAACTGGAATTCTACAAGTATGATAGAAAATGAAGCATGAGGTAACATTTCATTTAAAATCTAGGATCCCTGTACTGTAGTTCCAAACAGTGCTCTGGCTTGACCTACAGTCCTTGCAAAATTGACTTGTTTAAGTAGTTGAGGATGGCTGTTAGGCACACTGCTTTGCATAAAGACAGCTTTAATCCTAAGAAACAATCTGATGTTGATGCTGAAAGATATTCTGAAAGAAATGAAAATCCACTGATATCTCTCAGGTGAAATATGCATTTGCCTAGTTCTTGGATTTACCTTCAAATTACAGGACCAAACTGAAAAATGGGGCCTTTTCTCTACAGAAATAGAGAATGTTGACAGAGAATTGACTTTAATCCCAGGGCAACTTTGGCAAAGTGTGGCTAGCTAGTGCTCTTGCCTCTTTCAGCACTGTTAACCTGCTGAGAACAGAACAAGATGTTGTTCTGCAGAATAATCCATGTTCAGAGGGCCAGGATGGGAAAAGATGAGGCTCCCAAACTTCCTTTCCCCTCTTTCCTGAGCAAGAGTCTTCAGATTTTGGGTTGCCTTTTTTTTTTTTAGAATGCTGCTTCCAGACACTACTTCCCACTCTCAGTTCTGAAAGTATTTCTGTCAAACTAAAAAGTCAATTTTAGAGAACCCAAAGGCACAATTAGAACATGCAAATATGAATTCAGTATTTTTAGGCATTTCTGTGACACTGTTCCCTGTAGTATCCAAGATCTTTCACCAGCACTAGTGAATGTTATCCTTATAGCACCCCTCTGAGATTGGAGAACCTTCTGTCCTTGTAGTATCACATTACAAATGGTGCAGTCTGACCTTGCATGATATGGTCAAAGCTATCTTTGTTCAGAAACTGCATCTCCTTTGAGAGACTTCTTGGGAGTTACCTCTACACAGTCTGGTTCTCCTCCATGATGACTTCCTGCTGTGATGACAAAACATTTCTTGTCTGCTGCTCTGTACTTTAGGTTTTGCTCAACCTTTGTAGTTCCCTTCTAGAGTGACCTTGTGGCTAGCCCTGATCAAGCAGGCAAAGATGGAGAGAGCAGGCTGTGTGACACTGGCTTCTCCACTGCAAAAGGCGGGACAAAGTTTGCTCTCTGTTGCGCTCCTAGCACTACAAATTTTGTTTTTCTCTAGTAACTAGGATCTAGTAAGATGCCCAGTTACCTTTAAATGCCGGGGAACCTTTCACCAAAGACTAAATGAAAGGCTTACTGCTCTCTTTGCCCACCAGTGTGGTCTTTGCAGGGTAACACAGTGCAGGGTGCTTGCAAAAGACTCTTCAGCTCATTCATTTGCAGCCATCTGTCAGTCTCTGTCCACATACACACATTCACTCCTCTACACTCACATGTGCTCCTCCTCAGCCACTCTCAGGAGCTTTCTGTCCCATGTAGGTGAAACAAGGCTTTTTCAAAGGGAATGCTGCTAAGCTGTGCTGCCCAAACCCCATGAAACGCGTTTCAGCCATTCCACTGGAGTCAAGTCCAATTTGAATTTCTGTGGCCCGTGGTGGTAGAACTCCTTGTCCAATAGCACAAGCAACGCAGGAGGCTTTGACACTACCTGTAATCCTAACTTCAAGTCTCTTACCACAATCCCTCCATAGATGCCTGGCTTCACAAAACTAAGGTGGAGGCAGTAACGCCACAAAATAATCTAAATTGTCTAAAATAAGGGAGCAGACAGAGCAATGTTCTGAAAGATCAAAACCTGACAGGATTTGAGTTTCATTGCCTTTATGATGGTGCTGCCATTTGAAAACACAGGTTAAGTCTTGCGTCCTGTGCATTTGCTTTCAAAAAATATACAAAGATATTGCAGATAATTTTATTAAACCAAGTGAAAAACTTGTTGATGGTAATAAGCAAGGGAATATCATCTACAAAAATAGGTACCTTTAACTTTTTTTGAGATTTTGCTTTTGCAATTTTGTGGTGCTTGCAAACTCGGCAGATAAAATCAGTTGATCTAAGTAACCAGTTAATTTATTGCCTGTAGCCTTCCAATTGCTTCATTATAGCTGAGGAGGGATTTTTTTGTTCATCATAATAGACACCAAAGCAGAGTTACATTTGCTTTGGAGAGAAAACTACAAAATTGAGCAATGAACATTAGTTCCAGGCTCTGCTGTTTTCTGCATGTGCACATACACCTTACTTGCCACCCAGGCAGTAGTCTCATTAAAAGTTAATGAAATAAATTATTTTTTTTTTAGCTCTGCCATTTTTTTCTTTGCTTTTCTGTTGTGGGTTTTTTGCTGAAATATGGATAAAGCTGCTGTTCCAATTTTTACATCCTTTCCTAAGAGGGGATTTATATGCTCTCATTTGCAGCTAGGCCAAGCCATTCTATCACGCAAATGTAAGTGTTTACTTTGCATTACCTTGATTACAAAGGGGAGTTATGAGAAAGGGTAGCTTTTTTTTTTTAATGTTGAATGATGCACATGAAGAGAGGTGGGAGGAAGCAGGTAATAAGTGCAATTTGCTTGCTGTTTTCAGGCAGTTTTGCTTAGAGTTAACGGGAGAAGTGAAGTACAGTACTCAAATACTTTATCTGCAGATACAATAGCTTATTTTTGCTTTGCTCTCATTGTGGGCTCCCAGAGGGTGGGAGGGTACTGTAAAGCTGGCTCTGCAATACCAAAGTTTTGTCATCAGCAAAAGAATCTGTGCAGCTCAACATTTTTGCTCACATATCTACTTTGTAGACCCCTAGTAGGCACTGTCTTTCAACCCTGATCCAAAAGCCTAAAAAAAAGGCAAGCAACCTTAAGTCCTTTAAGATGAAAGGACCTCTGTAGGTTCCTGGTTAAATCAGAGAACAATTTAGGTTGGAAGGGGATTGCAGAAGTCCTCTTCTTAAATCCTCCTCCACTCAAAGCAGGGCCACCTTAGATACTGGACCAGGCTGCTCATGTCTAGATGAATTGTAAACTTAATGGATTTCCCCGGTTAATCAGGCTTTTCAACTCATTGTTATACATTTAGTTGTGAGATATATGAAGCCTGCACGCCTCAAACTATTTTGCACTGCTCTGGGGATGCACTGCTAGCTTTGGTGGAAAACTCTGGATAAAAGTCTTTCACTCGAAAGTCCAAAAGTGGCTGGAGATAAGAAATGAACTTGAATTAACTCATTTAATTCTTGATTTTAAATAAAGACCCCCCCCTAATCCCTTCTACTTCTTGACTCTCCTTTTCAGCTTAGCAAATGAGAAGTAAAAAACAGTCCATCAAAGAAGAGTTTTGTTGTAAGCTATTTTTTAATCACGGCGTTACTTGACATTTAGTCAGCATGACGATTACATTTTCCTTCTCAAAATGCCAACAGACAAAATAAGCCTAGCAGGAACCTTCAGAAGAAAATGAGGAAATGTCTGAAGACACTGAACTCGGAATGACAGAAAATAATGAAGTAAAACTAATAAATTGATTTGAGCAGTGACAAGGATTGGCAAAACTAAGGAAAAGTTTCCTCTTGGGATTACGGACAAAAGAGCACCTAGAAATAAACTGCTATTCTTCTGTTTTACTGAGATAGATTGGATGCAATGGTTATGAAATGCTGAGACTGAAGCTCACTCTCTAACCCTACAATTAACTTGCACGAGCTGCAGCCAAAATGCCCTTCTGTGCAAGCCCGTGCTCCAAGCCGAGCCTAAAGCTCAGTCTCTCTGCCCCCGTGTTTTGTCTTTAGCCTTTTTGTTCAGAAGGTGCCAATTACTGAGAAGTCTGGCAGTGGTTTTGCTGAGGATTGCATCTATGCATTGACAATTGAACTTGGCTCTGCAAAGCAAATCCACACAAGCTGCCTGACCTGAGCCCAAGCTTGGAGCCAGGGCTACCCTGCATCCCATGCCCTCCTGCTGCTCTGCAGGGCTGCTGCAGCTTGCAACCACACTTGGACCCAGTCTGCTGCTAAGCTGACAATTCTGCCTTGTTTCACAATACTGCCAGGCTGCTATACAGTGTGTTGCTGGCCACAGAATAAATTCAGAGCTCCTCTTCCCACCTGGGACTCTACCACAAGCCCCCACAGCCTATTCTGCATTGCACCCCTGCCACAGGAACTTACTCCCTTCAAAATAGATGGTCCGCTGAATTGTAGTAGTAAGCCAAACATGAACAAGGGAAGGGGATCCTAACATTTTATGGTTAAGCTGCAATTTGGGACATGCCAATTTGCTACCAAAATTGTGATAATTTTGTCATGTTTAATTAATATTTATGTGACATTTCCCCAATGCAGCCCTATCAGTTCCTCAGGAACTGGAAGATACGTAGTGCCTCCTTACTGCACATTATAAACCCTGCATGCTGGTTTACTTCTGCTTGAACCATCTTCCAAGATGTTTTACACTCCTGTCTCTGAAGGCTCCTCTACTAGGAAACCAGCATACTTAGAAGTAGTGTCACATAGACACACTGCTTCTCATCCTTCAGCCCTCCTCCAGGGCAGCTGAAAGGGAAATGGTGTTTTCTGCCCTCCAATTCCCTCATCTCCACGCCCTGCTGTGGTCTTTAGGAGGGATATACAATACCCATAAGATTTTCAGCATGTCCTCTTTCTCTCCTATTCTAGCTCACTGATCTAAATCATGTTTTAGCTTGATGGTAGAAGGTTTGCTGTTTCATTTACTCTTTTATGTAGCTTAAATTGCAATTTTTTAAAATGGCTTCGTATTAGTCCCGCATTAAGATCATGTTTGGACTTGAGCCCTTGTTCCAAGGAACTATATGAAGGTCACAGCAAAGTTGCCTGCGCAGCACTCTCATATACACACCCATGTACATGTGCAAGGCTTTCCAAGGGTTACTGCCACTATCCCCAGGTAACAACCAGCTGCAGTCAAACCTGTGCCAACCATGCCACAGCCACAAGATCTCAGTGAAGGACAGAGCCCATCCTGCCACCTCACCATGCCCTACACTGTCCTGCACTTCACCACCAGGGGAGCTGAGATGCTGAAACTGCAGGATGCACTGTTCCTGTTGCCACCTTGCAGCCCAACACAAAACTATGCCCAACGCCTCTGGCTGCCCAGGCCTGAAAGCATCTTTTCTCCCTTCTTTTTAAGCACGAGGCGCCATCCCACAAAAGAAGGCGCTACTGCCTTCAAAAGGTTTCTGTTCATGGGCCATGGCCTGCCCTGAATCAGCTGCATTCATCAGCCAACCCTCCGTCTGGGGCTGCTCCTCTCTGGCGGCAGATTCGGCAAAACATCGAGCAAGAGCCAGATATAAATCTCTTGCTCAAAGGAAATATTTAGCAGCAAAATGAGTAGAAAACAAAAAGACTTCTCTGTTACTTACCCAATCCTCTCACTCAGGGCAGCTCTATCTAACAAGCAGGGAACTGAGCCCTCCTGCCTGGAACGGCTGTGCTGGGGGGGATGGGGAGCGGGACTGCCCTATTCCGGGGAACCTGCTGCTGCACCCACATGGCTTCAGGCACTGGCTGAGAAATGCAGAGCTTTGTCCATCAAGTCCAGTGCTTGGTGAGCATGGGAGCCTGCTTAGGGCAGTGAGGGGAAAAAACCTGCAGTGTTTTCTCTTAATTCTGAAAAAGGAAAGCTCAAGACAAGTTAACACAACTTTACGTACTTATTAAAAGCTGAGGAACATTAATCCACAGTTTATCGGTGTTCTGCTCTTATTTCCCACTGTGTGAGCTACTCTGCAATACAAGATGTAAGATGCAGATCAACTTTTTTTCTTTCTATTATAACTTTAATTGTGTAACTCAGTCTGGAAAGGCCGAGTCTCTACATGAATTCATTGAGATGATGGTGCTCCAGCTCTCTGACACAGAAACAGGATGGGTTTCCATTGCAAAATAATTACCACAGAGATAGATAGCCATTTCATAAGCAACAGCACAAGAGAGAGACAGCTAAGCCATTTTACTAGAACTCAGGGATGTACTTTTGGAAAGGAAGAGGTGCAGGACAGGGCATGAACCAGCATCTACCTGATAGAGACACTATCAGTGATGCTCTGACAGGGGCTTCGGCCACAGAGGATGTCTGCCCACTCCCAGCCTGTAGCCCTGGCTACTACACCAGCCCAGCTCCATCTGCCACTGACAGGGAGCAGCGAGGTTTCAGAAGGTTGCTGAAGCTCCTCCAACAGTCCCAGAAGCAGGCCCAGTGTCTGCAAGGGACAGAGGGAGAGCTCTCTCCTCACTGAGCACCCTGTCTACCCGCCAGCAAGCACCTGGGCCAGCATGAGGGGCTGACTGGGACCCACTCCCTGCAGAAATGTCATCACATTTTGTTAATCCAGCAGAGAAATGTAAAGAAATACATGACCCTCAGGAAGCAGAAAGAGATGCAATGCACGTGTCCTTATGTCAGTGCTTCAATTCTTGCCCAAATCCCACTGCTCCTGTGCTCTTTCAGTATCTCGCAAAGTAAAGGACTAGTAAGTATTACACACACAACTGAAAATTGATCTTTTACAGTGCCATTAGTTTAGCTCTGTATGACCAATAATTGATTTTTTTATATTTGTTCATATTTTTTCTAAAGTACAAGCCTCAGCGTTATCCTTTGTTTTCAGATTTTTACTTTTTAGTGCAATCATTACCTTGAAACCTACACTGGTAATGCTCAAAATTCTTCAAAAATACTGGTGTTTGAATTTTAGTCATGTACCAAAAGAAATATTGCACAAAAATATTTTCTTGCTTCATCTCTACAGTTCCTGAAAAACTGTATCTTGTGGACTTGGATACAAATGTACTGGAGAAACCAAAACGACATGAATAGAGACCTCAAATGGCCACTGTGATCTGTAACAGTCTATATACACATTATATACATATGACTGTTTGAGAACCTGTATTCATGAATGTGTACAGTTTCTATCCTGCACACTTTAATTTGTCTGAGGGTTTTTTAAAAAAAACCTGTTTTAAACGACTGTCAAAAAGTACTTACCCTGTGGTGGCACAGAAAACATGGTTACTGGTTTTAGTCTTACCTTCCTAGTGCCACTGCTCATTAACCGTAAACTGATTTTGCAAATCTGTCAGTTAACACAGAAATTTCTACATTTTTTTCTTACTGTATTTGCACATGTAACAAATTGGTACAAATCTTTCAAAGAAAATGTAAAGTTCATTGATACAATGCCTTTCATGATGGCCATAACTGGTTACTAGTCAACTCGGTAGTTTTGTAGAGACATTTTTAGCTGAACTTGGAAAAATAGGAAACGTATTGTAGTTTAAAATAAATGTACATAATATACAATATATATATATATATTTATACACGTGTATGTCTACATACACATATATTGATAAAACATTTAAAGTAATGTTTAGTTTTGATCAGTTCTCTGACTGCTGGGACTACCTGGCAAATAAATCTAGAAAGAGAATTTGTCCACAATTAAATAATAATTTCCACAACTTAGAAAAATATACTTTTACTAAATAAGGTTTAAATTAGCTGATCTATGGATATAGGATGGAGGATAATGCTTTCCAGACTCTGACATGATTAAATCTGAAAGGACCCAAGCTACTACAGACTGGTAACGAGCGCTGCCCTGCAGCCAAACACAGAAGAGCACAGAAACACGAGCTGCTGCCACAGCAGCATCGGTGACACCCAAAACCTCCCTGCTTCCTTCACCTCTTACACAGCCTTCATTTCCACCCAGCTGGAGTCTCCCACCCGACCTCACGCTGCTATTTAAGGCCACTCCAGCCACAAGCACGTGGAGCACAGGCCTGCCCTGCCGCCTGCTCTGAGCGCAGCTCTGCAGGGCTGACGTGAGCAGCTCCTCGCTCCCACACAACACTGCCTTGGGAGCCAACACATCATCAAAGTCCCTAATTTTCAGCTTGGAGGACCATCAGTACTTGAGCTTCACCATATGGATTTTGATCTACTGCATAGGTAAATACATCATAGCAAAACATACATATGTGAGTGTGTGGGCACGTGTATAGAAGTATATATACACGTGCACACAAACATGAGTATGTGTACATCTCTATATAAAAAATTCCATGGAACTACGTGTAGTAACGTGATATAGCACGGCATCCTGCATACGTTATCTGATCTTATTTTTTTTTAATATAGAGGCACCAGAAAGAATTATAGAGAACAAATCAACCTTTAAAAATTAAACTTAGATCAGTGGACAAGAACTTTGGTAAAGCTTGTCAATATTTATTTTTGTCTTATTCAAATACAGTCAAAGTCTATCAGTTGCCATCACCCTCTTCACAAGAGGAAAGTGCGTTTTTTTTCCTAAAGAAAATTATATGTAAGGTGGGACTTAATGATTCAAGAAAATTCTGAATTAAATGTTTATATTTTCCAAAAGATTACTATCTTTCTGATGGAATGAAAGCTAAATAGAGTTCTTGTCCTGTGTGTATTTTATTTATCATATGCATATATATATAAATATATATATATGTATGTCTCTGTTCATGTACCTGTGTGTGTATATACACATCCACACACTTTCAACATGAGAGAGGAACCTGTTTTTCTCCACTTTGTATGGGGAGACTCCCACATTCCTCCCTGTCTTGTACCCTGTGCAGTATAAGCTCTAGTGATGAGGCCAAACAAAAAGATATAGTTCACCATAGTATATTAGTTTATGTAGCAAAGTCATTTTCAAGCAAGTAAAATAAAGCTCTGTATTCCAAACTTCTTTTCCATTTCTCATAAAGAAAAGGCAGGAAAAGGAGAGAGGGGAGGGAGTGGGGTTATGGCAGTAGCATTGAGCCAGTGGCACGTGGCGGTGTGCGTGTGCGAGCGTGCGAGCGCAGATCCGCACACACACAGGCGCACAGGAGCAGGGCTTTGGTTGACAAATGCAGATTGTCCAGAGAAGGTGGATGCATAAGTAAGGAAGACTCTACAGTGATGCAATTGTATCTTTTATGCTTGCATGGAGTGAGAAAAAAAATTCAATTGGAGGAAAAAAAAAAAAAAAAAAAAAGAAGCAAAGACCTCTTTTTAGGTCCCTCATCAGTGAGAGCATACTCAGTATGCTAGAGAATTTATCTGAAACCTTTTAAATCAAGGCCTCTTTATTACAAAAATAAAAACGAACAAACAAAAAGGTATGAGAGACGACAAGATGCTGAAGCGTCACTCCAATCGTCCCTGCAGAGAACAATTGCATCCCATTTATTATTCATTCTCTTCTCTCATTTCTACGATGTCTGTCATTTCCTCCGTGTGAGGCATGTCGGTCATTGCAGAGTCTTCACCTTCTGCAGCTGTCTCATTCTCATTCCTCTTCTTTTTCTAGATTGAAACAAGCATCCAGAAACCTATCAGTAAGTTGTGCATGGACATACTCCCACCAACTTTGGACTCTGGGAGAAGTGAGGTGAGAATATGGTTTGATTAGAGTATGTTATTAAAAATGAGAGTATTTGTGTCATATTTGTGGCTTGCCACTAATAACTTGGCTTAACTTAGAAGATTTTCATAACCTTTCTGGGGCTCAGCTTTCTCCTTTCTAACATAAATGCAATCAGGCATTTCTTATGCTAAGCAACATCCAAAACAGGCTTCAGCATGACTGGAGGGAAGAGAGCATCTGGAATCTTTTACATCACAGACTTTTTATTAAAAAAAAAAAAGGAAAGAAAACAAAATGTGAGAGAAGAAAAGCTTCTCTAGGGAGGGAGACAAGGTGGCAACCTAATTTCTCAAATGTCAGACTTCAGGAATTTTACAAGATGTGAGCATTCTGGCTTTTCTCGGTATTGCTGATCCACTTGCTGATCCCTTGCCTCACCAGGGCCAAGTAATATTAGAGTATTTTTGGCTAGCAGGAGCAGGAGGTCACTCAAGAGTCCTATGATTCATCCAGGATGTCCTGGATTAGTAAAGCTAAGAAGCGTCCAGCCCCCTACAAAACAAGTTGAAGCATCTGTTCCTTATTACCCATTTCTCAGCAGGCTGACAAGTTTTACTGAAAACAATTGTACAGCTGACAAAATATCCCCCACAGGTATTATTGATTCAGCTGAGATGAGTGTATCAGAGTTCCAAAATTTCAGAGGTGTCTACAAAACATTTGATCTGCAGCTCTCCAACTGCAGGTGAGAACAACCTGGTGTACAGAGCTACTGGTTGGCTCTGACACTGTCACATCGAATAAAGAATAAACTAGCTTGGCACAGTTATTACTCCGACTACCTGCATTCACCACTGAGAAAAATTAAGCACAATGTCCCTGGCCAGAAAGACTCTGTGAGCTACCATGGTAACAAACAAGCAATGAGGATGTTGTGAAACCACAGGTCAAGACAAGCCATTTCAGTGTCTAAAAGTTTTACTCTTTGGTTCTCAAGAAAAACATGACAAATTAATCATGACAGAGGTTATGGTTCTTCTGTTGTCTTATGAACCTTATACGCTTTGATCTCTTGCCATGGCCTGCACTGTTAACACATATCAAAACTGATTTTAGGTTTTTCCAATATAAGGCTTTTAGATATTCCATGTTCTGTAGTTTTCTTTTCAAAAATAGAAGTGGTGGGTATTTTCACCTGGCACTTAGTAAGAAGTCTAATTAAAAAAAAAAAAAAAAGTCACTGCATAGATTATATTTTCTGTTCCCATCAACAGATTCCTGCTGTACTACAGAATGATGTACACACCTTGCTGGTTCTGCTTGGAGTGGGACCTAGTGCCTTACGCAATGCCTTGAACACATAACTGAAAGGACACAAGTACTGCAATGTATCCAGTCACCCAGCCAATATTTGTCCTGTGTTTGACTTAATTTAGTGGAATCTTCTTCAAAATCCATGTATCACTACTACTCCATACATGCAGGATTGTAGTGTTTGAAATATGTAAAAATACGCCTGTTTAATTATTTGTAAGCTCTTACTGTCAACTGCTGCAGGAGTATATCTTGTTTTAAGCCACTCCTCTAGATGGCAAAACAACATTATCACCTGTGCTTCTTGTCAATTTTCAGCAGAGCTGGTTTTATAAAGAAATAAAAGTATATATACAGATATATATATATTACATAGTGTATACATACAGATATAAATGTACACAGTATGTAACACTACGTAACACCTTCCAAGGCAGGGAACTTAGAACTCGCTGAAACTTTAAGGTCCCTTCCAACCCAAGCCATTCTATCACTCTGTGATTCTATGATTTTATGATTCTATATACACACAGATACACATATTGTAAGCTTGGATGAGTAGCTCCTATGCCTACCCTAAAGACGCGATGTTGTACTGCAGTCGCAAATATACAGCACGAAACTGCTGGTGGTAAGGACATGATATCCATGATACACATGTTTTGAGAAGCAAGGGGCTCTCTGGCTGCAGACCAGCATGTCCCATGGCCTAGATACCCACTGGCACCTTTTGGTTTTATTTCAACTCTAAGACTTTCCAAGTTGCACACTCCTGAGACTTAGCAGGGAAGCAAACCAAAGTGAGGATTCTGGGGAGTTACATTTCTAAAGTGTGCTCTTAATCTGAACTAAAATCCACTGTATTCATTACCTGCTTTCACCAGATCCCACAGAGACTAATTCTTACCTGTTTCCTATAGACGTAACAGGCTGCTATTGCAACCATGGTGGATTCTCCTACAAAGCCAGCTAGAAGGGATCCTACTCCAAGAGTGGCTCCATGAACTCTGTTGGAGGCATAGAAAGAAAGCAGTCATTGTTTTGTGAGAATGCATGATTCATAATTATATTTTCACTGGCATATAGAACCAATCTGCTGATAGAAATATTTTCTTCAAAGACATAATACACTGCCAAAGAGAATAACTGGTATTTTAAAGGACTTGTTTGTTTTTTAATGGCTTCACTGTTTAGTAAAAGAAGCACACTGAATCAAATTATGGACTAAGAATTTAAAGTCTTTTACAGAGTGCTGTAGAATAGATTATTTAACTTATAAACAAGATATTCTTCCATTAGCTTTCTTAACAGCGTGTTTAATAACATGGAAATAAATTCCCCTTAGGACACATTTTTGCCTCTTTGACATTTGTGTATTTTTTCCAAAGGGACACCACTATCGTGCCTGTCTAGAGCAGTCACGCTTGTAAATTTGTAAATGTTTATTTTCCAGATAGTGACACTATTTAGGCTTTGTATCATGGTTAGTATTTGGAGAAAATGTTCTGAGCTATGCAAATTCGGCTATCAAGTGACAGGGAAGAGGAATGAAGAGGAAAGCAAACCCAGGGGTTCTGTGAGGAATGATGATTTACCCTAAGTAAGGCAGCACGATAAGACTGGTGATGAGGACGATAATCCGCAGCACTGAGCTGGGTGCCAACACAAATGTCTTCTTCAGAGTCATCAGCCAACCAGTCAAGTGTGCTCTGACAGTCACTGTTCATAAACAGGGGAGAAAAAGAGGCAAGAGTAGTAAAAAAAAAAAGTCATTCATGTCATATGCAGCTTTTTCATGCAGAGAGCACTGTTCAGAAATAACCATTGCGAAACTTACTGCTGTAACTTTGCACCCTACTAGAAAGGAAGTAGATCTTATGTTCAAATTGCTTTAATATACTGAATTGGGAAAACGAAGAAACAAATAAAAAAGCCAGTTATGGACAGCACTCCTTCCTACGAGCTGCTCTCTTAAAACCAATTTATTAGACAGTCCATTCTGTTCTCTTAATTTAAAAACCTCCAAACGATCCCCTTCCCTAAATAGAAGTCCTACCGAGGAATATTTTCCATCTGGCTCCTGTGTGACATGCGGTGTAACAGTCAGGCACAAAAAACCATATCTACATGTACCTATTCTTGTATTTGTAGTTTACCTTTGTTACAAAACAGTCTTGTCGTATAAGCAGAAAACACTAAAAGATGTCGCATTTAATCACAGAGCTAGAAATTTGAAACATTTTGATTATTGCTGTCCAGCTTGTCTCGCTTTTTGATAGGAGTATTAACTTTTACTAGGTAATGCTTATGCTCTGAAGGAGCCACTGAGTCTGGCAGCAGAAGGGGAGCCTAACGGAGGTGACATTCATGTGGAGGTGCCCCTAGATGCTCTTCCAGAGAGTTACTTCCAGTCTCAGCACACGTGTCGCTACTGCCGTTCGTCTGTTTGTTCTTGGTCAACCACGACAGAAAGAATTCAGGCTTTACTTTTGACAGTCTGAGCTCTGCCTGCTGACTGACTGCTCTTGAGGTTACTGAACTTTTATTTTCCTTTAATTTTTTTACCTGGAAGTGGAAAAAAGGAGAAGATGCGCAAAGGAACGACACACAGCTCTGCGAAAGCAAAGTCTACTCCAATTATGTCAACTAAAATCTTCTCTGACACGTTTGGCGTCCAAAACATCACGAAACAGAGCTAGAAAGAACAAAATAAAGAAATGTTTATATTTCAGAAGGGAAGCACAAGAAAAGGTAGGCCCTCCTGGACTAAGATATTTGTTTACTGATGAGTAGATAACTCTACAAATGGTAAATATAGACATTATATATTAATATTTAACTTGCATTCAAATACATGTGTACATAAGAGAGACACATTAAGTTCAGACGCAATTCCTACGCTTAATTTTCCTCACATACCAAGTGCGATGCATAGAGAAAGAATTTTTATGCTTTCTGCAAGTGGTTGTACTTGAATGGTCTATTGTTACGCAAACAGTAAAAAACGTGATTTTTACAGCACTTGGTCTGGTTAAAACCTTTGTACTCCTAAACAGATCATCGAATTTTTCAGTAACTAAAGATTCAAAATCCTCCAAGACCCAGAGATCTGACCTAAATCTAAGACTAGAGGTTTAGATGTGCTGCTGAAACCAGTACTGTTGGTATGCAATGTCTGATAGCAAGGCAAAGGTGTTTATCACAGTCCTACAGACACAGTGCTCTCAGGCCACAAATCCACTAAGTCTTGGTATTTTCATTAAAGAGTGTGCTGTTTAGTCCATACAGGAAAGGAAAGTTTCCATGAAAAACCCGTGACAGTTGGTATAGTGGTAGTACACGCTGTTTAATTTTTTGGTCAGTCCTGAGGCAGGGCTTCCATCTGAGCTGAAGGGGCTGTTGGCAGCTGCAGGTCTGGCTTCAGTTCAAGGCACTCACTGAAGAACAGTCCTGACAGTCCTTACAGGACCTTCCCTATAAGAAACCACACCTTCAAGTATAACTACTTTGTTATTTAATCTGGTTTTGCGATTTAAAAAAATTGCTTCTTATTGTTATTCTTGTAGTAAAGTGGATGTTAAGGAAGTGAGCTGACTGAATGGTGCAAAACTTGAGGCCTTAAATGCTCTGGCACTCCTCTTGTCAGGTTACAAACCTGACAAAACCTGTAAATTATGCGCATTGGCTGTACAATTGAGTCTGTAAGGCTCTATAACCACTCTGTTATAATCAAGCCTACCACCTAGTATCACAGCAGCTAGCTCTGTCCTTTTTATCCTGTTGTCACACCCATATGTGTTCAGATGGCTTTTCAAACTAGTCTTTGAAGTCCTACAACCTCTAAGACAGCTGAGATTTCTCTCTCATTCTTTGGTTGTGTGTCAGAAATTGTCCTTTCTGTTAAGCCTACAAGCACCCAGGCTGCAGAAGTTTCCCAAGGCCTGTCACTGAGCGCCTGTGGGAGGTCTCGTGTTCTGACCCTCTGTGTGGGGAACAAAACATTCCACCTTGCTGCATAAGGTCCATCTTCAGTTTTCTTCTCCACTTCTTTGGGTAGGAGCTACTATTTATTTGTTTCAGTTGCATGTTTTACTAGAGTAATTTGATACTGTCTTGTAGTGTATCTCCATCACCTCTACAGAGAACAGTAAGTGGAGCAAGGTAAGAACAGAAGACAAAAGAACTGAACACTTCTTGTGCCAATCTACTTGTACAGGGTATGACTGAAGCAGAGGGGACAATGTAGAGCAGAGGGGGTTGTGTGGTTGAGAATTCACTTATTAAAAAGTAACCGTACAACAAAAGAGTGAATTCTTTCATTGCTGGAGACACCCTTAGGCAGACTCCAGTCATTTGTACTCTCACTGCAAATGATCTGTAAAGCAGTCATACACGGAATATTTTGTCAAATCTTTCCTCAAAGTCCAATAAATAAAATAAGATACAAAGATGTCCACTCTTCATTTATAATTTGCTGTTTTCATGAAAGCAAGGACCTTTACACTGCTTGCACTGCACAATGCCTTTAGTGTCCCAGTGAGCAGTATAGTTGCTGCTGCTGCCAGATTCCATATATGCATGCTAACAGCAGAGCCTGCCCACTGCCAGCAAAAGGCAAACAGAGTAGTCTTTGCCTCTTCAAAGCTGCTTGAAAACTTGTTGAACGTGGTTAGATAGGCAAGCAAACAAGTGACCACAGGCACTGTATTCAGTCCTACTTTCTGCAGTTAAGGTTTCCTTCTGGCCTTAATTAGAACAGACGCAATCTCCACCCAGCTCCCACTGGAGTAAGGTCAGTTTGCCAATCAGGGATAATGACTTACAGCCAGGTGGTATGTGGTCATTCCTCCTCAGCTGTTGCAAACTGCAGTTTTCCCCACCCCCGATCAGCAGAGAGTTGTGCTGGTAAATGGCTTCAAAGAGCACTTCTTACACAGCAGCTGGTGGGTAAAGACTGCTAAGCCCAAGAATAAGCACTTTGAGGAGGTGAGGTATGGCAGCAGAAAGACGTTTTATTTCTGTCTCAGCATCCTTCCATATTTTTGGTTGCAATCTTGATAACTAGTTACATTTTGCTAAGAGATCCCTCTCCTTCATTTTATGAGATGATATTCTCAATGCCCACAGGGAACAAAGCCCCAAGAAAATAAATTAATGCTTTTCATCATTCAAGCCCTCTGCAATTTAAATCCTAGAGTGCTTGTAACTTTACTATTTCAAAGACAAAATGTAGCGGAAAAAACCCAGGCTCTACTTCAGGCAAAGAATAACACCAAACATGCAAAGCAGGAAGGTATTTCAGCTGCTGATTTTGTTACAGATGACATATTCTGAACAGGATGAAGTCAGCTTTTTTGTGATTCTGAGTGGTCTATATGATGTTTGTAATTATCTTGGTAAAAGGTTATGCCTCATAGGAGACCAGAGATGGCGATAACAGTAGTCCAGGGAAAAGCTGGGACTGTGGCACAGACAATTAGAGATAGGCTCTACTGGAATAAGCAGTGCTAACTTCCTGCGACTCAGATCAGGAAAGATTTTATGAAGTAGATTTACCTATAAGGTAAAGGTAAGGATAAGCTTCCTATCTTTCTCCTAATTTAACACTGTTTCTCACCCCACTTGTGTTTCTGTGCACGTCTGCAAGGTTAAAAATAGAATAAATGGCTTGGTTAGGGTTACAGCTGTACCTTCATTTAATCTAATCAAGAGATGAAGACTAAGCAGTGAAAGCAAGCAATGTGCATGCAGAGTGGCACTGCAGCTTCAGGCTGCAACTGCAGTTGGCTGTTGAGTGTTGTACCTGGCAAA
Organism: Falcunculus frontatus; assembly: GCA_013398115.1. Classification (NCBI taxonomy): domain Eukaryota; kingdom Metazoa; phylum Chordata; class Aves; order Passeriformes; genus Falcunculus; species Falcunculus frontatus. The sequence goes on along the minus strand of VZRV01002353.1, from coordinate 464,684 downwards.
TCTGCTGAGGCCGAAGAATTTCAATGTTTTGGGAGTAAGGATTTTTCTTGTGGAATTCTAGTAGAGCTAGAACAGAGCTTGATTTTCTGTTGTCTTACAGTATGAGTGCAGCATGATATTAAAGGATAGTTTTTGTTAAAGCCTTTGATCATTTAACCAGAACTTCAATTGAACCGCGATGAATGCTTTAAAAATACAGGAAGAAATGAAGGTGTGAAAAAACAGCAGAGTGGAATGCTACAGAGAATAAGCAGTTCTGCATAAAGGCAGTAGTATGTATTATGATGTTATCTCTGTATCAACAACAGTAGCCTAAGCATTTCTGAAGGTGTTTTAGTAATTTGAACTGATGTGAAGGGTTTTGGTGCCTTCAGTTGTTCTACACTTGTAAAATTTGAAAAACTTTACTAAATACACCAACAAGTCACAGCACCATAAGAAAATTATTGCAACTGTACTGGCTCAGATCAAAGCTCCAGCTAGATTAGTACTGTCTCCCTGCTAAAGGTCACTGGGAGTTGCCGAAGGGAAGGGCATAAAAAGCAGGGCAAGTGTAGCATAGGAGATGCCTTTCCCAGTCTGCATGAGAGTTACAGCTTTAGGAGTTCAGTAATTGTGGTGCACCTTCATCCCATGCAGATTATGCTCTGTTATGTAATATTGGTGATTTTTTTCCTATACAGTTGTGCATTAAAAGTAAGTAAAAAACTCTCTCACTTGTGGCTTGGACACCCTCCTCAAAGAGGTGTGCCTATTTTCATGTGGAACCTGGCTATTTTCAGCTAAAAAATTCACCATCTAAGCATATTCAAAAGTCAAAATTAAGAACTTCTGCGTCATGAAGCCTGAGAGAATGCACCAAATCTTTGTTTCAGTAGGGAAAGTACAGAACTGCTAGTGTTCAGTTCAATTTCTCTTTATTCTCTTAAGTACAATTATGGCATTTGACTTTCACAAATGATTGTGATAAAAGATTGATCATGAGATTTTGTTCCAAAGGCTGCATGTGTGAGTCTGAATGCTTCTAGTTCTTGAAAAATAACAGTCTTTTCATAGGCCTTGCATCTCCTGAAAGCCATTTCCATTTATTCTGGTTGCTGACAGGGATTACTAAACCTCAGAGACCCACTACATAATGCATTATAATACATTATGCTAACAAAGGCTATTGTCATGGGTATAGTAATCTGCAGGGTGCCAGACTCATTTGCTTTTCCGTACTTGTAGAAAGCTGCCTGTCTTTTGAGACGTTCATTGATAAATACAAGGCACAAAAGGGTATTCCAGTGAGCTATGAACAACAGTACAGGTTTTCTGACCTCGTGCAGTCTTCAGCTAGAGGAAACTCTGGCAGATGACAGACACATGGTATGGCTCTATGTTCCTCAAAAAGAATTTAAGGAATCTAAAATGGATGTTTTTAAAAACAGGTTTGACATATGCCAACCTGGAATGAGTCTGGAATAATAGATTTTACTGTATAAAATGGTTAACCTGGTAAAGGTTATCCTGTGATGAAATGCAGTTCCTATTTTCTCCTGCAAAAAACCTCTCAGCAGATGTTTCATATAATTTGTTGAACCTGATATACTTGCAGAAGTATGGCTACCCAAGTGAGGTGTTTTACCCTCAAGATATTGTTTTATGTATGTATTGAGGATTGTGGCTTAATTTAACCCATGCCTTGTTCGTTACCTATTATAATTTATGCCATATGGTGCCCAGTGAGGGCAGAGGAAACCTACTTTGCAAATTATTACACACCTCAGCTTTGAATTGCACCTCGGGTCTTTGAGATAGTATCAGCTAAGTTTATAACTTTTATTGCTATGGAAAAATATAAATGACATCAGTTAGCCTTTCGAACTGTGTAATAAAAAATCAAAAAGTAGCCTGAGTCTTATGTGGTTGGATCTCCTGATTTGCCAAACGTCTCCATGGTCTCCCTCTTTCTGACATAAACAGAACTTCCATAATTCTGTCTCCGTTTAGAACTTGTGTCACACAAGATGAGCTGATTTCACAGATATATTTTTGAAGTCAAGATTATATCTTGTTCCAACTAGCATCTGTGTCAAATGCTGGGTTGTCTCCTCTGTTCAATAATCTATTTTGTAAGATGTTGGAAAAAAATGTTTAATTTGTTAGTGCTGTTTTTACAGCTATTTCAAATCCATACCTTCATCAACCTTGAAAATTTAGTTCTCTGAATGACTGCATAGTACTGGGGCTTTTCACTCAAAATCTTACTCTAGCATCTTACTTGCAAAGGAAACTGCATTTCTGCATTTTTACGAAGAATAAAAGTAATGACAATTTTTAACTGTTAACTGCTTACTACTACTGAAACAACAGAGATAGTTAATAGCTACCCCCCTTTTCAGATTCCAGTTGAGGTGTGTTTCCGTGTTGAATAGAGGTGTGGCACTGAATACAAAGTCCTAATACCTCCTGAAGCTACCATGCACCTCTCAAGTATTGAAAAACACAGAAAGCATTCAACAGGGTTCTTACGAAGAAAGGCAATGCAGCTACTCACTGATTTACACAAAGAAGGGCTTTTGTTTTTTATTGTGGACCAAGAAATCATAAAGTGTAGGTTTTATCATAAAGGTATTATTCCCTGTTGACAGGAAATTGTATGTAATTTACCATTACAATAATCAACTAAAAACCTTGTTGTCTTTAAAGACTTAAGGCTTTTTGGTTTTTTTTTTTCACTTAGGTTGGCTGTTGTTTTGTTTTGGGTTTGTTTTTTTTTTTGAAGCACAGTTCTATAAACAATCATAAAGTTCTTCGGACTCTGTGGAGGAATTGCTGGGTACGATACAACACTAGAGGCCAGCATCACTGCCCTGCTACGGAAGCTTGCTGCATACCATAACCTGGTCCTTGCCAGAATGGACCTGCAGACTCATGCTATCTTTGCTGTATTTCATGTCAGAGAGCAGTCTTTGCAGAGCCACACGTGCAGTTTTGGCAGTTTCGAGGAATTTTGGATACACAGCAAAAAAACCGAAATTCATCATCCCAAATTGTTTGAGGCTGAGGCATTAAGTCACAGAATATTCTGAGTTGGAAGGGACCCTCAAAGATTATCAAGTCCAACTCTTAAATGGCCCACACAGGGATTGGTCCCACAACCGTGGTGTTATCAGCCCCATGCTCTAACCAACCAAGCAAATCTCAGGGTCAAGGTTGCTGCAGTCTGATGCTCTGTTGAGAAACATTATGATGTGTGTCCATGTGTCCTGTAACTCAGAAGCGGTCAGAAAGTGGGTCCTTTTCTCATGTGGGAAATCTAAAGTTTTCAGGAACAGACTGTTCAAAGCCCCAGGGAGCTTGTTCTGACATCACAGCAGACAATGCTTTGAGCCAAAGGCTTGACCTGATGAACTCCTGAGGCCTTTCCAACCTGAACAATTCTGGGGTCCCATGAAACAAAAACCCCTGGATCTGTGAGCAGTAAAAATGTCAGACCACAGTCACATTTGAAACTGATTTATCACAATGCTGATGACTTGAATCACGAGGATGTTCTCTCATAATGATGATCCCTCAGGCATATGCAAGTCACTATAGATTTCTGTGAACTTTGTGTTCTGTGCAGGGGGTGTAAAGCTGAAATCAGCCATCATAAAATTTGTCAAGCAGCGGGGGAACCAGAGCCTGCTTGTGGGAACACCTCCTAACTTTTTATCTCCTCCTGAAATAATTGGTTTATATATATCTAAATCTCCCCCTACCTCCCCCAGCTTTCCAGAGTGACAGAGCACTACATTCTTTAGAAATAAAGGCAAGTCCAGCAGCTGCACAATCACACTCTGATAGCATTAACACAATGCCACATCTGCTTTCCCCCCAGCTGCTGCTGAAAGTACTTAGGTGGTATTTTCCAGGCTGGGTTGGGTCACTAAATTGTTTAAGGTAGTCATTATATCTCCCCGATGAATTATGCTGCTTAATTTTTTTCCAGAAAGCAGGATATTTTACTTCATTTCTAAAAAGCTTCAATAAACCAAAGATGGCAGATTTCTGGTCTCTTTTTGAAAACTGTCCATGTCTCAACTTAGTAACTTTCTTCTGTCCCAAGTTTTCTGCACCCCTTGCTGCTCTTCCTACTGTGAACAAGAAGTTTGATTAGAAACATTGCTGGAGGGACAATTTTTGATGCTTCTTTTTCTGCCTGCTCCAGCCACTCCATGCAGAACAGACCCTTTGTATGAAACCTGAACAATCATGAAGGAGACATTAATCTCCACCTCACTGGAGCAAACAAAAAACCTTTGTTCCAGGACAAAGGCTCAATGCAGTACCATGGATAGGACAAGGCCCTCGTGAGGATTTCATAAAGTCTGCCTCTGGTGGTCCAGCATCTTCCTGAGCAGGCAGGAATGCTTCCATTCATGTCTGTAATAATTTTTACTGAAATAGGAACTACACCTGACTTTGAAAAGGTGAAGAGCTTCTTGAGCAACTGTCTGCCAATATGCCATTTTCCAATTGTTATTTTTTGCCAATATGCTATTTCCCAATTGTTATTTTTGTGCCAGCAGCCTGAAGATTAAGAAAACAGTCTCGGAGTTAAGAGATGGGCAAAATCAAAGCACTGAAAACAGATTCGTCCACTGGATGAGTGGTATTACTCTAAAAGCTGTCCTTGACCTTCATATGGTCTACAACAGTAAAGTCAAAATGAAACTGATTTAGTCTTAAAAGTTAATGCTGCTTTTTTAAAGTATGGATATTCTAGACAGGACTTGTAAAATATTTTTAATACAGTAAGACTGTAATGACACCATTGGTGAAGGAAGATTTGAGAGAGTTGGGGAAGTTTGGAGAGTTCTCTGTGTCTTTTTACATCCCTTCTGTGTATACTCACAAGAGATAAGGACACTGAACTCTGTCACCCAGGGAGTTTCAAACACTGGCATGGTCAGCAGCTGGTGTTGTGTCCTCTGAGAGGGACCAGATTCTTGTTGTGACATTTATTCCTGTGGATTTTACTGTCTCTCAGTCCAAATTTGCCATGACTTTAGTAAAGCCGGGTTGTAACCTTTGATTAAAAAGCAATGCAGAGATGCAAAACAAAGCCAATAAAAGATAGGAAAAAATGAACATAAATCCAGTTGCCTCTGCAATGGCTTAAACTTCTGACCCTGAATGTCACAGGTAGATACGGTGGCAGCAAAATATGGTTCCTATGGTTCCTATGGTTCCTATGGTTTCTATTTCACAGAACCACAGAATATTCTTGGTTGCAAGGGGCCCACAAGGATCACCAAATCCAGCTCTTAAGTGAATGACCCATACAGGCATTGAACCCACAACTTCGGCACTATTAGCATCATGCTCTGACCAACTGAGCTAGCCTCATTTTCTTTCAGTTATCTTTAAACTCAGGAGGAAGAACTACACAGAAGGCTAAATAAAGCTATACAGTACTTCAGTTCTGAAGAAAATACAGTTTGTACTGTTTCTTAAAGCCAATTGCTAGCCATGACTAAGCTCTTCTTTGTTATAAAAAGGTATTCCTGAAAGTAAGCAACAAATACCAGGAATGGAGATACACTGCAGTAGCTACTCTGAGTTGGAAGGTCTTCAGGGGTAATTGATTATTCTCATAAGCAGAAAAGGAGATATTCAGGAAAATTTCCCGTTCAGGAGAGCTGTAAGCATGACCTTGGACAGGGGAGGATCAACTACTGTTTTAACCTGGATGAACTGGACAATATACTATAAAGTTTGACTTCTGTAAACTATGTGGAAGGGGAATTAGGATTGGCAGTATTAATCTGCAATTTGGTATTGTGCGATGCATTGAAAGAAATCAATTATTATTCAAACTCTAAAGTTCTGCGGTCAGACTTAACTTCCAAAAAAACCCACACCCCCCAAAAAAATCATATAATCTTGGTAAACCTTATAAAACAGCAAAGGCTCACCCTAGTTAATGCAGTAACACAAGCCACTTTAAGAAAGTTGGCTCTTAAGTAATCTTCCATTTATAAATTCTAGTGCAGCGGTTGGTAACTGACCTTCTGGAACTACAACACCGCAAATCACAGTCCCAGGCCATGTTTGTTAAAACACAAACACTTCAAAAACTGAAAAGCATTATTGCCATCAGAAGTCATATTACCTTTCTTCTCCAGAATTAAAACTTGTGATTTCTACAGAGTAACTTAGTCTGTGCAATGTTTTAGTTTGAGCACATGAACACTGAAAATTCACAGATTTCCTTGTTTACATTGAAAGAAATCATCACGATCCCGTTTTTCATGGTGTGGCACAGCTGTTTCTTCTAGTAAGGCAGAAATGCTACAGTAGCCAAATCCTCAAGCCAGAACAGATTAATGAGGTTTCTAACTGGATATTGAATCATATTGCATTCCCCATTTGCAGGGAAGATGTTCAGTCTCTGAAATGCCAAGGAACTTAAATGTACGGCTCTTGCTTTTCAGACCACGATGCTATTCCCTAGATCACGAGTCAAAAATTTGTGAAAAAATGAGGCTTTGTGAATGTCAGTTTATTTTTACCTACTTGTTCAGCTGCTCTTCTGCACCATCAATGCACAAATGGCTCTCTTTAGCATTAAGTATGCTCATATTTCATCACACACCCCTCCAGTACCGTCCCTTTTCTTAATTCAGTTTGGTCCTTTGTTTTTTGGTTTTCAAAGGACCATCTTCAGAATGCCTGCTATCTGTCATCTCTGTAAGAGTTGAGATGGGCAGATGGGGAGGTTTCAGCATTGCATGCAAAGCACAGAGAAGGAGGCCTAAATTAAGGATCTCAGAAATCCCTACTTTGTTAGATTTCAGCTTGTGAACTAAGAACCAGTTTTAGCAGCCTGGAATGTTTATAGCTATCGAAGCTAATTACTGGGTGATTTTTTTCTAGTAACAACCCTCTCAATACACTGAGGAGACCTACGGCATCAGCCACAAGGAAACAGGAACAGCTATTTTTTTACTTTTTCTTGTTCCCTTTTCCAGCGTCTGGATCACTTGAAAGCATGGGGATGAGGCAGCAGGTACTTGGCTAAAGGGCTTGTAAGTGACAGTGGAAGAGGAATAATGGAGTAGAAGCCCTAACAGTTTCTTGTATGGGTCAAAACGGCAAATCACTTTGCTCCTCTCTAGGCTGATCCTTACCAAGCTTAATCAAATGGGCACACACAACCCTTCTCCCCTGTTTGCTCAAATGCATGAAGGTGAGGGGATAAATTCAAGTATTTCTACATTTTCTTGCTACCTGACAGTCCAGTACTGATTTCACAGTAGTAGTGGCTACTGACCTTATTTTCTTTAGGGCAGGAGAAAAACACTATCCGCATTTTTGAGAAATCATGTTTACATGCACTGCTTGTGGCAAACCCTATTTTAAAATACTCCTTTGCACACCCTCTGGCTACAGTGAAGCCACCTAAGGCATCTAAAAATGAATCTCGGGTCAGGCCCTGAATGCAATTTTCTGTCTCTTGGTCTTCCAGGTATGTCATCTCCAAAGTTGGAAACAAAGAGGAGCACGTGATGCTTCTCTAGCTATTGCAGCTCAGGAAGTACATTCAGGGTGGCTAAATGCCATGGGACTCCTGACACCCAGTGAGATCTGTGCACTGCAGGGATCTGCCACGCAGTTATTTCATGCTATGGACACTCCTCTTCTGCCTTCAAAAGATTTCAGTGAAACGGGAAGATGTGGCTTGGCATTTTTCAACATGCAAGCCTAATTCATATTATCCTGAGTGCCTAATAGGCCAGAAGTCAGTCTTGCTGCAGAGATGCAATGAATTCTTTCACTTCTCTCCTTTAACTTATTACTTTAACTTCTGTCAAGAGTTGCTTTGTGTCTTATTATTTAGCAGGCAGCATAGCTGAAAAGATCAAATACATCACTCTTATGTATGAAAGAGCTTTACACAGGATAATTTATCATGTGGAAAATGAACTTATTTGTAAGTGCAGAAAGGGATATGAAATGGTACATTTATTACACTACAGACTGAATATTTGAGAGCAAATGGGCCTATGAAAACTGTACAGTCTTTGGTGTCCCTCATGGGAAAAATCAGCTGCCAGACTGAAGGCTGGGAAATAAGATTTGCTGAGTTCAACTGGAAATTAAACAACTATTGAATATAGAGTGTTTGCACAGCATCAGGGAATAAGTCAATAAGGCAATGCTATTGCAATAATATACTGAGTTGGTATGAATATTCTGTCTTTACTCATTCTGACTTCAATTTTGTCAGCCAGCACTACATTTCACTGGCTGGTGGAACCTTGCCGATCAACTGGACAGGAGGGTCAGCAGCCAGTACCCACTTGGCAATTCCTAGTCTGGCACAACCAAATCCAAAGCAGTGAGCAAAAGCTCAGGCATCTTGAGTTGTCTTTTAAACAGCCAGCCACTGAGGCTGACTCTTGCTCTCACAGAATTAAGTAGGATGCAGCAACTACTGACTCTTGTCTTCTGTGCTTCTCATTTCTTCATATAGGGAATTTTCCCTGTTACACTGGCTTCCTTTTTCTTGGTCAGGGTTTTATCTCCCAGGTTCTTGATGATTAATTTAGAACACAACCAAGCAGGTGATGACTGAGAATTAGAAAAATGATGGGATGGCTTGCAGTAAACTGTTGCCGAATGGAACAAAGACTTTCCTCCTCCTCTCCTCAGGCTGAAACTGATCCCATCATAGGGATCCAGCAAGAGCTACCCTGTGACTCTGGACCTCACCCTGCTGTTTCCAGACTGAGATGGGGTCTCTCTATTGAATCTTGCAAGTCTATGGTTCCCAGCATCTGTCCCTCTTTTTTGCCCACGGTTGGAGGGAAACAAAAGATACACAAGCAAACGTTAAATGCTGCAGCTTAAACCTTCTGGTGGTTATAATGTAACATAAACACCCTCACCTAGAATGACACTGAATATGATTACATGCTTATCAGATATATACAATATGCATTAATCTATGAGATGAATGTAACTGCCAAGTGATGGTAATTTATGCTGCTGTGCTACAAGGTATAATCACTAAGTGATTATACGAAATGTCTAACAAAATGTCTGTGTGCTGCTCTTCCTGAGGGACTGATAACTACCAGCTAATGAAAGAACAATACTTGCCAAAAGTAACTCCTAAAACTAGAGATGCTCATCAGCAGGAGTCCTTAGAAATCATTACTTTTTATCCTCTGTCAAAAGAACAAGTTATGAATCTTAACACTACACTATTTACCAAAAATGTAACATTTTATTTATAGAATATAAGAGATTACCTAACAAATAAAATAGAAAATAATTTTGCTAGCATTAGAAACATTTCAAAGTAATTGTTAGTCAGTAAACCAAACCTGATTGTAAAGTAGGTGACATTTTGACGTGTTGACGCGCACACACACACATACACATACACACTCAACTCTCAGGGTTAAGCATATAAGCCAGTAAACTGACCAGCTGTCTGCTCCTAAGTACATTACATTTAAACTTTCACTGAGATTTAAATCTAATGCAGGTGACCTGGAATTTGAATTTAGTTACCACAACACAGTGCACATCAATCTGTTCTGTTTAAGTGCCTGAACCTTCACTTTTGTTGAAACTTCATGGCGATGTTCTTTTTCTTTTCTTTTTTTAAAGATTTAAAGTTTTCACTAGTTTGTTTGTAACAAGTAAATATGAAATTTATGAGTCTTGCATAAAACACACACACATAAATATGTAACTGTGAACACTTTCTCTCTACTCTTTTAGTCTTTTGGAACAGAAAGGAATGAAAAATCACAGGGCAAAACTGAACATCTGGATTTTGTTTCTTAAGCAATGTTAACTAATTAAATATAAGACAGTATCCTATACAATCAGCTTCTCCCCTTAATCAGTCTGTTTATTTGTGAAAACTGCTACCTTCCCCAATTGTCCATAACCACGTGTTCATTTAAAAAAAAAAAAGCAAAGCAGCATTGAAATTCCTTTTAAATAGCTGGAAAGAGCTTTGAGCTGTTTCTAATAGAATACGTGTTAAAACTCAGAAGTACTGGACAGCTCTCCTGCTGTACATTAGCTTGGTGACAGATGGATGAACATGGTGTGGTGCACATAGCATGTCACCCTGGCACCTTGAGCCTGTCTTATTGGGAAAGGAAAACCTGTTGTAATACACAGAATACTAGAGAATATGAAGATAACTGGCCACGTGTCTTGCTGGCACTTCAGCTAACATGAACCCTGTAGCAACAGGAGCTGATGTTTGGAACTGTATCCCAAAAGCACTGTGGTCTGTCCCAGCTGAGGCTGCAGGAAGACAAAGCTGAACCAAATTGCACAGTTCTCAAACTACCTCTGTAAGAAGTGACTGCTCCTTCCCTGGCATAAATGAACAAGTAAGTACAGACTGCTCAGGGTCACTTTCAGTGATGGTGTGCTAGGGAGCTTTCACAGTGCTCTCTGAGAAGCTGCTTTCTCTGACCAGCATCCTGTATGCTCCTCATGCAGTGACCTGGTGCCAGCCACACCGAGCTGGCCATGCTTTTACCCCAGTAGCAGATACTTAAACAGGGGTGCTCAGACCTCGCGTTAACCAAGACATCACTTGCCTTCCAGCATGACTCTGAGACATGAACAGATGCTGCTGTTGCCAGTCCCCTCAGAGAGCTGACTGTCCCGCTTTCCCTGGGGCTGCCTGCACAATCGATGGCCACCCCTCAGCTCAGGGTGTGCAGAGTTTGCACACAGACGTGCGCGAGGGCACGGCTCTGACCACACAGACAAGGCTGCAGCGAGTGCAGCAAAGCAGCCTGAGCCCTCACAAAGGAGGCCTCTATTACTTTTACATAGCAGGCATTAACAACTAATGTGAAATCAGCCTGCAAAGCCTCGCAGTTCAGAGGCAGATGACCAAACACCAATCACATGGCTGCCAGCAGCTAACATTAGCCAGGGAAAAGGATCTTAACTGACTGCAACTTCTGTGTCATCACACAGACTTAAATAAGAGCTCAGCTGGGAAATGGAGAGAGAATTAAAGAGAAAAAAAGAAAGAAAGAGAGAGAGAGAAAAGTAATTTGGCAGTATCTGTGCCCCATCACAGGCTGCCTTGGAAAAATCCCTGAATTCTGCACTGTGGTGTCCAAGCTCAGAGACACTGTTCTAAAAAGACCCCTGGCTAAAGCACAGCCTATTTGCTATTACCCCTGCTGGGTATGGCAGGGTTTCCTTGAGTAGCTTGCTCCTCGCAGAGCCTGCTCCTCTACACACAGCTCATGTGTAAGGGAGTTCTCTCCTGACAGAGCAAACCTTTGCTGCAATGGAGAAATGCAGTAAATTAGCACCCAGACAAATTATTTTGGGATTTCTGCAGTGTACTGAGGCTGACACATCCCACAACCCAAAGGGATATGTGCTACAAATGCACCACTTTTCTCTCATGCGTCTGTGTCTTCACTTAGTTTACAACTGTGCAGCCACCTCAGGGGTGATCTGCAGGGCCATCTAAACAGGTCTAGCATTGAACCAAAATGTTTAGCTCTTCAACAGCCTGATTTGCAATGGCAGCAGCATTGGCATTTGGAACAGTATCTCTACTTACACATGGAAAGAAGCATTTTTCCCGAAGGGCCTAATGGCAGTGAAGTAACAGATAGTGGCAAACAGCACTATGCACACCCTTTAAACTGCATGCAAATTACCAAGCATGACTTATTTTTGAAAATCAGAATGGTTGCTTATTTGTACGGGCCAATTTCTACAGCTGAGTTCCTTCCCTCTGCTATATATATTTTACATTCAGTTGCACAGTCACAAAACATGGCTTTGGAAGGAATCCCCACTTACTCACAACAAAAACCACATCAATATGACTAATCACAACAGCTGCCTTACATATCAGGAGTTTAATGGCTTCTACTTATAGCCTTTAAATAAAACAGCTTGTCTACACATTTTTCACTAAGCAATACAACTAATTCCCATTTTTTGAAGAAGCAGCTTTAATACCCACCTGATGCTTCAAAGCCATGAGGCAGTACTTATGATCATACTTGACAGAACACATGCACATGCTGCACAGTTAGCCTGGAAAGGCTCAGGTGTAGCCCTTCAGATCCCATGAAGATTTACACAAACCATAAAGTTATGTTTCTTAACAAAACGATGCCTTTTTTTTCTACTCTGACCTAATACTGTCACTAGCAACAACAGTGAAAAGGTGTTTCTGTTGCAGTAGTAGGATTGCAGTACTTCTTGTGCAGGTGTGACTGGCCTGTGGAAGGAGGTAGGACCTTTTTCTCCCAATTCTATTGAAATAGTACATCTTCAATGATTGAAAGCTTCCCAGGGTTTTACATTGGGAAGGTACTTCCCTGCATGGCTGCTGCTTGTACTCAAAGCTTCACTGTTATTTTTTCGAGTGGTTAATGGGCTGCCTTTGTCTTTACATCTTCTGGAATCCTTCTATAGATCATCCACTGGAAAATGCATTCACATGACAAGTCTAAGCAGTTGATTTGCTTTGTCTTAGCCTGTGAGCCTCTTTCTCACTTTCCCTCTGACCTGAAAGAACAAGATGTTACCAATGGTGATGCCGCTAGTCTGACTGCCATTTGTCCAAGTAGAGCCCCTGAATAAAAACACAGCTACCACCAGTGGCTGTGGAAGCTCACCTAGCCACAACAGAGGCAGATTTGAAGTCTAGTTCCTTGGAGCCTGTGGCACACATTAACGTGAGTCGTCCTAACATCTGCTGAGTTTGTGTGCTGAAGCATTTGCAGGCTCAGGCCTTTGAATCCAGCTGAATCTTTAGAGCTTGTGTCTATTTTTCTGCTCTGTCTGTTGACAAGCAATCCTAAGAATCTGTCACTAGCAGGCAGAAATAGAAATGGGACAGGAAAAGCTATGGACCTCAAAAGCATTTCTGGAATTTCAGTGCGGGCAAATCTCTCATGATGATCTCACGAAAGAAATGCCCTTGCAAGTAAAATGGAGAACTTCTGGATACAAAATCCCAGAAAGTCACAAAACAAAAGCCTATTGCGGTGATTAAAAATTACTCTGCAGAGGATAGTGATGATAATGTGAAAATCTCATAATCGATCAGAACCAGAGTAACCTGATAAATACCATGGGGGATTAAAAATACAGTCAGTTCAGAGAAAACTCTGAGATTGAAATAGTATTCTCAGAAAAATTTGTAACAAGGAAAGCTTTCCCCTTTCTGGGTCTATAACAATACTGAGAGATTCAAGGGAGGCTCCAACTGTAGAGAACTTAACTTTGGCCTGGCACAGGACACAAGAGAAAACCTCAAGGCATGTGATGGTAGATAACATGAGAGCTGTGGCCAGACAATGGCCAGTTCAGTGCAGGCATATGTCTGTCACCGTTTCAAGCTGTAGGAAGTACAAGTTAGAGCAGGAGCTGTTGGTCTCTAAGCCATATGAAAAGAGGTCAAGCTTAAGGAAATTAAAAGACAGAGGAGATGCCACACTGGCTCATGCAATTCTGTCTTTGATGGTGGCCAGTTGTAGCTGTTCAGGGAAAAAGTACAGGAAACAAAGAGCAGAAGAAATGTAATTCAGCTATGGATGGATTGAGCTGCTTCATTTTCAACTGTGAAATAACACAGAGTTCTGTATCCCACATTCCCAGGTTGTGGCAAGGGGTTGGGGATGGTTACAAATACTTCTGGCTTGTGTACTGTAACATTTCCTTTGACATAAATTAGTTTCTTTTCATGCATAAGCCATTTGCAACTCAGTCATAAAGGTTCTACACTAAAATGAAAGGGAGACAGAAATTCTGTCAACACTCTCATACTCAACAATAAATTTGTGAACATAGGGAGAAGAGAGTTCCACAGCAGCCAGTTACCCATGGAAAGTATGCAATGCTGAGGGTAAACAGCAAACCTGTCTGGGGTATGAGTAGATTTGATTGTAGGACTTCGGGCATTGTATCCTAAAACAACTGCCACATTTCCCAAGTACTTTTCTAGCGCGATGAAGAACTTCTTCTGTGGAAAACCTATTTTCTAGGTTCTCCTTTTCTTTTGTCCTGCTAGTGCAGGTACTGTGGAGGGACAATATCATGGCCCCAAGCATTAATATAAATCCATCCTATACAGAAACAGACGTTGGATTTACCCTGGTTATCTGCTTAATTATTTGCTATGATCCCCACCAGCTTGCAGGAGTTTTCTTCCACTGGCTGTTTGTTGCTAAGAAGACTTTGCAGAAACAGTGTTCTTGGGGAATATGCACTTTATTTATGTGTGCAAATTGGTTATTTTGAAACACGTCAGGCTCAGCAAAATTTCTCCCTGAACGTCATCCCCATGCAATGCTTCCCAGCATGGACACGGCTTGAGATCCCTTAGTCAGTGTCAGCACCATCTCTGAGACTGCCCTTTTTAGTTAATTTTGAGAGCAAGCAGAACAAATGTTCATCGAAGTACCCCCACAGGAAAACCCAGCGCCAGGAGAGGCAGCAGGGAACAGCCACTGCAGGGTCAACACATGCTGCCTTTCCCACCATTCAGAGTAAATGAAGGATGCTCAGGAACAGGCTGCCTTCCCACTGCATGTGACACAAATGCATTCTTTTGTCTTCCTGACACACTGGTTACCTGAAGTTTTGTTCATTTAAAAAAAAGAAACAAAAAGGGATGAAAAGAAAAGCAGATCTCTGATATCTTTTTGCACGGGAGGCTGATTTGAAATGAAAAGTAGTGAAAATAAAATGAAGTAACTCCAGCCTTTTAGATATCTAGCCTGAGTTAATGACAGCTGATTTTCTTGGTACTCCAATACTATGATCACAGTCCCTTCTCCAGATAAAAGCAGCAGAGCTTCGCAAGACAAGACAACTCACCTTTCTTGAACTGCTAGTGCTTTTAGCATTAGGGAGAGCAGACAATTTTCTGGTTGAGATGAAAACCACTGAGTTGAACAAAGGTTTCTTACCGTTAAGGACAGCGCCATGCAAACAAAGGTGAACTTCTTGATATGTGTCGCTGTGACAGTGCTGTTGGTGTTCACCAGTTTATTGCTGGGGTTATTCTAGGGCAAGAGAAAGAGATAGCGAGCATTAGCCTGGCTCCCGACTAGCGGGAGCTGCCAGCAGCAGGGTCTTGTGCTGGACCTGACTGTCTGTGCCTGTCTGTGTCTGACTTTGCTTGTTTGCTTTATAACCTGGAGCTTTCTGAGTACTTTGTACCACTACAGAACATTTTCCGCTTAAACTGACAGCAACTGCTGCTATGGTCACTGAGGACTGAGTAATCTCCCTACTTCTCTAGGGAATAAGTCCTATTTAACAAATTCAGCTCTGAAAAAGGGTTGGTAGACCCTTCTAAGAAAACACCACATGATTTTTAAACTTTAAAATTTGTAGCATGTTTTCACAGGAAAAATAGGATTTTATTCTGTTTTACCACAAACTGGTACCAAATCACCAATGCAAGCATCCTTACCGATCCAATTAGACAAGTAGGTAATATAAACAAAGCTTCTGGAACAGCTGGCTCCATTAATGCAGTTTAATGAACAGAACATAATTAGGGCTATTAGATGTTCCACCTTGAACATGGGCTCTGTACTCACATAGCAGCAAAGTTTTATTTAAAACAACAAAAACCTTCTTCCAAATGTCTAATATAGCAAATGAAGCTGAAGATTTAAAATTGCCCTTGGGGAACACATAAAACCAAACTAAATGGTCTGTGAAAGGAGAGGCTGGGATATCAAAGCAGGGTACCATTAGGAGCCCTTAAGCAAGAGGCTGTTAAGTCATCTATTGCATTTACCCTGGGACTTTGAGATACACAAGTTTGTGCACCTGCTGATAAAACCTGTACCATGATGTGCATTTATACGCTCTCGATGTAACTTGGTAGAACAACAGTACCTGTCACACAGTCAGCCTCCTTTACTGGAGTTACTCATTGGAGAAATAGAACTGTGGCAGACACATCTTGGGAGTGGAGCACTGTGAGGAGTACATCATTCCACACACATTCAAGTGCTTGATGGAAGTTTGCAATTTAAGGCTTTTGTTCTGATCAGTGCAGCAATTGCACCTAGATGGCCCCATGCTCCTGCCTAAATACCTGCTTGGACGTTTGGGTGCTTGAAGATGCAGGCAACCCAGACCCTAAAGAAGGAAGCCACTCCGTCTGACCTTTTTGGGAACAGGTTATAAAAACTCTCTGTAAATGTTTTTTCATGCATCTATAACAATTAATTGTGTTTCTGAAGAAATACTTTGCTACTGTTAGTTTTTACAGATGTGAGGATAGGCCTTGCTTACATCACTCACCAGTGTTTAAATGAACTTTTTGCTGCATGGCTCAACTTTCTAACAAACCTAAAATAACAAAGAGGAAATAAAGCACACCCGAATCAAGCCATCCAAAAGGGCTGCTAAGAAAAAGCTTTCTCACTTGTTCCTACCTCATTGCTGCTATCCCTGCTCTTGTCATGCTCCGCCCTTTGCTCCAACTCTTGACCACATCTCTTTGTTCATAACTCTTACACACTATTTCGTTCTCAGAACAAAACACTGTGGAGATTCTGGAGCAAAAAGAATATCCATTCCCATCTAGTCATCAGATAAATAGCATTCACAAATCTCACAACTGGTGTTGCTCTGAATCAGGTGGCAGGGTCCATTAAGAGTAATGGCATTATCGCCATATAAAACAGCATACAGAGCACAGAACTAGCATATGCCTGCTCTCTTCCAAAATGTCAGTAGTAACCCTTAACCTGAATGTAACTGCTAGGCCATGAGGTTGCTTTGGACACAAAGTCTCATAAAAGACTGAAGAAGGACCCTGCATCTCTCTTACAAACGTGAAAAGAGGTAATGATTTCCCTGTGAAGACAAGAATCTAGCTTCTCCAGTAGAGCCACTGAAGAGGGGCATCTCAAATCCCATCAGTCAGTGTGCTTCTGATGGCCATCAGCATTGCCAGCTTCCTGAGTAACTGACAAAGAAAATGGGAGTTTGCATGCAAACACACTGTTTTGGCTTCTGAAAATTGCAATGGACAACTTACAGGGTCCTGAAACAAAAACTGTTTCTATCTGGATTCTTCTGAGAAAGACTTAGCTTAAGGAAACAAAGCTTTTGGAAGGCACAGTGACATGAGGTGATGCATGACCAAGGGAAAAGCAATTCTCACAGCAATCTAAAAAAACCCACTGTGGTTTTCACTTTTGGTATTTATTGTCTGAAACGTACAGTGAAGGTATTTACACATATGGTTGCCAGGATGAGATATCCTTTATACTGCTGCTACATCATTCTGTACATTTTATTACAAATTGCTCTTCAAATATGGAACTAAAATTCCCATTAGTACTTTTCCAGCAGTTAGATAAACTGTACCCATCTGTGCCTTACCCTAGCATTTTCTTCCTCACATTGTTCCACAAGAGCCCTATGAGAAGCCTTTTAACTGAAATAAACACATGGACAAATCATGGTCTAATCCTGTCACGAATGCAGTTGTCAGCATATCTTTCACCAGCCAAATGAGACCTGAATTTAGGAGTCTTAATTGCTGTTACTATTGCTTGGTAATAGTGCATTTGATTGTGGCTCAGATCAAATGAGGTTAGCAGCCCCTGAGTTTCCTGTCCCAAACTATTTTTATCTTGCAGTTCATTGGGTTTGCATCTGCAGTTCCTTTTCAGTAGCATGGCCTCTGAGAAAGCCTGCATGTGGTATTTTATCTGACAGGTCAATTTAGTTGTACACAGGCAGGTTAGGAGGTTATGACTGATTTGACTTTGTGTTGGTTTTAAATTCTCCTTGGAAATATGGTGGATGATACTAAACAGGGCTTGCTCCAGTTAAATACATTCCAGAGAAAACAAACATATTTTTCATGAGTATTTGGAATGCAAAAGTTCAGTTACTAACTGGTAAATAAAGAGAAGGAGAGGATCTGGCATTTGAATTCCAGAGTCACAGGATAGGACTGTTCTTTGCATAACATATGGACTAGTGATTACCAGTTATAAATCAGAGCAAAAAAAGAGACCAAACAAAATTAATTTTTGCTCTGTGCTCAGTTCCAGGAGCAGTCCTTGCATTCCTACATAATTACGTGATTTACCAACAAAAATCTTCATAGCCTTGGTCAGCTAAGTCAGTACTACTAAAAGAATGTATGTTATCTGTGTTAGTGTCAGTCTATGAAACACCCTTTGCTAAATATTAACATAAGCAAATGAACCCAAACCCACCTGAGAGATACCACAAAATCCTGAGCACAGACATGAGCTTGCTCATTCAGTGATGACAGTCGGTCAGAAATCATTACCTAAGTAGCTACCTCATAGTGAGGACTTTTTTTAATCCTTAAAAATACAGCACCTATCTATTCAAAAGGCAGCTTAATACCCTGTAACACAGAGCTAAGGTTAAAATAATAAATCAGACAACAGCTTGAAGCCACCAAAAGCCAATTAATTTTAACTAGATTTTAAGAAAACCTATCAGTGAAACAACAGAGAGAACTAGGAGGACCACACACGCAAAACCCCACAAGAGGTATTTATGACAGCCCTAACAGGGACACTCACCTTGTCAAAAGCAGGGTATACTGCTCTGATCTCTGTCAGCCAGCCATAGGGCATGTGTCCCACAGGATATGTAGCTGTCAAAATCGCCACTGCCTATGAATAGAGACAGAGAAATACGAACTTCAAATCTTCAAACACAATAGTTAAACTAACATAGGGTGCTATTGCCTACCAATATCACTACACTGACCTTGACACAATGCGAAACCAGACAAGGGACTGGAAGCTTTTTGTTTCAGGAAGACCATCAAAATGGCTGTCATTTGGCCTGGCATTTTAAGCTCATGAAATATTTTTGTGCCATGAAGTATCCTAGGTCATCTTGGTGATTGCACCACCACTCTGATACTCTGAGATAATAGTTAACTTGAGCTGTGGTGCACCCCTCAGCCAGCCCAACACCTTCCTCCCATATTGCTCCTGAGTTATTTTACCGACAGATACCTGAGCAGCAGAACGGCTTGCAGCTCACAGTAGTTTTGGATCATATTGCATAATTTCAATTTATATACATTTTACTTGGATATTCATAAGTAAAACACTTTTAAGTAAGACTGACAGACTTAACAGTGGACCTCAGTGGCTGACTGAGTTTGGACACCAATCTGACTGCTTGGGGGCAGGAGGCAGTTACCAGACAAAAAAATCTACCTCTCCCCACTTCGGAGCTCATTAATGAACACCAGACAAAAATAATTCCAGATGAACATTTTTATCCTAAGAAACAATTCACTGCCTGGAGTTTTAACACTAGGCCCTTTTACACTCCCACAAGTACAGTCCCAAGAGGTTTATCAAAGACATAAGCTCCCCCACACATTAATGTATGAAAGATTTTGGTGATGTTTCTGACTGCTGAAGAGAAACTCCAAATACATGCACTTCATGTCTTTCATGTAGGAAGGGTGTTTTGGAGCTCTTCCTGTGGCTGCTTGTAAATCTACTGTCACTCCAAGTTTTCTAGTCCTCGGAGCCAAAGTATGGATCTGTCCTGAGAACTGCCTGACTCTCTTACCTCTTGAAATCAAAGTGCTTGGGTGACTCTTGTTGGCAGGTTCAGATGTGTTACAATCCACCTAAATTCTGATTCATTTTACATGTGGCAATGGTAGCATTAAGAAAAACCTTTTTTAACTACTGCTGTCTGTGTTTCAGTCCTAAACTTTCAATATACACTTGCTTGATTATCTGAGTCCATTTTCCCATTATAGATGTAACTGGTGTCTTTGCTTGGTTAAAAGATCTGTAGCAAGCTAATTTGTTCCCTGTGCTGTTTACAAAGAGTGGGGAATGTACTGATATCCACACAGAGGAAGAGAGTGGTATCAATCCTTCCCTGCTAATAATAGCTTTAATAATGTTTAATGTATCTTGAAAAAGTAATTGGTTCAAATAAAACAAATTGGAATTTTAAGATAGTACCCTTTTTAACTGCACACCCTCCCATTATTGTATTTTCAGCAGAATTTCCATCCGTATGAAACCTAACTAGGTTAAATCAAGTAAGGAATATAAAAGATATTCTGCTTATTTTCATCATGAAGTCCAAAAAGACTGCAATGACACAGTACTTGTTAAAAGTATTTCACTACCACATTTTGTATGTTTGTATGTAAAGTATTGAAGTTTTTAGCAGTGTTTGTTTTTCCCAGTATTTTTCCTCAATTGGTATGATTCCAACATATATGCATGAAAGCTTTCCTAAATGTGTAGCACCTGTATTTGACAGGTGAAAAAGGCCCCTATGAAAGCCTCCATCAAAGAGGTAGCCCAATCACCATAACTGTGTTGGCAGTCCAAACAAAAGCAGTGGGAGCCAGACAGTGCAAGTGGATTTGTGGTCCTCATGAACATGTTACAGCCTCGTCCTTCATGGAGTCTCCCTGCCCACACTGAAAGCTGCTGCTGTTATTGAATAGGGGACCTGTAAACTTCTGTGGATACTGATGCTCCACACCCTGATGTTATCTGTTTTGCCAGCACCTTCCTTTTTAGAGGCAATTATTTCAGAAATGGGAGAAAGTTGGAATGTGATCATTACTGTTAGTGTAAAACTGCCAGCAAATCACCAGCTGTGACGTGTATTTGCAGTCATCCCAATAGCAACAAAATGGAATGGACTAGCCATGAAATGTGATGCATCTGAAATCAAAAGTCACCAAGAAATGCAAAACTGATCTTTGCTAACCTCTGGCTCTCCTTGTACAGAGACCACGGTTAACACATAGACTGATCCTTGCATCACACATGTGAAAGCGTTAAACTTCCTAAGCTCTCTTTTCACAGCTCTTTATTTGCAGTCTCTGGCACCTCCTGAGTGAGTGAAATACACAATACCATGTATGATAAATTAGCATCAGTTCTTTGAGTTTTTCTTTTCATTTAGTGTCTTACAGCTTTGCTTAACCTATGACTATATGCATCTAGACATCCTCGCACGAAACTGGCAGCAGAAGTCCCCCAGACTTCTTAAGAGAATGGGTCAGCTCGTGGTGAGCACTGGCGAAGGCTCTGCCACTACCATCAGAAATCTGTCTCCCAACAGCTGTAGGAGACTTATACCAGGGTATATTTCCTATCTCAACCAGGAGACAGAATTTTTTTTATATGTGCTTTTCTATGTCTCTACACTGTTCTGTGTGATGCGCTGACTGCTAACAGTAGTTTCACAACAGTTTACACAGCCATAAAGCATACATGACAGTAAAGAGTAGAACATGGGACTGCTGAGAACTGTTCTAAAATCTCTGGGATCTGAATGCTCCTATGTATAGAGCATGAAGACCTGGGATGCAAGGACAGTGAAAAAGTTCTACTAATCTTGTTGAGTGTGAGGTTCCACTAGACCAGGCAGAAGGGCTCATGATGAGAGTCCAAGCAATCTTCTTCTCAAGCATAAAAAGAGCACTAAACAGAAATGTACTTAAGACAATTTTTTCTTGTCAGCTTGGCTGAGAAGAGAGGCACAGAGGTAATATCATGTAAATGATCATTTGCAGTAATGGAGAGCACTGACTTCCTTACCTCTGTGGCTGCGGAACTGCCACCTAGGTCCCGGGAGACAAAAAGGTTGACAATAGGCCTACTTATTCGCTGAGTTGCCAAAATTAATGCCAAAGGCCACCAGAAACTCAGCATCTTCCTTATTGTAGCTTCTCCCTGCAACACAGGGTAAAAAAATGAAGCGTGTTTGGAAAAGAAAACAGGCAGCACAGGACCAAAAGCATGGAGAGAGGTTTTCTGCTTTTCCCACCCATTGTCAGTTTGGTACATTCATTTCAGTAACTTTCAATGTGAGGAGGCTAAAATATTTTCACTCATGTTAGCAATACTGATTCAAAAGAAGATGTGTCATGGATCTCAATAAATAATGCATAAGGTATCTATCTGCATAATTTGTTCTGACTACCAGACAAAGCTACATGAAAAATAATATGACATTTGAAGAAAAAGAGAAATTTTGATATCTTCTTCCATATGAACTAATATGAACTAAGGTGTTCACTTAGTTCATGCTGTGCTGTCTTACAGCTCAGTACAGAGGTCCTCAGTAGAAACATCCATACCGTGGAAGGCATTGTCTCATATGTGCTGTTGCTGGAATAATTTCTACCACACCTCTTTAAGTGAAAATGTTTTTTCCTGCAGGACAGAGAAAAGGCCCTTCATGCACAGTGGTTTAATGCAGTATTATAACACAAAAACACCCCAAGTTTAAAATTATTGAGTTTGAAAAAACACAAGTATGAAGACATACCCCCATTTCAGGCCCACTTCTGTCAGGAATAACATCGTGTATGTTCCTGTAGTATCCGAGGCATAGTGTGGTACATCGGACAAGTGCTCCCATGTATAAGGACAAGATTGGGATCAAGAGAGGCTCCCTGCACTCCAAGTGACTGTGAAGCAAAATGGCTACGAAAACAACCTGCAGAGCAAACAAACAGATGATTAACAATATGTCTGTGTGCTTCTCCAGAGCCAGCACATCTGTCTGATTCCTACTAAGTCCATCTGAACCAACAACTTGCATGGCTACAGTTACCTATCTGACTTCAAGCTTAGAAACTTTAGTCAGGACCCCCCAGTATTTGCTCATACCCATGAGAGGAACAAGAGTTAAATTCGTACTCTGTGAAACGGGACTTGAAGGTTGGGCAGCCATCAGACTAGAACCCATAAATAGGAGGAGGTTGGCATGAAAGTCTGGCAAGGTCTGGCAGCAAGCATGAGGCTGAGTGTCACCCTTCCCAGGAGAATGTGCTATTCTGATACATGCTGAGGCTGGAGACATGCTTCTAGGGTCAGCTTCCAAGCCCTACTATTTTTTTTTTTGGAGGCGGGGGAGGGTAGTGGCAATTAAAAACCCAGATGTTTTAAAGTATTCACTTCAACGTTTAGGAGCAGGAAGTCTTATGTCAACCTAATTTTCAACTTTTTCAAGTGAACTTTCACTATTTCATTATTTGCTCTTCAGCTGAGTGCCACATTAATGTAAATTAAATGGAAACTTCTGGGCTGATGAACAGCTCATAATTTGGCCTCTTAAGACTAAATGCTCAATCCATAAAATGTAAAGGAATTGATTAATATGATATTACTCTCTTTGTTAAGTACAGAGCAGATGACACGCCCATTAAATTCCAAATGACTCTGGATGGGGGGCACAACTGGAAAGCCAACTGTGTTTGGTGCTGTGGAGAGCAGAACCAAGAAAACTCCGCCAGGACATGCTGGCATTCAAGTGAGTTACAAGAAATACGATACACATTGTTCAGGGGCAGGTTCTCTCCTTCAGTGCTAGAGCTGTAGAAGCAGTTAAGAAAAACCACGCTCTGCAAATGTTCCTGAGGCAGGCCACAGTGCCTATGAAGGTCTGCAAAACTGCTCTTTTGAAACCTACAAAAATGCTGCTTTTCAGTAAATAGAAGCAAAGTCAGTCACAAAGAGAGTGCACATGAAGCTACCCACAGAAAACTGGCTACTGCCTGTGCCCCCACTCCCTGGGTAGGGTGCAGATGGAGATGTAGAGTTCTGGGGTATGACAGCCACAACTTTTTGTGTTCTGGATTTGCTCTTGCTTTGTGTAGTATTCTGTTGAGAGAAGATGACAGGTGTCTTATTCTTCACAACCCTGGCACCCTACTCACTAACCACTGTGGAAAGGGCACAGCCAAAATAAGAATTTGTTTCTGTATTTAGCTGCGCGTGACCCGACACGCACCCAGGGACAGGAAACTTTGTAGGTCACATCGGAACAAGAGCAGACCCTCAGGGTTAAGGTCATTGGTATTATCTCTGGGGACTTAGTGCAGTCCTGTAGTGGGGCAGACCTGACAAATAGAGAGTAGCGACTGACTGAATGGGTCAACCTGGTTTATGGTCTCCTTATGTTTAGTGGCAGGAAAACGCTATGGGAAATTGAACTGAGTGCCACTGACTTCATATTTCCTTTGACGTTGTACTGTTTTATCCTTTTTCTTATCCAGTCATTACACCATTCAGCTGGTAATGGGGCAGTAAGTAGAGCAACTGTTTACAGGTGCTGGGGCTCTTAATTTCATAATATTTTTGTATGTTTTCAAAAGAGGGCTTTATATTGATTATTAAATGCTACAACACTGGCCATCATCAGTGTGTATGAATGTCGGTTTTTTCAGTGTGCCCAACACAAAGCAACAGGACAGTTAACACCTCCCTTTTGAAAGTTCAAAAAACATTTGGTCTTCTCTGCATCACCCAGGGATTATCACCAGAGACCCCTTCTGGTGCACTTCTGAGCCTTCACCTTTTGGAACAGTACCAAGTACTCAGAAGGTGGCTTACACTGCATTTCACAGGAGTAGACACCATGCGCAAAACTGACAGGTCATCTGGAGAATCAAGCCTTCATCTCCAACTCAGGATTTCACTGGAACCGTGTGAAGTGCTAGGGAGAATGTGCAGAGCGAGAAAGATCTCTTTTAAAGCACTCTCTCAGCCTCAGGATTAGTAGCAGACAGTAGTCTCTTTGCCTGACCTTTCTTTGTCCCAAATGTACACATGTACATACAAAACTTGTTTCTCAGCCATTATGAAACAGGGCTGTGGAAGTGCTTGAGGACATGACCCTAGTGAAACTGTCCTGGGAATTGACTTGATCCAGTCAAGTGAGACTGTCCTAAACCACAACTGTCAGCAAATAGCCTTCACATGATGAAGAAACAGTCAGAGGGCAGCACACAAGATTACTTCCTCTGCTGTCTTGCTCATAGAAGAGAGAGAAGGCACAGAGTGATTCCCTGTACAAGAGAGTTCCTGTTTATGAAAGCATCTGGTCCATAACACAATGGGAACAGTAACTTCTATGAGGAGCCTTTACCTGAGCTATGACATCTGAGATGGAGGCACATCCCACCAGGAAACTGTACTTGTGTTTCAGCAGAATCCCAGCATGGGTCCATGCCTGAAAAAAGCCAGACAAAAGTTTGGAAAGTGATTATGATATTGTGAATGATTTCAGGTCCAAGAATGCTGTTTTCTGGTTGTTACATTGTCCACAAACAACCCTGGCTCTTTTCTACCAGCAGTACCTGATGTGAACCTGGGCAAACATTAAGCCATTAATGCAGAGAAAGCACTGTTGCATTGAGTTCCTCATTGCCAGGCTGGCAGGGAGAACAGGAATAAATTTACAGACCGTATAGAAATTTCTGAGCACACCTAGCAAGAAACCAGCTCTTCATAAATCAGATGGTGCACAGGATGAATTATCATAATAAATAGTCTAATAAATAATCATTCACCAGCTGGATGCACTCGGAAGTGTAATATTCATTGACCCACAGAGTAATACTGAGTCCTGTCTGGAAAAGAAAACCTAATTATCCAACTTATTTTTATTGTCAGCGACTGTTGCAAGCAGACAAAGTGGTGAGAAAGTGGTGGAGGCACTGCCATGGGAAAGTTATCCTTTAGCAGTTTTACACAGAGGTAGAGGCGTTAAAGAGAGTTGCCACATTTTTATGTTGTGCAGGCCACAAGCAGTGAGCCTGGCGATCTGGGAAGCAGCAGCTCACCCTATGTGTGGCTCACTTGCCCAAGCATTTGAGATGTACTGGACTTAGCTGTGCTTGCAAAAACTGATGGTAAGAAACATCTTTTTGACAAATCTGCTTTGAGAAAATACTGAGTTTATTCCTTGTGAGCTCTGAAGGTGATCTGGGAATGCATGGCAAATCCAAATCTTTCACTACAAATCGGAATGAGGTCACATACAGACGACCAGTGCAGCTCATCACAAGATGACCGGTGCTTTCCAACACGCACATACTGACAAGGCAGCTGAGGTTTTGGACATCTGTCATGATCTCTGGATGTTTAAAGTCCTCCCAGATGCTTTCTCCATGTAGCAGGAGATGAGTCTAGGTATATCCAGAGTTAGTGCTTGCAAAGGACATATCTTACTTCTGCATACTTCAGTTTCCCATCAGGTAACAAAGTTTGTGAATTAAGGTCTCAAAAAACATAACATTAACATAAAATTTCAGTTCTGAATCAGGCACTCACCATGGCATCCATAAAAGGGAAGGCAGCAAGATAAAGGAAGGCCCTCCGAGTTTTACTTCCCACTGATTCATCCACATGGTGCAGCTTATTAATAATGTAATACCCCAAATCACTATATGCTGTGGAGAAACAAGAATAAGAATGAAAAACAAAGGTTACTTATGGACTCTTGGGTGAGGTATTCAGAAGTACCTGAAAGACTGTGATGCCTTGGAGCTCAGACACACATCCACTTAGCAAACAGCTGCAAGGGCTTCAGATATTGCAGCCTCACCAGCTGCTGTTTATGACTAAGAAGTGCTCTCGTGGTTCTTTTTAAAGTAACCTTTGGCAGAGGAGTGATAACAAATGGCTGGATTGGGAGATGGGTGTAGTAAGTGCCACATCTGTTTGCTAAATGAACACACTTGTACTCCAGAAAATCTACTGCTCCTTCATTAAATCAAGGCTCTTTGTTAGAAAAGCTGTTTTCACCAGGCATTGTGTATTTCATGGGATATAGTGCCTTATCAACGCTGAAACCATCTATTATCACTGCATTCTCATGACATTACCTGTAAACCTGTCCAAAGCTGCAAGAGGATACTGTGATTTGTGACGGCATGCAACAAATCACACTCATTATGCCTCTCCCTTACTCTGCCTAATGACCACCTCTGCCAGGACCTGGCAGGACACTGTGTGCTTTGCTGTGCAGTCCTTAGGCAGCCTTGACCTGCCTTAGCCTCCTTCCTTATCAAGACCCAGCAACTCAGGAGACCCAAGTCAGAAAAAGGCACGTCTGGAAATCAGGGCGTTCCCACTTCTGATCGCCAGTATGTTCTTTCACTGTCCTGTTTCAACCCAAGACAACTTTTAATGTTGGACAACACTCTCTTTCCAGGTCTCTCTTCCAAAGTGCTGAGTTGAAGGCAGCACAGACATGGGGAGTCACCACACACGTCTCTACAGAAGTGCTTACAGTTCTGTTAGAACCCATGTTATCCAGCTGCTTTAAGAACCCCAGAGTCATCCCAAAAACCAAGAATAACAAAGGCTGTGACTGAAGTCTGAACTATGGAGACAAATATAATATGCAGAGTTAAATAATCCAAATCAGTTTTAACCTTTTATGAACTATGTTCTAGACCTGCACATCATTACTTGATTTCCTCTCTACACTTGGCAATAGCTGTTAAAAGAATGATTAGGCTGTAAGGACGATCTCCCAGGGCAAGTAATGGCAGAATTATTTATGCCTGGGGAACCTTACTTCAGTTCTCTCCTACTTGTGTATTTTCTAAGTCAACTATTTCAAATGTGAACATCTATTTCGTTTTCCACTTATAACAACTGTATTATCTTTGTACAGATCTTCATGTAGAGTATTTCAGGACACTGGTCCTTTTCATGCATGCAAGTCTCATAACTGGATTGACAAATGCTAACATTAGTCATCAAATTCAATCTTCTTAGCCTAAAACTGTCTCTTGCAACTCATAAACAGTATTTGGAAACAATTAAAGAGGAGTTTAAGTTATCATTGTTTTGTGATGGCTTAGAGATACTGCAGTTAAATGATTAACAGAACTGAAAAGACTATTTGAGTCCAAACAAGACAGTGTAAACAAGATAGTAAAATAAAAGAAGGTGGTATGACAGCACTGTTCACAAGAACAAGCCTCATTCCAGATAACCAGGACTGCCCAAAATATGCTAAAAATGTTAAAAACTCCCCCTTTCCCTATGCTGGTCCCTAGCTATATGTCTTTCACCTGAAATATGTTAAGACTCGCAGTCTCCAAATTCACTCAATAAATCCCAAGGTGATTAGGCATCTTCCCGAGGCACTGCCAGCCTTGTTTCCTTTTGAAGGGGGTTGGGGAAGAATTTTAAACCAGGACTCCAACCTTTCTTCAGTTTAGAGAAGGCAGTTTAGTCCCTTAACTGTTCAGATGCTTGTTGCAGTTCAATCAAACATCAAGCACAGCCTCTTTATATTTTTGCATGAATAGTCACGTGCCAATCTTCACTCAGTGTTTTGAAAACTCTCTGCTATGAAGGGATTTTTGCTTGGTAAGTTCTTGTGGAAAGCTGCTTTTATGGCAGGGCAGTACAGGGATGTTTCTGAATCAACTTACTTCAGTGGAGGAGAGAAGTCTGGAAGGTCTGTGAAGGAAGCCATGAGTGAAGGTCAGATTAATTGAGCTTTCTCTTAGGTTCCATTGCGTGTGCTTTACACTTCTGCACAAAAACTTAAAAACTGCTGCAGGGAACACACCACCTTATCCTCCACATAGGGACTGAGAATCACAGTCCAGGTGCCATGGAACCTGCTTCTGGGGAGGGGCCACCTCCAGCAGTGCAGTGCTAGAAGCACAGCACGCTGCAGAAGTCACCCTTACCTGCTCTCCCTGCCCTTCACCTGTTTTAAATGAGACTTTGAAGTGTTTAGAATGTGAGTAATAAATAACTTTTTTGCCTCTAAAGGCCATTGAGGTTTTCTTTTTCTTTTTGTTACTTAGAGTTTACTATCACAGAAAAATTCATGGAATCTGAGGGTCAGAGGCTGAACTACTCTCACTTCTAAGAAAAGGGTTGCAGTTTATTGGCAGGGCAGTCTCAGGGGACTTATACCATTACAACCCATAGCACCACATTTTTAAGATTTCTAGGGATATCAGCACAGAGCTCTGTAAGCTTCAAAGATTTTTTTTTTCTCTCCCCATCAAAAAAAAAGTTTAACTGCACTTTTAAATGTGATTAGGGATTTCTTAAATTCCTAATGGCTAAACTTAAAACATTATTTTCAAAATAATCAACTATTTCACGTGTCAGTGAAAGCACACAATCACTTTTGCTGATGTCCATGAATGTTTCCATCCTCACAAAGAAGGACTCAGCAAGCTGAGATTCACTGACAAACATACAGGCATGTGTCACTGAGCTGTGAATCAAGCAACTGCTGATGCAATTAGAACTTAACCTTGGCCAACCTTACAAACTTATTATGAAGAATGGTACAAAATTAATAACATAGATAACAGAGCCAGAGACTATTACATGAATCTAAAGCAGATGGCACTTCCCACTTCTTGCATCATTTCAACTAAAACAGAGAAGTCCAAGTCCAAGACAAGCTGCCTGTTTGCTCTCCTCTAATACCTCATTTGTTTTGCTTTGTCTAAGGATCAGTTTTGCTGCAGAAGTTAAGCAGGAACTCTTCCTTTTGGTTTTTCCAGTTGCGCTTTAAGACCCAGAAGGTCAAGAAATGACACGGAAAACTCTACACCTAATTGGATATCCTGCTCCCTACACCGATTTCCCCAACAAGCCAATTACTACCACACAAACTTTACACATTCTTAAAACAACACACTGTTAATAATGCCAGCAGTCTCAGATAAATAGCTGTACTGTACCTATTTTGGAGCTGACTACTACCGAGCATGTCATACTTAAATCATAAAGAAAAACCCCTCAGAGGAAGTGATACTGTTTACTTCCAGACACGGAGCTACATATGTCAAAACGAGCTTTACTGGAAAAAAAAAATCCAAAACATGATTTTGGGTTGAAGTGTGTTCTTTCTAGACACATTCCATTTACATACTTTGCTGCCAGTTTTAAAAATGAACTTGGAGACTTGAGACATAACAAATCTATTTTGCTGCTTGTTGGAAAGATGGTTCACATGGCCAAAACTGATGCTGATCAGAGTTTCTAAGTCACAGAATATCCTGAGTTGAAACAGACACACAAGGACCATCAAGTTCAACTCTTAAGTGAATGGCCTGTACAGGGACCAAACCCAGAACCTTGGTGTTATTAGAACCATGCTTAATGCACTGAGCTAATTTGTTCAGCTAAGTGATTTGGGCAGATAGGAAAATACAAATGTGAAAAAATAATAGCAAATCTTCATTTGGAGGTGCCACAGGGTATATAGATTTCTTCATGTCTTTGGTTAGCCTGAATTTAAAACCAGAAGAGAGAAAGAGAAAGCCTCTGTTTTCCCCTTGTGAAAGCTCAGATGACCAGAGTGTTTAAGGCTTTGAGAATTTTTTCCTTGCTTATAGTAATACATGAATTAAAAAAAAAAAACAAAACAAAACAGCTTTGGAGCATCTCAAGACAGACTGATCACTGTAATCATATTTTTCGGTGCTCAGCTCTAGTTTCAAAATTGCATTAGTTGATTTTCCCAACTCTATCAATGACTTTTGGTATCCGAAATATATTCATATAAGCCAACATTTCATAAGTCTCAAAATTAGCCTGTTTTAACTGAAACCCAATCACTGCTATCCAAAAGTGCTTTGATCAGGCCATTTCTTCTTTTGTTCTGAGTACCTTGTTGAGAAGAAACTGCCCCCGTTGTGCAAAAAGGGCTGGGGCAGCCAGGGAAGCATGTTACTGCTTTAGCAATGACCATGTGAAGATGCTGCAGTAGGAACAATTCTTAATGAATAAAATTTTTTTTTTATTTTGGGGGGGGGGGAGGGGGAAAGCAGCAGGCCTTGATTATATTCTGATTTGTGTTCCTGTGCTGTCACTTTTTTCCACGGCAAAATGTTTAGTATACATCAGTACCGTGGTCTTGTCAGAACAAGACTGACTAAAAAAAAGTACCTCAGCTTGTCATAACCCACTCTGTAACTCCTAGTCTCTGGAAAATTCCAGTAGTATTACACTGGAATTGGTGGGATTACACCTGTGTCTCACTTCTTATGGAGACTTTTAATGTACATGCAGTGATCATGCATGTGGGAAGTTCAAAAGTACCAGTGGAATTCCTAGGAACTGCTGAAGTTTTCCCCTGTGCTATCCATGGCCCACGCGCAGCAGCCTGACAGTAAGAAATGGGCACAAAACAAATCACTCACGTGTCCTGTGCCTCCAGTCTGCCAGAGCTTACTGAAGTTAACCTACACTTAAGTTTACTGGTTACTAAAGTTCCAACCTTTTTCTCCTGGTGACGACAATGATCCATCATGCAGTTTTTAATCAGATATAGTAAAAAGCAAAGAGGATCTTTTCTCAAAGTAACTGCTGCCTTGTCATTTCCAGAACTACTTAAGAGTTGCTCAAAAGGAAATAAACTTTCTCAGTATACTATTTTTCAGTAAACTAGTGAAAAGTTGAACAATGTTGTTTTATTGCCAAAGAAAATGTGCATGCCCTTCATAACACTGATGTTAAAAGGACTCTCTTAGTATGGAGGGTTTACCAGCAACACTAAGAAATGCATTACGTTAGCATAATGTTATATACATTACTTTTCTCCGCTGTCAAGCTGGCAATTTAGTAAGATGTCAAAAATATGCACAGACAGGCTTAGCACCTTGAATCCCTTTTCTTACAGCCACCAAAAAGCCAATCTCTGAAATAACAAGGCACTTTACACCCCAGCTCCACGGTGAACTTCCCACCAGGAAACTAACTGGTGGCTGTTGCTGCCCTCAAAGTAGCCCAAGGGAAGGAAGACAGACTACTGTATTCTATTTCCAGATCACACCTGAAACAGCACATCCAGGAATACTGTACCAACAAGGTTTACAGCAGCACTGTAAGTGGGATGAGAATATGGTTTTGAATCCCTTTGGCCAACTTGGCTCTCAGTTGTTACTGCCACCTGTAGAGGGGAGCTGCGGGTGAGGACTTTGCAGACCTTCATGAGGATGTGGTTGGGTGATGATTTTAGGGACCAAGAGCTTGCAACTCTGACGTCAAGTGGTTTAGCTCAGCCAGTCACTGGCACAGAGGATTGTGTGAGCCCCAGCGGGGAAGCAGCAGTGGGGAGTTGGTGCTGAAGCAATGAAGACTGAGTCAGGTGGGTGAAATGGTCTGGTTTGGTATTTTCCATGAGTAGAGGCTGCTGTTTGCAAGGAGCTGTGTGTGTAGACTGCAAATAGTCTCTATCACAGGTGGAAATGTGGTGATTCACTGTGGTCACTGTGTTTCTACCACCACTTCTTTTCTTCCTTTTGACTTTTGGTACTCCTTATTTCATTGGGGGTTTTGTTTTCTGTTTCTTCCTGGGCTTTGATAGTCCACAGCAGATAGACATGTCATCTTTCTTAGCCCTGTATTTATGGCATGTGGAAAAAATTCAGTCCCCGAAGTGTTACTTGTTTCTCTTTTTCATCCACCAAGCATCAGTAACCTCTGTTTGTGTCTCTTGCAGGTAACCTGTGATAGGCTTGCAGCTGCTGGGGAGTACTTGCAGGTCCTAGGATGCTGCCTGTCACTGGACTTCTTCTCTTCTTCCCTCAGCAGGCTGTGCATCTGTGGGTCAGAGCAGAATAATCAGGACTTGAAACAGGTTCAAAGGAAACTTGGAACATAAAATTTGGCAGCATCACCCAGGCAATTGGTGCTACAATCTGACTAACTCCATTCCCTCAGGCGCTCTGCCAGTCTCTGCTGTGGCCTTTGCATATTTTCAGGCATAGACAAGTTAATATACCAAAAAATATTTTGCAGTCTGTCACCATAAAAAGCTGAACGCTTGTGTGCAGCCCTTTAATTCAGGACTTTAAAGCATGGCACGCACAGCCTCCTTTTTTCCCCAGTATCTGCAGAGGGCATTTCAGAGGTTCTGAACTCAGCAGGGCTCCACTTCCAGGCAAAGGCAAGAAACTTAGCTGACTGGTTTTCCAACTGTTGTTCCAAACACCTCCTTTCAATAAGAAGTCACATGTGGAAAATCCAGTTATGCCTTTCACCTGGAAATCTGATAGTTATACTTTAAACTTTCTTAAAATCTATCCTCGCTTAAAATAAAATAGCGGATGACTAGAAAACAACTTTTTATCCAGCTGGCAAAGGCAAAAACTTTGACCAGGACTGGCAGGAAAGCAAGTGAGCAACTAGAAGAGCAGCTCTGAGGGCTGAAGAAACATTCCAGGCAAAGAAATGTGAGAGCCAAATGTACAAATGGCCCAAAGTTTATAACACTGACTCAATAAAGCAGCCTCAAATGTAAACATATTTAGGAAGTGACCAATCAATATCAGTGAATTAAATTAACTTGAATGCATGGATTCAGCTCATAAAATTAACAACAGCTTATCCCTGGCACAGAGTTGCCCTGGCTAGTGATCCATTACTGTAAGCATTTTTTATGACCATAACATGGAGCAAAGCTAAATAGCACAGAGTTCGCGAACCAGGGGTGGAATAAGAGATATGATGGTCAAAACAAACTGTAGTGCTTGGGAGGCACATAAAGCTGGTGAATATAGCTGGCAGCCTGCTAAAGGATAAGAGCAGGGGTCATTTGTATTTATCAGATGGATCTTGTACCTACTCAGGTAGGAACTGAAATAGACCTATTGTATTGTATTGTATTGTATTCTATTCTATTCTATTCTATTCTATTCTATTCTATTCTATTCTAGTCTGTTCTGTTCTGTTCTGTTCTGTGCTATGCTATGCTATGCTATGCTATGCTATGCTATGCTATGTGATGAGCTGCAGCACATGTTGCTCTTGAGATACTAACGGCCTGATAATGAATGCTGCCTCACTTCGAGGCCATTCTGAGATTTCACAGCAATTCAGGATATTGCCATCACACTCGCATTTACCATTTTTCTGTGATGGAATGACCCCCTAATGGTGGTGATCCAATCCAGTGCTACTGCCTGTCAACTAACACATGCCTCCATAGGCTGTCACATTACTTCCTCCCTCCCACCCCTTACAATTCCCAGCTTTTTACGATTTTACCTGCTCAGTGCACTGCACCATCTGCTTCTTCCTCCAGCATCTCCTGTTCCTCCTGTTCCTGGTTTCAGCTCTGTAGAATGAGCCAGAAGGTGCAGAGAATCCAGTGCAGTTCTTGGAGAGGAAGAAGTTAAAAGTCTTCCAAGTTAAATGGCTTTTATTGCTGTGGCTGATGCTTGAGTTGATGTCCCATTTTTCCAGGCTCTCAAAAACTCGCAAATCCTCTGGCTGCCTTACTTTTAATGTTCAGTTTGTGTCTGCTTGTGTATTTTGTTTGTATAATTTGTTTCAGAGTACACTCAGGGAGTTGGTCTCAGTTTGGTATAAGCTACTCTTAGTAACCTCTTCCTCATTATTCAACAGAAGTAGATGATGACTAGCAGCAGTAGAGAGCACTACCTGATATTTTAATGAGGATGCAGGCACCTGCCTGCTGAGACTTTTGTACTGTGAGATAAGTAGCAAAGGAATAGTTACAGAGGGAGTACACCAACAATGCCACCAAGAACTGACAAACAGCCCTACCAAGGACACCTTGAAGTCCTGCCAAACCAACCCAGCAGATACTGCCAGCTGATCATCACTACCTAGAACAGTAACACTGAGCTATCAGTTTCAGGCAACCTGTCAACCTCGCCAAAGTTTTGCTCACACACCTGACTGAAAGCGATCAGCAGCATGTTTTTCTTCTAGGCAGGAGACTCCCGTGCATGGAATCTGCTCCTTAACAACCCGTTTAAAAAGCAATAAAAATTACATGGATGGGCATGATACCAGCCCAAGAGATCTCATTTCATCTCTTTTGCATCTCCTGTTGTACTTACAAATGAAATATTAAGCCTACAGCTTAAGCAATTTGAAGAATGGGTGAGGGAAGCAAATAAAAAGTCATATTAACTAGACATGAAGTGACCTTACCTATTAAGGTATGAAATACAGCAGCTACAGCGCCAGCCACAACCATGCACAAAACTGCTTTGGTCCTGTCTCTCTTGCTGTTCACAAACACCAGACCTACATTTTTGAAGTCACTCATCGGACCCGTGAAGAACTTCATCAGGGAGTATGCCAGCCCATAGCTGGCCAACATTTCCACAGCATCTTCCTTGACAGCAGCGATGCCCCTATTCAAGGCCTGTTGAAACACAGAAAGAGCAAATAATGTAGCACATGTGCAAGGATACCAAACATAATCTCCTGAATCTGGTTTCTGAAGGAACAAGCAAGTTTTGCTGTCATTGTTTTCACCACAAGCTGGATTTCATTTCTCTGGATTCAGCAGCATTAACTCGTGACCTGTGACACAGGCAAAATATTTTAATATAGACTAAATTCAAGTCAAATAGACTTGTAGATAAGGTAAGTATCTGTTTCTGAAGTACATAATGGAACTTCTGCTATACCAGAAGTCAGTCTCTTTCCTTTCTTAGAATAATTTTATGACCTGCTAATAGTCGTGGATAATACAAAACCACTGAAATATTGCTCTGAGGTTTCAGCCATGATTTCAACAGAGCACAGTCCTTGCAGGTCTTCTTTACAGACAAAAGCTCTGACATATGCTCAAAGTTGAGGAGCTAAAAAAGCTTTTTCCGTGTAACAAGTTTCTCACAACATCCCATGTAATTGTTGTGAATAGCTGATATTAGTCTATGACTTTCATTATGAAATGAGGCCAAACATGCACATGATTAAACATAACTGACCTCCTTTCATGTAGTTGACACATATATATTGTGTTTATACAAGTTTGTGTGTTTGTATTTGATACCATATTCATTTATATCCCCTTGTAGGAAATTGAAAAAGAAATACAGTATGTGTCTTTCAAGATATATTCAGGTACAACTAGCTTACTAATTAATTCTAGGTCCATATTTAGGAAATGTCTGCCAATGAACCACTAAGAATTAGATTGATTATTTTTATAACTAAGGTGAACTATATAAAAGATGTGTAACATTCCTTCAGATTCCAGCTTGAACCAAAATGCCTCTAAAGTATTGAATAAAAATGACAGAATGATAAATTTTATCTGCAGTGTGACAGCATCAATCATCTGGTACACCCAGGAAACTGTTAAAACAATATTAAATTCAAAAAGCATGAAGGATGAAATATGATTTGTTTTAACAAGTATTTAGATCCTATGGGTTACAGCTGATGTGTGCTGACAGGGCCATGGAAATGAGGCCAACCAGGAACATCTCGCCAAGCCACCACCCAAACCTCACTCTATCCACTTATACAGCGGTTTTAATACCACTTTATCTGAATGAACAAACCAGCTAGAGTATCATAAGGTAATTCTGGTGAAGTCCTTCGACTGCAAATGTAAGCATAATCTTTTTGTTGCAGTCGTCTGACTTTATTTTCCCTTCCAAAGATCATACAAGCAAGCAATTCCCATCAACTTGAAAAGAACCTGCATCCCTGAAGTAGAAATGAGCATTTTTCCTACTGTTCTTTTCCACTCTTTTTGTAAGACAGTCTTAATTTTTGAAACTAAAGCTGCACTGTCAACATAGCAAAAAGCTGTATAAAATACCAACTTCTCCACCTTTGATATCTGCCAAATCTCTCTCTTTTAATGTATTCTGACCTGAATGCCTGAGGCTCCAAATGTTTTCATCTGTCTTGCTCCAGTTTGTTCCTTCCTGAAAGCACCATATGTTAGATATGGAACACCTGCAGCTGCTATATGTAACTTTCCCTGGGATGTAGATAATTCCATCTATTGTACTGATATTGTTCAAATTATATTAAATCTGCTGATGCCCAAAGCACTAATGTGTGCACAAAACTGCATTCAAACAATTTGTGGAAGACTGTGGCCTCTGAAATGAATAGTCTAGTGTAGTTGTCTTCTGTGATGATACTTGTGATGGTGAAGTAATCAGTATCAAGGTGTATACAGGGTTACAAACTTCTAATTTAAACTTGCTAAAAAGATGCTGAATCTCCCAAATGCTGTTGCCAATATTAGACAAATAGCCTTAAATTATGCCAAATAAAAGGTTCCTTGATCATGGCTCTTCCCCCTTTCTTTTCTTCTGTCAAGAGTGAAATATTTCTGGCAGCGTCAATTTAAAGAGGAACAGCTAACCAAGATCGGGCAGGCTAGTTTAAAAATTTCTCATCACATGTAAACAGCTGAATTATTTCCAGCAGCTTCACAAGCACAAGTGCTTCCTTCCTGCTTTGTACAACTAGAGAATACCAGACTCTGTGGAGGATGGTAATCCACTTCTGACAAGGTCATAGGATAAACACGGCTTCAAGAAATAACATTTTGTAAAGAGTCATGGCACTACGATCCCTCCGCAGAGAGAGAAAACTTTGCCTAGCACAGACCTCATGCCAGTGAAAACAGCTCCATATGACTTTGGCCCCGGGGTAACTAAGTTTTTCCATCTAAGTAGGACGGACAGAAAGACTTGAGCACTCCTCTTTCTCTCCCCCTCTGGTTTTACTGATCTCTTTGGAATGAACAAGTGACAGCCAAGTAGATAACTTCAGAGTAATCTTCCCTGGAGACACCCTGTGTACCAGGTAAGGTAAACTGGAAAAATCCAAAAGGGACTTTTGTAAGAGATATGTTGCCATTAGTTTTTTCTCCTGTGGAATGTGTGGCTGACATGATGAAATACTCTAGAGGCTACCCCTGAAAAAGTAATCCCTCTAAATGCTTTGGAAAGATCCCTAGGAAATTAGCAGTCAATAGGGCTGTGTTTAGGGATGGTTTGGCTTCTGTAGCCTTTTCCTTTCTCGCTTTAAGATGACAATGCAAAAGACTCTTCATCCTCAACTTTCAAACTCCCTGTGAAAACTTGCATAGCTTTTCTACCTAATATACTTCCAAATATTTTTGCAGCTGAAGCTGCTGATGTCATATTTGATGTCCTAAAATCCACAAGAAATCCCAGGGAACTCATAAAGCTGCTTTGGTGTGCAATATGAAAGATACAGACGCTTGATCTTTCATGGCATGCCGGCCATGCAGTAGGTAATCTTCCAGTCTAATTTCCTGTCAGATTTCTAATTAAATCTGTCATAAAGGAAGGCAATATAAACCAGGGCAAGGTCTCCGTTTTTTAATCTGACTCTATTTTGTACACTTTTTGTGTGAACAGAAATCAATAACGAAAGTTCATCAGTAGCATCTGTATCTCAAGAAAGCATACCTCTACAAAGATTTGTGTAGCTTGTCAGTGAAGCCACACAGAACTAGGTAGCAATAATACTAATGACAGTATTTAGCACAGCATGTTAGCTTGATCATATGTATTTCAGATGTAATCTAACTTTGAACTGGCTTATTCACACCATTTTTGATGAGATAACTAGGAAATCCAGATGCTGGAAGATGGACTGTTGGTGACACCACCTTCTCCCGAGTTCTTAATGAACCACTAGTCTAATACAGTAGTAGGTGAAAATGTCACAGAAAAGTGCAATTCATCAAATGTGATTAAAACAAAGCCACAGATATTGCTGACCCTTCTTCTAGAAATAACAGAAAATATCCCAGAGAACGCTTCCAGGCAGAGCACAGTCTGGTAGACACATGGACAGGTTAGCTGAAGTAAGTCATATTTCTAAAATACTTCTCAAAAAGGCAGGCACCAAGACATACAGTTACTTCTATGCAATGTCTTCTATAACACATTTGTTATCACTAGAAAGATGAAATCTTTACTAGAGGACCTGCTAACAACCCTTTGAACCTTTTTTTATGAATAATTGTGTGCTGTCTTTAATGTTCACTAAAATCAGAGAGGACTAGCATTTTTAAATTCCCATCCAAAAGATTCAAGTCAGAGGAATATCAAATACATCTAACAACATTGCAAACCAGTAACCACATCTTTACAATTGGGTACTGCAGCTGGCTTCAGCCTCTTAGAAGGGACATATGAGACCTCAATCAAATGCATAATGGATGAATCCAACAAACTTCTGCATGCAAAGGCAGTGATTTGAAAAGCAACAGTTGTGAGAAAAATGTCAAAGGTCTAACTTGTCCTATTTTGCATGAACTTTCAGCACTATTCACTAACGCTGGCAGAAAAGGTTTGGTTCCAATCTAGGGCTACACACCTCTGTTGCCAAAAATTCAAAGGCTGTCTCTCAAGCTGGCTCAATAGAGTTTGACCATTTGACCATGATCCTCCCTTCCCAGAGACTACCGGATGACTGATATTTTACTTTGGATTGGTTTAGAGGTATAAAAACATTTTTAAAATCCACCAAGAAAGCAGCATCTGTTGTAACAGTTTTCTTCTGCTTTTAAAACTGTTTTATTACCTACATACTACCTACATTTCACTGGTCTGTATCTAACCAGACGGGCACATTTTCTATTTCATTTGAAGTTAACTATTGTCTGTGCAGTCAGTACCTGACCCCAGTGCATGCATTTTAAACCGGAGCAAGTAAAATCCAAGAAATGTAATTCTTGTCAATGCTCAATTTTGCTTATCCCAGAAAAGCAGAATGTGATATACTGGAAGCTGGCATGTTCCTATGGCTTGTTTGAAACATCAGGTTTCTGCCTGAGATGTTTTCAAGTCTGTTCAGGCTAGTTATCTACTTATAGGTGACATCAAAAGCCTGCTGAATTTGGCATTATCTTGGCCAAATTTATGTTTGGTTCAGCAAACATATCTAATGTGTTACCCTTCCCTGCAGATATCTTTCTTCCTACCTGGTATTCCCTAAGAAAATGGAAGAGAACCGAAGTATCCAGTTAAAGAGCAAGGTGATGTAGGGGACAGTCTATGTCCTGTGTCAAACAATCTCTCTCCTGACAACTCTTTGCTGAGTTTTCATTTACTAAATCCTGTCACATTGAAATCTTCAGCGTCAAATGTACCAGCTTGCTCTGGCTGCTCTGCCTCCTGCTGTCACCACTGCAGGAACTGTGCTGCCAGAAGGACACCTGACAGATCTGATGCTCTGAAAGCATGGCATAATTGGGCCACTGTGTAGGTGCTACCTGAGGATTATTGCAGCTGCACCCCTGCTTCTGGATGGGCTTCTCTTAAATGCAGGAGTTCCCATAGACAATTTGAGATAAAAAACAGTGATTTTCTCTAACACAGGTCTGTGTAAGACTTCCATGGACACAGGTATGGAAGTGAGAGAAAACTGGGGAAAAATAACACTCACACACACACATTTATTTGGGCTCAAAAAACATACTGTATGAAGAAAGCCCTGCAAGAGTAGAGGGAGTCAGACCTTTTAGCTTGAATATTATGACTGAAGAGTGTTCATTGTTTTAGGTCTTTTTTGGGCGAGTTGATGTTTGTTTTGTTTTATTCTGCAATGCTTTTACCCTAATTCAGTATCTCTAATTTTGGGTCAGCATCTGTTGTAGCTCATGTGTCAGATGTCTGAAATGCCATCTGAGGTCAATTCCTATTAGCCCACTATTAGAACACTTCACTTTCCCCCTGCTCTGTTACTAAAGCTGGCTGTGGGAGAACAGCCAGTTGCCCCTGCCCACAATGCTCTGAGGGCTGGCATTGGTTCAACCCACAGAAACAATCCCAGTCCTCAGCAAGAGACCAGAGCTCTGAACCCCACCTGAAGGAAGACGAAATGCCTGTCCTGAGAGAGAAACACCTCGATATCCCTGTGGTATGTGGCCTGTCTCTGGACAGGATGTCCTTGGAAGAGCATTAGGACTGACCTGAAAAATGAGAGCTGAAATTCTTCTGTTGCTTGCTGCTTTCAAATTCACAGTGCAGGGCAAATGTCACATTTTATCTTTAAAAAAAGTTAGTGCACAAAACCCCATCAATCCAATTTACTCTGCCTGCTTGAGTAATGAGAATATGGCCTAGAAGAAAGCCCATGTAGCCTGTGAAACAAAAAATAAGCCATGAAAACTAGAATGCCATCAGTTGCAATGGACACTAGAATGTCTTTGACGGCAACTTTTTCTCCATTCACCTTCCTGAGCAGTAAAGAAAAGCAAGAATGAACATTTTTGCAGTGTTCTTACTCTAACAAAAATGCCTGTTATTCTGTGACTGTGATCAGGATCTCAGTTTTACCTATTGACACTAGCCACTCGCTATCCAATGTCCAGGCTGTGTGTCCTGGGAGAAGTTTAAATAAATACCCTAAATCCAAAATAACATGGTTCTAGAGCACTTGCAGCTTTCACTTGACCTAGGATGCATCAGGGAACTGCACCTTGAAACCGGCACAGCCAGGAGGTGCAGGAATAACTAGAGTGGCAGTGGCAACACTCACGTCAGTGCAAATGGAAAATCTTTTCCACTGCAAAAATTAAAGCAGAGGAGGACATGTCTGGAGGCTGGAGGAGCAGCTATGGCACACTGCCCTAGAGCACCTACTGCCTGTGCGTGGGTTCATGAACAACAGGTTACAATGAGGCAGAGAATAATACACAAACCACAGAAGATAATGGTGCAACACCACAGGAAAGAAACCAGACTCAGCCAAAAAGTGGCTCATTTCAAATTACATTTGACAAAGTTCCAGAATATTTATGACAGGGAGCAATCTTGGAGAGGTGAATCAGCTGCTGCAGATGGTTGCCTCCCTGTGGGATGTGGAGAACACTGATCCCGAAGCCAAGAGAGCTGAGCCATGACTGTGGGAAGCCCTTCAGGACACACACCCTGTGCAGTGTCTATGGAACAGGGATGCCTGACACCAGGATGAAGGAGACCTAAATCACTGCCATTTCCACTGATGTCTGCAGAGAAACATGACTCCTGAGGTGAGACCATAAGCTTTAACTTTTCCTGGCCTTCTTTTAGGCAAGCAGTGCTTAGAGGGAAACAGAACAAAAGCAAAATCAACATCAGAGATATTCCTCTGCATTACGACTTTCCTGGTATCCTCTGACTGATGCTAATCAATTGTCCAAAATGTATTTAAGGTGAAACATGCAAGGAAAGGCTTTGTTCTCAAAGCAGTGTGCAAGCTCTTCATCCAGGTTTCCCTGGGACTAATCCACAAAGGTGAGAAGCATTTGGGATTACGTTACATAAGCATGGCGAACTCTGGGCTGAGGTTATTTGTCTTCAGATCTTCTTCATGCCAAAGACTCATTCTCTCAAAAGCTATTTCTGTTTCTAAGTCTATGAGTACAGACAAATAAAATAGAGACATAAATTGAGACATATAAAACTAGGAGAAGGTTGGTTCCCCGTCTCTT
Organism: Falcunculus frontatus; assembly: GCA_013398115.1. NCBI lineage: Eukaryota > Metazoa > Chordata > Aves > Passeriformes > Falcunculus > Falcunculus frontatus. Next base: position 422,627 of record VZRV01002353.1, on the reverse strand, counting down.
CAGAATGCCCAGTGGAATAGTTATCATTTCTTCACCAAATTCCATTTTGATTACTTTTAAGTGCTAGAAGACACTGGGGAGGATACAAATGCATTTCATATGTATCTACACACAAAGAATATTCGCCTTAATCACAAGTGATACAGTATCGACAGCAGTGCTCCTTCTTTTGTTTTTAATTTCCCACGGAAATAGGCTCTGTTCTCTTCCACACATTATATCCCCAAAGTAAAAAGTAAGCTGATTTACTATCAGTTGCACATTTCATAAAATCACTTTTTCTCATGTTTGTAAATTAAATTTCTGCAAGGATTGTTATAAGACTTGTTCATATGTACACGGCAAATCTAATCAACAGAGGTTCCGCACCTGCCAGTCTCTCACAACTCTGGCATATTGCCTTTTTATTAGCACTAACTCAGTCTTTGCTGAAATACTGCTTATGGCTCTCTCATCCCGAAATGGAGAGAGCTGCTTTCTCCATGATTACACCTCACTAGGCTCCAAAGTGTATGGACAGGTTCAGTTTGTAAGGGGCCCTGGGGGCCAGCTCAGAGCGCTGCCCCAGGCTGAATATCTGGGAGATGTTGTGGAGAAGACCCCACACCCTCCGTAGACAACCACCATGAGAGGCAAATCTCACCTTGAACTTTAACATGTCACCAAAACTGGCATCTGAAGATCCACATCTGCCTCCCTTGCACATTAAAACTTGCTAGCATCAGCCTGACTCCACTTCCCACGTGTTCCTTTGTATTCCTGGAAGATCTTTTGTTTCAACACTCAGTACCACTTCTCCTCACTTTCACCAAAGATCTTGTCCTCCACATTAACTCACGTAAGTTTTTACCTTATGTCAAGAAATTAGTTAGCTCCACTTGTCTTCTAATTTCCACCCCTCTTGTTCAGTATTTTCCAGTAAGTTAGAAGTTGTGTTTGGTTCTTTTGTGTTTCTACATTCATGCCTTGCATATGAAGCCAGGCTTCTGCTTTCACATGTTTTCATGATAAGTAGTTCTCTTAAGTCGTATTTTTTCACATAAGGTCACCTGACACTCACAATTATAAGATCCTGCATGTAGTGTAAATCCATTTTTTACCCTTAAAAAAATACTCAAATAGAAAAAAAAAAAATCCAAGCAAATACTTCAACATATCTGCAAAAGTACTTTTTCCAACTGCAGGAATATGGGAAATTAATGATGTTTGCCCCTGGATTTGTGGATTTTTAAAAACATTTTCCTAAATTTTTCAAGTTATAAAAAATCTTGATGCATAAAGCATTTAGAGAAAATTTCTGAAATTTGGCAGAAGCTATCAAAAATGTCTTTAAACCAGACCAAAACCTGGCCAAGCACCTGCAAAATATGACTTGCAACGGTTCAGTAAAACTTGTTAAACTACTTCAACTGCACAGAAATCTTGCCTATTTTCAGTTGTGCCGAGCGTGCTCCTGGGCATCAAGCTTAGAGCAAGGTCAAGCACCACACACAGCGGAGACCACACAGGTTCAAGTCCTTAAAGAACCAGGACATAAGAACACTACTAATATTTGCTCAAAGCAAAGGGCAAAGTATTTCTTTCCACAGACTGAAGCTGCAGTACCCTACTATGAATTCTTTCTCTCAGGAATTGTGAGGTGATTGATTCTCCAATTTTGGCTCTTGTGGAAAGGACCCTAGAGGCAAGATCAGTAAAATTTACTTTTATTGTATCATTTCTCTTATTTCTCTACACTTTCCACTCTTTATTAATGATTCAGAGCCCATGTCCTCCTACGTGGAAGACAAATAATTGACATATCCTCTCAATTCCCTTTCCTCGTGTATTTTATGGGATGTAATAATTACACCCAGCAAACTGTGTGAAAGCCAACAATCAAATTCAAGGCCATCAACACTACAGCAAAACCTTTTATTATCACCACATGTACTATCCTCCCATCTCATGGCTGCTCTAGAGATTACCCTACTGCTGCTATTGTCTCAAATCACCGATTTTGCCAGAACTGGTAGTCAGCTGGGAGAGGTGGGTTGCTTCACTGGAATATGGTCATGCAAACACATATTTTGAGGTTTGGTATAAGGAAGAAGCACAAATTTATTACTTAGCAGTTGAAAGTGTGAGAATTAGGGGGAACTATCTTCTGTTATCTGCTCCTTGCTCCTTCACTCCCCTAGAGTGGGTCAAATTCATCAGTAGCCAGCAGCAGACCAAAGTAAGTGTAGCTCACAAACTGCAACCCCTCTGCTGTCAGTGGAGCTAGGCAAAATATGTAAAGCAACTGAGTCTCTGCTATTTAATGAACATTTCTTGCACACGATGAAAGGCTAAAGCAAACCAAAGCAAGTCTGCAGGTTTTGTTCATTCAGCTTGAGTAAATGTTCTCTCCCTCACTGCAGACAGGAGAGGTAAAGAGCTGCTGAGCAAATACATAAAATTCTTGACTTGTGCAATGACTGGGCTTAGGAAGAAACCTAAGTACTGCACCACGTCAAAAAAACCTGAACAATCTATAAAGTACATGTCAAAGCCACCATGATTACAAAAAATACACATAACAATCAAACAAGGCTTCTGTGCCTGACTTCGGAAGTTGGAGCTTGACCAGCTGTCCCCAAACACGTCGTACAGCCCTACCTTTACGTGTGCTTAGTGCACCATGCAATTGTCTGCCGCCCATTAGCTTACTCTTGAAGCATTTATCTGCCCATGTGGCCCAGCACCGACTTGTTACTTATGTTCCAGGGCTTTGCCCATCTTCAGCCAAGCAGAACATATTTGAGGTCTGATATTTTCCTCAGCTGTTGTGTCGGGAGCAGGGAGCACGGCTGGTTAAGGTCTGTCATTAAGCAGCTGCTCCCTTCAGCACGCTGCTGGCTGGGCAAAGCACAGTTTGGGCTACACAAAGCTGAGTTTGTTAGGTGTGAGTGCCTGTGACTGCAAGTGTAGAGCTGCCAGAACAGCTCATGTCTTAATTGCTTAGAAGCGACAAATAGAGGGCTTACCCGGGTTACCAGCCTAAATACAAACTTGGTGTATCCTCTGCTGGTAACGCCCATCATAAATAAAGTCCACAACAACAGTAGGAAAACCTTTCATTTGTATCTGTTCTTTTTCTCTTCCATTCTTATTCTTTGTAGTAGCTTTATTAGGATGAGATTAAAGCTACTCAGTGGACTTGAAAACAAATTGTGGATAGTGGCTGTGGTTTTATTTCTCTAAAGCTAGTGCAAAACACACTTTGAAGTATTTCCAGTTATTACAGAACTGTCCAATACGTCAGTACCTGCAGAAAGTGACAGTCTCACTAAACCAGTGATCCTGCCTCTAGAATTTGGCCTAATGCACCCATTTAAAATAAATGGAAAGCAGGTGGTAAAGACGTAGGGTGGAAGAAGATAGAAAGGAGGACAGGTAGTCTTCCTCCAAAGTAAAATTTTCCCTCAGAAAAATCTAACCTTCTCTGTCCTCAGCCTAAGTTTTGATAACCTTGGACTCCTTGCCTGATTCCTGCAGGTGTTGTTGACAGGATTGGCTAACACTTCCTTTTAAAAATAGCTCGACTGGTTCTCTCAGCATCCAAAGACATGAAGTCAACAAGTCAACCCACAATGAAATTATTGCACATGGGTTTTTCCAGATGACAGCTATATGGAGCACAAGTAACAAAGACGTTTCTCTAGAAATCATACACTCTTTTTGAAACACCCTGTCTTTCACAAGGGGAAGCACAGTAATATTTCTACACAAGCAAGGCTGAAAATACCCTTCTGACCTAGAAGAGTGGGATGCCATAGGAGAACCTGATTACTGCTGCTTATGTTATCTCATGGCAGCTGGGAGCCAAATTGCTGCTCTTATAATAAATGGCTTTCTGTGACAATGGAAATAAGGTGAAATACCAGTTCATTTGAAATGGAATCAGGCTAGTTATGCTCTGTCCTCTGGATTCAATGTAAAAGGGGAGATGTGGAAAATGTATCAATGCTTCGAACTTTTCCTCTATATGTCTTGGCAACTCCTAAGTTTACAAAGCGAGACAAAAAAGCATTCTTTCTGAATATACTTGGACACACAAACCCCAGAGACAGCTCACTGGAGTAATCTTTAAATGCCTGGCAATAATTAATTGCCTAATACCTTCAGGAAATCCTTGGCTAGTGCTTCTACTCAGAATTCCTTAGGCAGTACCTAGGCAGTCTTCTCCTCAGAGAAAGAGAGTCTTGGAAGCACTCATGGAGTTATAGCAAGTCTTGTAACTTTGATTTCTATGTGTCTGGCAGGGGTGAGTCCTAACCAGCAGTGCAGTCACAAGTCAGTTTGTGAATGTTCTTGATTATGCCAAATACGTGTTATAATTTGATGCTTAACCTGTTTTCGAAGGTGTCTACCCCTGGGTTCACAAAATACAAATTAAAAAAAAAAAACCTAGAAAATGTCTTCCAGCTAAAGAGGTAACCAGACATACTATAGATGGCTTCCTCCACTGAGGAACTGCAAATGGTGCCACAGTAACTCTTAAATCAGATTTTGCTAACAGCATTTGTACAGACTCCTTCAGCAGCAGAATATTTGCCACCATGACACCACTGAGAAACTCAATGCTCTCTTAACCTTGTGACTACACCAAACTTGGCTCCAAGCTTAAAACTATCTTTACTGACATCCTTTCTCATTCTTGTATTCCTGATTCCCTTCTTGCTAAAAGTGATTCTTTCAATTGCAATGAACACTTTCCCACCACCCTACTCCCTCTAACTCCTTGACTTGAATTGCACAGGTAAAACTTGCTAACTTATTTTTGTTTGTTTTATACAGGCACAGGAGTCTGACTTTTGAAGTTCAGGAAAAACACTGAGGGATTCTTAAAGCTTAAGTGAAACTGATCCTGGTAAACCATAGTGCAACAGGTAATTTTGCCTAATAGGTTCTCTGTCTGAGTCGCTGGTTTTAAATAATGGGTCTCTTTACTCAGAGGTTTCAAAAGTGGTAAGAAATGCAGTGAAGATAGACTATCTACCATGCTTTTACAGCACTACTCTACGTTGTACTGAGGTTTCATCAAGAGAACAGCCTCCCATTACAGTCCCCCTGGCCCCCAGACCAGTCTTATTCTGCTTTCTGAGTCATTTACCCCTCTATTTCCACAAAGTCTAATGAGATGCAATCTCTTTTCTATCTTCTCCATATGTGAGGATTTTTGTCCTCTTGCTGATGAGCAGGGAAGTACAGAGCATGTAAAACATTAATTCAGAAAAGCTATAATTTATCTCTGACTTGCTCTAATACAAAATACAAAATTGGCTTCAGATGGGCATCCTGCCAAGATTCTTAGGCAGGGAGAGAGAGCTGAGTTGAGTGTCACACTATTGCCATTATAGGGATTGAAAAATTGAGCTGGCTTGCTTTGATAGCGTAGCACAGCCTGTAAGCTAGGTCTTACCCAGTGAATACTTTACTACATTTCTCTGTCTACAAGGACAACAGAGTACAATTTATCCTTTGCTGAATCCTGAATGCCAAAGGACAAAATATGGCTGTTGGGCTTGCTTAGTCAAGGCCTGCGGGGCAGTCGGGCAAAAGCATTAAGTGCTCTCAAAACAGCTTCTGAAATGTGATGATGCTAAGGCCACCAACTTGGACTGCAGTGGCATACACCCTAGGGGTAAATATAAGGCTGAAGCTCTTGTAATACCAGAATGCAAACACTGCAGACACGTGAATGAAGCCAAGAGCACACAGCGATCCTGACAGAACTCTCCTTTTCTACTTGCATGGTAGAAAAATTGAAATTAGGATGTGCATAGCCACTGGTGGAACTTCCGGGATGTAAGTGCCAGGAAGGCACTAGGACTACCGAGTCTTCAGGTACAGGCCAGGAACAAATTAGTCTATGCCAATCTTGACAAATAAATGCTTTCTGAAATCAGGGAAATGAGGTCCTTAAACAGACCTTGTAGAGTCATAGTAGGAGCAAGCATCTGAAATACTTTGAAGCAGTCAATGCCAGTTGTGTCTTACAACAAAAACTGGAAGGTATGCTTTCAAAGAAAATGAAAATTTCTTGGAGATAATGCCACATGATGGTTTTAATTGCTACTTCCTTTGGTCGTGTTCCTGCTGATAATCTATTATGTTTGTTCTGAGCAGCCGAGAAGAAACTTGCTCATACTAGTCACAGGTCCCAGAGGAAAATTTATCAATGGAGCTTAAACGAGGTTAGTCTGCTGGAATTCAAGAAGTGATCTAGCTTAGGAATTGCAGTTTAAGAGCTGTAGAAGTATTGTTGGATGATCCTCCAAAACACTGTAATTTGGCAATTGTGATCCTAAAGAGGTGGATCTTCAAAACCAGCCTACTACAACTGTAAAAGCATACTTTTCTATGCCAGGTATTTATAGACTTTAGTGATGCTGCGCAGCATTCATATTTTCTAAACTCTCTATTTGTAACTACTTGTTCCAAAGAATCAAAAACATGACTGTGACAAGAGCAAAGTGAATGCAGGTATCATGGATCCACCTCTCTTGAATAGTCTAACTTGAAGGTCAGAAGATCAAAAAAAAATAGCCTTTCTCTCGGATCACCCCAGATTTACTGCAGGCAGTGAATTCTCTGAAATTGGTGACTCTACTGTGATGACAACGTTGGGCAGGACTCTTAACCCCAGTGAGCTCTGGGGCCCAATCCCCAGGAACATGTATGTCTGTGCCTGTTGCTGGGGAGTAAATTACAAACCCCAAGGGGTTAGTCCCTTGCAGGTTGATCAAACAGCAACTGGTTCAGCCTTCTTTAGGCCACCATGAACTTTATAAGGAGCAGTAGATGGTATCACAGAAAACAGCTTCTCACCGCTGCCCACTGTCAGACACTTTAGTCCTTTACACTTCCCTCCTCTTGCCCCCCATCCTGCCATTGGGTAAGACCAAATGGCCTTAACCATAAGGACCGTATTTTCATAAACTTAGAAGTAGAGGAAATTATTGTACCTCTTTGTGCACATTTCACTGTCTATGAGGCAACGCCCTTACTACTTCTGTGCTCTCTTTTTGGAAGACCTGACTTTATGTTTCAACTTCCTTTTATAAGTGTTTGATATTAGAGAAAATCCTTTGTTGAGGTTACACTGGAGCAGAACTGTTGCCATCACTGCAAATTTAAGCAACAGCGTGACTGATTTCACAACTCCAGGCAAGAGAGCCAAGGCCTTATTTTATAGTAGGAAATGAGATGCAATAATTCTGGAACTCAACAATCTCTTCAACAAATACAGTTCAAATCTGGGTGAAGAATTTAATTTATTTTGTTAGCTATATGACTTATTTCACTTTGAACAAAAGACAGGCCCACTCAACTACATAATCAAATACTGTATTTTTTTTTTGCAGTCAGTAATACATCTGCTGCTGTTGATCAGAAGACTTTAAGGAAAAGAAGGTATTTCTTTTTATTACACAGCTTTCGTGATGTCTTTCCCCAGGAGATTATCCTGATTCATTTTAATAAAGATGCCTTTGAGGAAGCAGATGCTTGTCACAGTGGTATCTAGTGGATTAAGCCTTTTCTCCTTGAAACTGGGGGGATTTATAACCAAAGAGCCTTGAATTATAGGCATTGTAAAATTAAAAGGTAATTCTTCTCTGAAGCTCTGTTGCATGCTTATCTTGAAACCCAAACAACATAGGACAATGAAGAATAGTTGGAACCTCTTTCAGTCATGGTATTTATTTCACCCCTACTTTGGGGATCAACTCTTGAGCCCCAGTTTGGGCTGGCACAGCTGTGTTCCCCATTGGCTCTCAGACTCTGGACAAAGATTTACAGCACTAAAGGATGTACTGTCAACAGCAGTAAAAACCAACATTTTCTTCTAACCCCCAGGTGGCTGTGGCAGGATGAAGTGGCACACTCAAGCTTGTGTCACAAGACTCGCAATGCAAACACTCAGCCTAGACCAGGTCCTGCACAAGGCACTTCGGTGACAGATGAGCCCTCTTAACCAGAGACCTGGTGGAGGGACAGCCTTTAATTGAAACTGGCAGTGGAGCTGAGGGCCCAGGAAGGTACACTCCAGTCTGCTGACTTACTGCAGCAGTCAGCATTAATTTCTTGGGAAAGGGAAGCAACAGGGCAGTTACTCAGCCAAGGCCCATCCCTGCTGCCCGCGCTGGGAAAGCACACTTGCAGCCAGCATCAGAACAGCTGCCAACGTTTCTGGGAAAGAAAGAAGGGCTACAAAGTACAAAATAAAGAGAAAAGCCTCTGAAAAACGCCACTGTATTTTTTAGGTTAGAGTTTTATAAGAGCCACAGGCCCTTTTAAGATAGTACTGTGATAATATAAGCAGTACTGTGATAATATAAGCTTTTTTCAAACTCATGTTTCACGAATGGTAAGTAAATGTATTTAAAGTGCTATTTTACGCAAGTGGTAGGACCTGATCCAGTAGACTCTGAAATCAGTGCAAATCAAAAAGCGTTTTTTCCTTGAGGAATAGCTTTCTTTAGGTGCTTCTGCTCTTCCAGGTGTATTACCAGAAGACATGGAAGAATGCAGTGAATGTCAAGATTCCCCCTCTCATTTTGTCCAGCTTCACAAACTTAAACAGGTGAAATAATACCAGCAATGGAAAGAAGGAAAGGTACAGTTCTACATGAAGTGGTGGAACTAAGCTTGGCTTTGTTGAATTTAATATTGCTTTTAATATTCCAAAGACAGTATCTTTTAAAGGTTGCTAACAACTCTCAACCCTGCTACCTGTGGTCACGACAGAAGTCCCAAGTCTTGTTTTGTACAATCTAGACATGTTTCTCTTACAGCTGTTAGGTGAAACAGTCCTGAAGCTTCAGTCAAGAAATACTCTTTGCTTTCTGTCCTATGTTGTATATTTGAGGACACAAACGTGTCGTAATCTTCCATGCAAGTTTACATTTCAGAGCAATGTTTATTTGCAGTATTTCACAGTTTACATTGTGCTATGATGAAAGAATTGTAAAAATTACATTTATTTATCTGTTTATTTAGTTTTAAAAATATTGGCTCAGAGTAGGATTACTGTTCTTCTCTAGAGACTGGGAGAACTGAAGTAGCTTAAAGCACCCATGAGTTCAAAAAGGTTTTGTACTGTATGGGTGTGCGACATATGAAGCAAGCTAAAGTGCCACAGCTACAGTGAGGGGCTGCGCAGAGGCTGGTGAGTGACCCACTGGCCCTGTGACCCTGGAAGCCCTTGCCCAGGGCCTTTTCAACTTTCTGATTTCAGGCTGGGTTGTCTGCCTACAGCAAACTAATAAACTGCAAAGCAAGCCTACAGTGGACCTTGACCAAATACCAAAACCTCCTGCTCCTAAATAGCCTGATGTCAGTATCACACATTTGTTGGCTGTTTTAGTGCCAGCATTCTGTCATGCCATAGATCACGGTTTTCCATCAGGACAAAGTAGTTGGGAATAAATGGATTTTGAAAGAAGAAAGTGAAATCCAGGTCAGAGCAAGAAGAGATATTCTGCTTTGAAGCATTATGTACAGTCTAAATTCTTATGCTTCACAACATTTAAAATATTTTTGGACACTAAGGTGTGTTGATTTGGTGATAAGTCAGTGAATTCTTTGGGATGCTCAGCACTGTGAATTTGGCATGCTTACCAAAGTTGCCTGTGATAGAGAGGAGCAATTTGTCGGTAGCAGGAAGCCAGCAAACCATATAGAAAATATACAGGCAGTCGTGCCTGTGGTGGCAGATGTGGAACAGAGGCAGAGGCCAGGTTTGAAAGATGCTATGAGAAAAGGCTTATCAGGCTTAGAGAGGAAGCAATTTGAAGACCTCAGACCGCAAAAGAGTTGCAAGGTATGGCTCAGACTCATAATCTTTCTCTTTTCCACTAGAGTACACATCTCTACTTGTACATCTCCTCCAAGAGTAGTAACAACAGAGGAGACCATGAAGTCAGCTGGGAGAAACAAAGCTGCAAGCCTAAAGAAGCAAATGTTCTTTTGAGAAGCCTCTTTGGCTGTACACACACATTTTATTTTCAGGGCGATGGTGGATCTCATGGTGGAATGCTACCAAGTCAGTGGGAAGCAGGACCGTTGGTTTCAGCTCACAAAAAATCCCAGTCTGCTGCGGACGCCTTTGCACGGGTCTGTGGGAGTACTGCTGGCACTGGTACTCCAGTGCATTCTGACCACATTACATACTTTGCCCTCATCGAGTAAACAACCAAACTTGCATACTGCGGCCGTGAAAACAAAACAAAAACCAAAACAATAAAGAAGAGAGGAAATCTTCAAGCAGTGCTTACATAGGAGAGAAAGTAATGACGAACACTTCAGAAAACAGCCAATGAAGTAGAATATTCTCCTCCTCCTATTATTACTTGAAATGATTCAAACTGGAAAAAACTTTATCCCAAAACCAAAAGAATACTTCTCACTGTATTTTCAGCAAATGCAACGACAGTGAACACAAGCAAAGCTGAGGACTGAAGCCATACTCAGTACGCTCTATGCAGGGTCCAGACAACAACAGCTAGACAGTCAACACTGCAAACCTTTGAAAGAAGCAGTGCATGAAATTGCAGGCGTTTTAATTAATTTGTCATGCTGGTGTTTGTACAATCTGATTAGGTAACAGCATCTGATATGGTATCACATAGGAGAGGATTCATCAGACTGAATAATTACATGGATTAGAAGAGGACCTCTGAAACGCTTACGGGGCTGGCTCAAAGAGAAATGCAATCAGCAATGCTGAAAGGAGATTCACAGGCCTCAAAGGAATTTACTGGTGGGGCTGCTGAAGATCAAGCTGATATTCTTTAGCATTTTCATTAATTTTCATTCGCCACATCACAAACACTGAGAATATGCAGATTATATAGGCTAAGGATGCAAATCTAGTAAGCACCACATGCACAGATAGCTTTGAGACTTGTGTAATAAAAAGTTGAAAGCGCCAAGCCAAATACTAGAGACTAATAACAAGAATTTCTGGCACGAGCCAGGAACTTTTCAGTTAGACTAGGTGTACTAACACACTGCCAAATGACTGACCAGCAGGGTGATGCAGACATGGAAAAAGGCAAATGCATTTGGAGAATTGATGAGGCATTTCTGGTAGAGACTGAGAAATATTTTTTCCCGTTTCTTCTCCACAGGATCAAGGAGGCTTTCAGAGCATCCCCAATTCAGTGGAAGGTTACTAAGTTGATCCAGGGGTACAGAGAAACCTGATCAAGTGAGTGGAAACCAGAAGAGGTTGTTTTCCATAGCAAAGAGAAGGCTGAGAGGCTGCTCTGTTTCAACATAACCTTGATGGAAAAAACAGGGAAGAAGTGTCATTTAATTCAGAAGACCGTGCTGGCCTTAGACCAAATGGGTATAAACAGGGCTGGCATACAATCTGGCTGAAGTTTAGAAGACAGGTCTCTAACCACTGAAACAGAAAACTGGTTTTCTTCCAAAGGTAACAAGGGCAAAAAGATATGTGGCATCATTCCTTTCAGCAATATCTGCATCTTGTGCACTTGAAGGTAGGGAAACAGCCTGGAAAACAAAGGAGTGCCTACATCTTATTTTTAAATTATTATCACGGGTACTAATGTTGTTTGGATTGCTTGTCCCATTTCACCCCCTATTTCAGTACAACATGCAGCTTGAGGATGAGAAAACACCCCCAAAACCAGATTTCAATCAAAGAGGCCTCACCTCCTTTTGCAGGGCATGCTCCAAAGAACAACTTCAGCAGACGGCTCTGGCTTATGTCCTCCAGGCCATGTCTTAGAGGTGTTTTCCCTTAGGTGTCCAGCTGTTTTCTAACACCAAACAGCCACCAGCCTCTGAGGCAGCATGGTTCAGTGCTGCTGAAAGCCTGGTATGTGTGTGCTACAGATCTGTTACGTAAGGGCAGGTTTTGGGTTTGGTTGTTGGGGTTTTTTTTATAGTCCTGTTTTTTCACCCCACACTATGATTACGGCTTTCTCTTTGCCTCCCCATCTCCCCTTTCTCTTTGACAAGTAACAGGGCAAATGTATAGTCTTTCAAAAGGGAGGGGTGGGTCACAACCACATTACCCCTACTCTCCTGTGCCCTCAACCACCACAGTACCCAGCTCTTCTTTCTGCATTCACTGTGTTTGCATTGCACCAGCCAGAGCCATTCAATATTGTTATGCTTACAGGTATTTTCTTCTTTCTTTTTCCTTTTAATCATGCTGGCTTCAGCTTTTATTAGCCGTGCCCAAGTTATCTCCTTTAGCATCAGTTAAACCAATATTTTATCAGCATCACTGTCTTACTTGACTACATGTGCAAAGAGAACAGATGAATATATATTAAAAGATATAATGAAGATAACTGTGTGTGCACTGCAAGTTAAGATAATGAGAAATTTGATTAAGGACTTTTTGTTGGTTTTTTTTTTAACGTGAAATATCTGGAGAACTTTGCATTTAATAAGGTGCTTAGGCTCGGAGGGGTGCAGAGTCTGAAGACTACTTTAGTAAGAGTGTGTGACAGGATCTGTGTTCTTCTTCACCTGCTTAAACCTCAGAAAGATAGGGAAAGGTGTAAGACATCCTACCCCAGCTGCTGTGCCTCCACATGGTTTGAGCCTTGCTCAAAAACTAGGCTAGGAATGAAAAAGACCCCAATTAGTTTGATACCTCAGTCCACTGGAAAGAAGGACATCTTTTACATAACACCATCCCCCTTTGTGTTTTCATTACTCAGTTTTGCTTGACTTTCTTTTGTTTGCGTTATAATTTTTGATCTTCCAGGGCTACAGAGCCTCACCACATTAGACCACAGTCCCTTCCAATGCATTTAACTGTTCTAAAGTATTACTTTTAGAAAATGTATATACTAGGACAAACTTAGCCAAAATGCCTGACCATAACAGTGGCTGCATTTGTTTTCCACAGTAGCTGCAGATGCTTCAGAGGTGAATCCCAAGCATCCTCTCTGACTCTAGAAATCTTTTCCAACAAGCTTCTGTGTGAAAAATGCAGCAGGAAGAAGCTTCAGAAAGAATTCTTCACTGCCTTCTACTTTCAATAGGTATTTGCATGTGGATAAACTGAAAAGAAGGAAGCTCTCCTCGTGAGGTTATAAGATGGAGGAAAACTGAAATGGAAAATGGAATGAATCTTTCTGTTTTGACTTGTGAGTAATAACTGCTGAAGCCAACATTTCCATACAAAATGCTCCACTGGTTTATGTGGCCAGGATGTTTTGCCACCAAAATCTAGGTGGAGTCAATTGAAATCTGTCCTGTGGGTTTTGCGGTACACTAATATGTTTTCTAAATTTAATATACTTCAGGGCAGAAGGTTTGAATTCCTGAAGATAGCAACTCATGTGTTTTTTTCCTTTTTCTTTCTTGCCAAATAGACCTAGATGGAAAGGTTTCTTACAGTTTTCTGTTCTTCCTACCACAGACCAGTCAATGAACCAAAGTTTATTCACTTTGCCCCTTTGGGAGTGGTGTTCATCAGCATGTCTGAGAGCAAATGACTGCTAAAGTGAGGATAAACATCCTGTAAATGTCTGGAGGAAGGAGAAGTAAATTGGACTTCTTCTGAGTAATTAAAAACTGAGTCTATCTTTCCCATTTTTTCAGTGCTTTGAAGAAGTATATGTGGTGAGCAGTTCACTGAGGAATCATGAACTGTATTCCCTTCCATTTGCTGCTGAAAAACTCATCAGCACATGAATAGTTCAAAGAATGGTACTAAAAAGTGACAACAGGAAAGGCAGAGCTATGATTTGTCTGGCAGTGAACCTCCCGATGACTAAGTACTCACAGCACACGAGTGGAAAAATCTGATACTACACTTGAAGGCCAGAGGCCATAGTCCAAAAAAACAATCTCTTCTAACAAGCAAAAGGTCATCAAGACTAAGATTTCATTTAATCTATCAAAGTGTCTTCAGTTTTTCATGGGCATGAGGGCAGTCATGACTTCAAATGCCAGACCTGAAATTCTGATACAGCCAATTTGGCAGATGATGAATGAAAACCTACCATTCTACTCCCCAGAGACGTAAAGCATAACCAGCTTTAGAAGGTATCTGATAGAGAGAAAGGAGTATTCACTCCTTCTAAGTGAAGACAATATAATGTTCTAAGCAGTCACATGGGTTCCACAGAGAGCAATTGCTTTCGCCTTTGGCTAGAGAAGTTCAGTGCTCCTTGTCTTCTGTTCAGAGGTGGCACTGTAATGTACTAGAGGCCAGGAGACAAAGGATGGCATTACCTTAAAAAAATAAAATAAAATAAAATCCATCCACATGTAAGAAAAAACCTCACAATTTTATTATGGATTTTAACAACACTTTTGAATTTGGGAGCCAAACCAGACTGAGGCGATTAAAACCACTACTCTGAAGTCCTGTTTAACTAAGGCTGAAATTCAACTGAACAATTTGAGTTGATCTGAAATGGAAAATGAGGTGGTTTGCCTCCTTCCATAGTGAACAGTCCTAACCTTCACAAACTTTTTCTGCTAGAGGTTAACCTCTCAAACCTCTCTCCCTTATTTGCCAAAGAAGACTGAGGATACAAGCAATTTCCTAGAAAGCTAGTAACTTTTTTCCAGATGGTGAACAGAAAATAATGCACATACACCATGTAACTCTAAGGAACTGGAAGCCAGACCACAGACTTATTTGCAAATACTGCAGGAATGTTTTCTTCTAATCTCCTTGCTCCTCAAGGACCAGACCTTTCAGCATAGAGAGTGCCTCCCCTATATTTGCTTAGCAGTGCTGCACATATTTAGTTTTAATTAAGCCATTATGATAACCAAAATACTGTCTCCAGTCTTCTCTGATGATGGAAAGGAGAGAAAATAAACTAATGCACTGACTGAAATTTGGTTGAGTGATGATCCTATAACCAGAGACATATTTTTGTAGTTTTGTGTGCATCAGAAGTCCTTTTCAAGTGCTAGATTTAAAGTAGGTTCAACCCCAATCATGGCTTTTTCAGCATATATTATTTCCCTCAACTTGAAATAGGAACAAAAAGATCTCATGTGAAAAAAAAAACCAAACTGGGACACTATGGCTTTGAAAGGTATCACCATGAGCTTTTTCAAAAGAGCTTATCTGCCACTTGTCTACTATCCTCTTCGACAGTGACGTGCAACAGATAACCTGATGCTTCCATAAGACAGCAGTGAACGATTGAGGTCATTTTATTTCTCCACTGCTTCATGGTTAAAACAAAGCACAAACTACACTGTGAGGAAGCAGTGCTTGTGACTTGACCCCAGACCATCAGCTGGGGTCAAACCCACACAGCCACTCGATCACTCCACTTCCCCACTGTGACAGCAGAGAGAATGGGAAGGGTAAAGTGGGAAAATTCAGGGGTTGAGATAAAGACAACTTACTAACAAAAGCAAAAGACACACACACACAAGCAAAGCAGAACAAGCAATTCATTCACGACTTCCCATGGGCAGGGAGGTGCTCAGCCATCCCCAGGAAACCAGGGCTCCATCATGCATAAAGGTAACTTGGCAAGACAGATGACATGACTCCAAATGTTGCCTCTTCCTTCTTCTTGCCTCAGAAGTTGAGCATGTTGGCATATGGTCTGGAACATCCCTTGTGTCAGCTGGGGTCAGCTGTCCTGGCTGTGTCCCCTCCCAGCTTCTTGTGCACCCCTATACCCCTGGCTGGTGGGGTAAGGAGCAGAAAACGCCTTAGCTCTGGGCAAGCACTGCTCAGCAATAACTAAAACTTCCTTGAATTATCAACACTGTTTTCAGCACAAACCCAAAACATGGCCTCATACCAGTTACTATGAAGAAATTTAGCTCTATCCCGGCCAAAACCAGCACATGCAGATATCAAAACCTTCCATGTAAAGTACTTTAATTGAATTATCAGGCACTCTGTGTCCAATGAAGAAAAGAAAGTACTTGCCAATGAAACTACCCTTTTATTCACTCATCATTGTTCTCCTCCACAGCTCTGGAAAAAAAATGGAGGCAGAGAAAGGGGAAATGAGGATTTCTTTATCGACAGTGTCAGCCATACATAGAAGAAATGGTTTTGCCAAGTTTTCTTTCACCTTATCTTTCAAATCCTTCAGTGAGGATTGAAAAACTTGCCATGTGCAAATTAAAGGCAGCAGAGCAGCCCCAGTGCTTTAGAATTACTGGAGCAATAAGAAAAAAATCTACATCTGATCTAAAAATATCTGTTGATTAGCTTGAAAAAAATAAAGGTTTGTATTTTTTTTAAACCTTTGAAGCACGTTTTCAATTTTGGATCTGGAGGTTTGTCAACTGTGAAAAACCTGAACTAATATTCAAGATTTAGCATGGCAAATATAATAGAATTTGATTACACTGGATGCCCTAGCAATTTTTTTATTGTTTACTTTGTTGTCAACAAGCCTAAGTATGGCATATGCCTGTATTTATTAATTTAATCAAATCACTATATTACTTTTCTGAAGGGCCTAAGTCCAGAGCTAGAATAATTCTAGACCTTCTTACTGGGCAAAGACATTTCACTTCTGTATTCCTATTTAACTAAACTGGCTCACGTGTTCTAAGTCAAGTCCTCTCTTTCAATCTGCACATCAAAGGAAAAAGAAAGCCTGTGCTCTGATGCTGTTATAAATTCAGCAACTGGACACAGACCTGGAAAGGCACTTTTCTTCTTCACAGCCTTCTCATTCAGAGGGCTTCTTACAGCGGTTCTCAGATATTTTTCAAAGCTGTCTAGCAGAGTTTGGGAAATCTGACTTAGTGTGTTTTAAGCCGACTCTTTTGATGTGTTTCTTAGCAATGTGCTCAGCTTGGATTTCCTAGTAAGAAAATAATTACTTTTTTCCTCCTGCTTTTAGCTTAGGTGCTTGTTAGAGGCAGATCATTAGTAACTAACTTGGCAGTATCATTACTTTCAGCTGCTGGCTCACTAGGTGATTCACCTACCTTACTAGAAGCAGCTAAACCCAGAGATATAATGGTGTGATGTTAATTCCCTTCAGCAAGACAGGTAAAATGCAGAGGTTGAAGGCAAGCAGCTTTGGAGAGTGGCAGCTATCCAAACAGCTACCACTGCTGCTTTTTTCAGACTTCTTTAAAATGACTGCCTTGGCAGAAGGCAGTGCCCTGAGCAATCCCTCCAAAGCTATTGTACACACTCCACGAGGTATTGTGCAGCCTACGTCTGTATGGTGGATATAAATTTTCCTCCTGAAAGGAATAAATCTTTCACAAGTAAGGGAAAGAGAAGATATGGTTTCTAAATGAATGATTCATTGTTTGAGGGCGCAGTCTTGATTTGTCGGAGTTGCTACGATACCGCAGCAGCAATGCCAACTTATCATAGCCCTTAACGCTCTCTGGAAGCTCGGCAAGCCGAAAAGGCATTGCTGAGAGATATTATTTATTTTTAAACAGGACATCTGTATTTACCACAAAACTACTTTCAATCTTGCACCTTTCTCCATAGGCTGGCTTCAAATTAGGCATAATTTCCCTCCCCCCCCCCCCCCCGCCCTCCACCATTGGTTCTGGGGGAGTGAAGGGCACAAACAGGAAGGCAGTGTACACTGAGAAAGATGGCAGGATGCCCCAAAATGGTAATTTAAAAAACTCTCTCGCTGAGCCTGCCAAAACTTGGGTTTGGGCCTTTTTTTGATTAAAAAAAAAAAAATACTGTCAACAACTTTCTGCTGTATTGAAAGCATATGTGGCTTTGCTGATTCATGTTCATTTAGTAAAAGTCTGAAAGCATATAGTGCATATTCTTCGTGAAAAAGCACAACAGGGCTAGATAAGAACAAAGTCATAATTTCTTGGGAATTCTCGTGTTTAAAGCAGTAATTGTAGTAACACTAAATCCATCTTTCAGCAGCATAAAAACTGCATGTTATGCAAGGTGGTACCCTAAACCAGGTTCCTGCAGCAGGTTAACAGTACAAAACAGGGAACTGGCACTAACTAAACAACAGACACTACCAAAAGCAGCTGGTGAAGATGGGAGTGAGGTTAAAGCCAGGGAGAAAGAAACCTCAGCATGCAAATTTGTGATGCAGAAAACTGAGGGGAAAATGTGGAACTGAACTGCTGCTGTTGCTGAAGGAAACTTGGCTCCTATTGCAAAAGAGCCTGTGACTGTCTTAGGAAGAGGAAACACATATATGATGTCCTTCCTATGGGCTGCAGGCTTTCAGAGAATGTGAAACAACAAAAATAATTTAATAAATTAAATAATTTATTAATATACTTATATTATATACGTATAATATTTATGTATATATATTTATTACTTATATTTAATAAATTAAATAATTTAATAAATTACTTTTTATTAAATGCCAGCCAGTCATTTCAAAAGGATCATGATGATAAAAAGATGGCAGCCTCTAGGTAAAGATTACCTAAGTACACACACCTCTTCTGTTGCAAAATCAACTCAATTTTCTGCAAAGAGTTGTAGCACATGCTGCCACCTCTTTTCTTTCGACGTTCTCATTAGTCCTCCTAAACTCAGAAAACAGAGAGTACTACAAAAATGGGAAGTCAGAGAGGACTGCTGACTGTTATGAAAAAGTCTCTGCTACTATACCTTGTCCCTGCCAAGGCACAAAGTGCAAATTAAACAAGTGGGATAGAAATCAAAGTAGGGAAATTGCTTGTAAAGAAGACAGGCGATCGGGGAATGGATACCCAATCTCCACTAAAGAAAGGAATTGACGTGACTTTTAGCTTAACTTTTTTCTTTTAATTCAAAACCCTGAAGTTTTTTTTTTTATTTTTTAAAAAAGGAGAGATTTCTTCCTGAATTTGTGACTGAACTGGCATGAGAGTCATCTTTGGGTGGTTCTTGACCAAACTGAGTACATCGTGCTTAGACACTTAGGAGCATCGCTCTTTCCTGATGAAGTTTGTTAAGTGGTATCTGCTTTCAAAGAGGTTGTGCTCCCTGACTGACAGGTCCATCGTTTTTCGCTTTCAGTGCATGCTGAGAAATGACCCAGATTGGTTTTGTAGGACAAAGCTCCATTTTAGCAATGGTTTTTCTTAAATAAAATCTTATTCAGAATTGCCATTTGCGCTCTCTTCATCATATCACAATTAAAAAGCCTCACTAAGTTACAGTACTGGGATAAGAATGACATACATCAGCTTATATTTCAGAGGATATTTACTGGTATCTGAAGTGTGATTTGAGATGACTTCTATGCTCAAAACATATTCGAAAAATAACTCTGTGGACGATTTCTGAGCCCTAATCTTACTGACCCAACTTTAACATACCACTGGAATTATACTGAACACATATGCTTCAAAAAGATACAGCTTTAATATAAATATATGGAACCTGAGGGTGATTCGGCTTGTCATTCTGCAGTTTGCTTAAAAGGCTGCATAATCAGATGCTTCATCCTTGGTCTGAAGAAGGATATTCTTTCTGAGTCCTATTACTTCTCAGTTTTTCTCCCTTGGTACTGTGATATGTGAAGAAACTGCTGAGACTTCCTATTCCTTTGCTCCTTGATAGTTGCAGGCAAACAAGGAGGTTAAAAGAGCAATAAGGGAATTAAAAGGATGCTTAAAAGAACTTGAAAGGAAGTACAAGCAGTGTCGGGAGGAAAGCACACTCTCTGAATGAACGAACTGCTTCCTGACAGTATCTCCAGCCTTTGATTAGGCTCAGCCTCTGGAGACTCCTGGAAGAATCCTAAGGGCTAATTAGAAAAATGACATGAAGTGATGACAGTCTCCCCAGCTGGTCTTTATTCTTTTCTTTCCTTCTGAGGGGGGAAAAAAACGCAAAAGGAGCAGATACACACCAGTAACATCAGAAATTGAGTCACATTCATTATGGTGGTTATTCTATTGGATTTGTGTTGCAGTTGCAGGGATTGAGCTGCATGAAGGGAGGCCACAGGATTAAAAAAAGGTCATTCCTAAGAAGCCACCCCTTGGAGTGTGTGTGAAAGGCTGTAGGAAGAAAATGACTCTCAGGCGAGGCTGTGCTGCTTCTGCACCTTTTTTAATACAGCCAGGGGTGGAAATGGCATGAATAATTCACCCAAGAGACTTGATTGACTGAAGTGGGAGAAAAAGTGAATTTCCTTCCTTTGCTACCAGTATTTACAAACTGTACCTTGCTTTAGTCTTCCTTGTTGGTAATTCTTACTGCTCTCCTGACACTGGATTAATTTTTAGTTTGTCACATTGTCTGAAAAACAGAGCAGTGACATAGCAGAAGAAAAAAATAAAAGAAAATCAGGAGCCAAACTTGATCTGCCTGCACCAGTAGCACAAATACAAATTATAATGGAAAAAACCAACGTTCCATGCAAGCTTCTCAGACTGTAGAGTTTATATGTAAAGGTAGCTCCACCTAGGAATAGCTACTGATGTAATTTATTATGTTACAGCTTAGCTTAGCAGGAACATCCTTTGAAAACTGTGGAGGTAAGTATCAATTCTCCTTGGTCCGGCATTTCTGTGCAGACAGATCACGGCTGTTGGGTAACTAAGCCTCATTACTGGGTATGTGACAAAGGAGAGAAAATAAATGACAACAACTGTGACACAGCTGTCCTGGGGGAAGGAGCTGCACCTTTCAGCCAAGCTGAACCACTTCTGAGTACACCACAACAGCTTAGAAGCATAATGTTATATGATAGGCAGCGAGATGTTAGTGGTGGCTGTCACAAGTAAAAGCTTTAGCACAATGTGGCCCCGGGTTACTGATCCAAGTCCCAAATATCCCAAGGGGAACCATCATATAAGCCAATTAGGCCCCATGTGCAAAAAAAGAGCTCTGTATGTAAGAGCTGATCTCCAGCAGAAAGTGACATCTGCTTCTCTTTAATTTAAATACTGTTTTAATAGGTTAAGGACTCTGTGGCTCTTTCACTGCTGAGAAAAACCCAAATCTCAATTAGAGGCTACGGACAATATGGGTGTAATAGACAGAGACATGTAGGGATGCCTGCATTTGGCTGTCAGTGGTAAGAAGCAAAGACTATTAAAAAGAAAGTGACAGTACCTTGCTGAAGGATGTTTAACAGAGACAAAACATGGCCTGTACTTCTTAATGATGTGGTCTGAAGTGAAGGAAGTGGGTCCTGTTTCTTGCCTGGCTGTGGACTTGCACGACCTTCATTATAACGGCGTCTTTGCAATGGGTATTGAGAATTTAAGTATGTAGAAACCACATAATGGAAAATACAGTAGTAGCATAGAAATAAAGAACATCTCGTGCTGACCTTCACTGTGTGGATTTAGATATCAAATTTCTATATATATTTTCAGAGAACGATTGGAGGCTTTTCACCCCGGCAGGAGGAATATGGCACCATCATGAGGAAAGACAATTGAGTGCAGTCTACAAAAAAAGAGGTCTGTGTGTGCCTCTGCATAATACAGGTTTAGCAAAACTGTAGTTCATCAAATCTAAATCTTTTTTTTTTTTTATTTTACTGAATAAAAGGTAACTTATGCTAAGCAGTATAAGATGTTTTAAACAAATAGGACAATCCTCCTGGCCAATACGGAAGCATGTGATCCCCCATGTCCACTGCAGTTTCACTGCTGAAGACAGACAAAACCTCCGCAGTGGACAAGTCATTCCACAAAAGTCCCTCAGCAACAGCTGTCCAAAGGAGTTGCTAGACTAGATGGACATCTGAGTGGACACTGATGGACAACCAGTGGGGTACTGGATGATCTGGTGTTACTAACATAAATTTACTCCTTATTCAGACCATTTGAAGTACTATTACTCTACCTCAGAAAATACTTACTGATATCTGAGGTGTGCTTTGAGATAAGAGTCCTATGCACAAAATATGCACCTAAATTTATGGGAAGTAATCTGTCTTCTGTGAAGGTATTTAAAAGAAGAAAACTATATATGGAATGCTGGTCTGCTTGAAAACAATGCTGACAAGAAAAATGACAAGCCCATGTCATTCAGGGTCTGCAGGGTTAATTTGTTTTGCTAAAAATGACATTGAGTCACACTCTTACATCTGTAAGCCTTCAGATATCTTCTGAGTGGGCAAACCAAAGAATTTCTACCAAATAATAAAATGCATATAGAAATTAATAAATTGACATCAACCAAATCAAATTAATTGATCTGGGTTTTTTAGTGTATACTCAGGCTGACACTCCAGTTACTGGTTTTCCTCAGTGCAATTAGGAGAGATAATTTTTTCCAAAAACTTCCCCAAGAATGAGGCACCCAGCTGCTATGGACTCTCAGCAGCAGCAGCAGGCAGCCTAAATCCCTCAGATGATGCCAGGTCAGGGTATTTATTACCTTCCCAACCTTCTCCTTCTCCTTGCAATGCTGAACCCAGGCATGGTGGGTTGTTCTCCATCAGCAGGCAGGAGCACCAAGCTTGTTCTGGTCTTTCCTACAGAGTTTGGTTCTCACCTCAGGTGTGTTTTGTCATTCAACAGCAGGAACCATCCCACCAAGTCGTTCATCACTACTTTTGCTCACCTTCCCCTTCAGCTCACAGTGCAAAACCTTAAGCAATTTCCCTTAGGAAGAACAACAGGCACACATACTAAAAATACTGCATGGACAAGTAGTCCAGAAAGTTCAGGGCAAGGAAGTACCCGATTGGAGTAAGCTTAAAAATAACCCATGTCCTGAGGGAAGAAGAGACAAGACACAGTGTCTGTGTCCCAAAAGAGAGGCCTTTACCAGTGGATTATGTTTTGATGTGCACCCTACTAGGACAGCGTGACAAGAAATCTCACAGCAAAATAAATGTCATGTCCTGCACAATAGCTTTGTTTTTGCAAATCGCAATATCGCACATGAACAACCATTGCTCTTTCCTTAAAAACAGAGACCAAAAAACACAGCACTGGTGGGGATGCTGGGGATCCCCAGGTGGTGGAGATGCTGGAAGCTGCCCAGCAGAAGACTGGTCTCACTGGCCGAAGGCATAGCAGCTGCCTATCAGCCTCTCTGGCACTCCTCCTCCACCTCCTCCTCCCCACACCCAGCCTCCTTTAAGGTCAATGGAAACATTTCTTTGGCTTCAATTGACACTGGACCGGGTCATCTATCACTGAGTGAACTTGCCTGGTTTCTTCCAGAGTTGCTTCCACATTTGTGGAAAAGAATCACGATAAACCTAAATTCAGGTGGAAAAAGTAAGAAGCAGCATGCACGGCACTCATGCCCCCATGATGTTGTGGCTACAGGGAGCTGCCTCCCCCAGCACCACAGGCATGGAACTGGGGGAGATACTGGCCCTCTGAGCCTGTCAAGCCCCTGCAAGAGGCAGCCAAGCACAACAACCCTGCCTGTGAGGAGGAGGGAAGGAAGCAGGCTGGGACGGAACACCAGAACGTGGACATTGTAGTCAGTTTTCATCCAAACCAAGTCACTTGTATGGGGGTTAAAGAGCAAGACTGGAAAAACACATTGCAGAGCAATGCTGTAAAGAATTTGTACTAAATCAAGCACTAATCTTAAGCACTCCTTAAAAATAGTAACTCAAGAGAACTGATTTTGACCTGAGAAGCCTGCATAAACACATATATATGTGAATGAAGAAAAGAAAAATGCTCTCGAAGGCATCCCAACAACAAGCTTTCTTTATTTAAAAGTTGCTAATCTTTTCCTAAATTGAGTGGACATGTAGTTGCCTATTAACATGGTGGCATGTTCCTATGGCACTTCATGAAAAATTTTTTTAAAAAAAACTTCTTGAAGCATTTTCATTAATAGAATGTTTCAGGTCCTTCAGGGAGAACGTATGACTTGTTATTATGCAGCTTTAATAATTTAAATGCCAATGTAACAATCCAGGAATGGAAACAGTATGTTCCAGGAATGCTGCAGTGAATTAGTAATTGTGATCTGCTTGTAATTGCTGATTATCCCCATGAATTCTACCCAGATCCAGTAAGAACGAATGTTTTTTTTACTGACGAAAAGAAACTCGGGAATAGTACTAACTCAAAAAATTTCAAATCAACAGCGGCCTACTCTGTTTCTAACAAGGTTTCAACTCCTTGTATCTTTCATCTAAATGCAGAGGTTCAGCGTGTGGAGCAAGAGACCCTACCCGGAGAGCAGGGCCAGGGCTGGAGTCACGTCCTGCAGTACATGTAAATAGCGGATCCTGTTACCAGGCACTGCCACTGCAATGTCACCACAAATACTGTCGCTAGGGGAAGGGGAGCAGCCAGCGGGCTACAGAGGCAGGCAGCTGGGCAGAAGGCAAGGTAGCAGAGCCATGTGTCCCGGGCAGGTTTTGCATATGCCAAGAGGTATTTGAATGAGATACGGGATACACTGCAAAATAATGTATGTTCATTTGGATGTGTAGTTTCTACCCACGGTCCCACTCAGCCTCATTTCTCTTTTGACAATATTTATTTAGAGGAAAAATTTTGTGGTTTGGAGGGAGTAATAAACACAGCATTGGCACAGATTTGCATGAGCAGATGCTGGGTTTCTTCTGTAGCAGGCTGAGAGATCAGAAGCACAGTCATCAAGCAGTATCAATAAGAAATCCTGTGAAACAGGTATGATTACAAAGGAAAATGTTAGGAGTCCAAGATAACAGATGGTTAAGATAAAGTCAAAAATGAATAAATAAAAGTTGTGAAGGAGTCTATCAAGGGACAGGGTATGCAGTAAAGAGCAGTGAAGTGCAATAAAGACTCAAGGAAAAAAAGGCAAGAGGAAAGCCAACTTTAAGCTTCGCCAGGTTGCGTTCACTGTAGATGAAAATTAATTACACTGAAAGGAAACTGATGTCAGTAGTGAATTCAAGAGATTATTCACGAATTGAAGACATTAGACAAATCAGCTCTTTCAAATGAGCAGTTCAGAGCCCTGGGAGGCCAGCAGCTTGTTAAATAGTTGATACACAATGGTCATTAGGAAAATAGGAGAAAGTCAGGTGAAGGTGCTGAAGGAAAGAGCAGAGAAGCGCAGATGAGTAGGAAGCACTGTGGAAAGGGCTGCAGAGAAAAACAAGAAAGATCATTTCAGTAAAACTCATGCCAGATCATGCTGCAAAAACTATGCATTTTGGCTTCCCAGGCTGTGACATAAGAAGGTGCTCACCTGAGACTAAATCCCTAAACCGTGATCAGTGCTTTTTGCTATTTTACCTCTGAGCCACATTCAACACTTGATTGTTACCAAGTTTTTTCAAGCCTGACCATGAAATAATTTCTTGAGGCATGCACAAAGCTGCTTTGAAGTCAGTAGAGCACTACAAGCATGTGCTCATATGCCTCGTACCAGGACCACACTGACACTGACCATGATTACTTTGCACACTACTTGTAAGTCACCGCTGAAGCACATGATGCCTTTTTGCTTTCTATTTTTAAATGAGTAAAAGAAAAATCTAGACTATTTCTGAAGTTTATGGTTCTTGCATGGTGTGGAAAAAGTCACGGACTTGATGGATTCGGTTATCCCATTAGAAGTATTTATGATACTTGGGAGTTGAAGGTAGAAATTTCACGTATTTTATTGGATTAGACTTCACTGGCAAAGGCTGTAGCTTAATATTGTTATATTTCTATGATTTCAAGTGTTTTTCTTCACTTGAATGGAGATGCCCAATGGTATCAAACATGCAGGTGGCTTTGAGGGGGGATCAAAACATTTCACAAATGAGAAAGCTTCCAGATTCTTGGAGCTGAAACTCTTCAGTTTATGCTGAATGATGGAGTTTTCAGAGTCCTAAGGCATTATGTAACATCGCATAAGCTTGCCTGACAGACACTAATTTAGCTGTAGGTTGTCCAAAGAGACAAACACAAACCAGGATCTTATAAAAATCAGGTAAAGCCAAGATGGAATAAGAATTTAGGTAAAATGAAAGAAATACTGTAGATAATGTCTCTAGCTCCTGAAACAAAACTTCACAAGAGGGAGTAGAGCACATCATCCTTTAATGATGTTAACAATGTGTAAATCACACCATGCTAGTAATTAGTCAACTGTTGAGAATGACTTATTTGAACATGTAAGTTTACATATTAATAAATGCTAACCTAAAATCTGACTCTGAAGTCATCACTGATAACATCAACATGTGAAAGAGAAAAAATGAACAAATTTTAAGGCTTTCAAATTTGGATCCGCTTGCTGCTACCCCAGACTTCCAGTGTGCCCTGTTAACTTTAGTGTATCATTTTTTAAATTACATGATGATACTGACTTAGAAAGTTTCCAGAGTTTTATGCCTGCCAGAAAACCGAGTTTGTACATGGACCTGTATTTCTTTATTTTCCCTTGGCCTAGGTAGGTTTAGGGACAAACCTTTTTACCTCCCTCCAGCAGCCCCAAGATGTATTTCTTTCACACAAAAATTCAGTCTGTTAACATACAAGAAAGTAGAACCTTGTGGTCCAAGTGTCTAGCCAGAGCAATTCCTATCCTGTCCAATCCTACATGCCTACCTTTACCCACACGCATACACAACAATCCTCGATTGCTGGAGCACTATACTTTCCTTTTTCTATGCATTTGGTGGTGTGTAGATGCAGGAGCAGATATGGCTGAGATATAGCACAGAGATTTTGCGAAAGTTTCTGTAACAGTTGCACAAGAAATAAACAGAATTAGACAAAACAAAAAATGCTGTTTGCTTTTCCCAGCTTTGGAAATTTTTCCTTTTGATCGCTGTTTGCCAGGGAATTTGGGGGCCTTTAAAGTATTCAGGGACCTTCACTGACATAGCTTTGCCTTCTGCATCTCTTCTCCTGAAAACAGCTGGCAAGATAAGTTCTTCCCGATAACCAAGGGTCATCAAGGTTTGGTAACCTTCTATGGACACCCTTGCAACATCACTGCTTGCAACTGCAGCCGAACGTGGAATGTGGAGGCAATTAAGACAGCAGAAGGAGAGACTGGGCTTACAAACAAAATGGGAGCCTGGTGGGCATTAAAGGTGCTTACACAGAGCTCATAATCTCCTCAATGCAGCTCACAAGTTGCACTGTCCCCAGCCAGCCGCAGGTGAGACACGCTTTCTGCAGCGCGCAGCAGCCGGCACTCACACTCCATGAGGAAAGCACAGAAACAGCAATGGCGCAACAGCAGCCACAATCGGCCTCAGGCAGGGCAAACCCTGCTTTCCTTTCGGCGTGGTGGGGAAAGGAGGTGTTTTAACTTCATGCATTACTTGGAATTTTCTCTGTAGTCTGAATGAGCCCCTCAACAGTATGAGCAGGTGCAGGATGACAGCTTCAGAGCTACCTCACTGTACCAGGTCTGGTGTAACACATCTGCAGGGATCTCCAGAGCTCAGTCGTGCAGCTCCCAGGCTCTGCAGGAGCCTCCACTACCCTTGACACCACAGAACAGTCAGGATCAAGTCCCTGCTACTGAACTGCTGCATTCACAGCAGGAGATCTGTTTTCAAGGTGGCACATTTTCTCATTTGCTTTTTTTCTTCAGTTCAAAACCAGTAACTTGAATTTTGGCAAATTTTCAATGAAGAGCAGGACTGACTGTTGTTGCACAAAGGAAGAAGCAAGACTCATCTCCCTGTGCACATTCCAAATATTTATATTTTAAAGTCCACATCTGTTGTCAGATGCAGCCTCATTGTTCTAGGAGCAGCCAGAAATACAAGACAGCCTAGAGTTCAAAGCAGGGGAAAAAATCAATGCACAGATCTCATTTTATCACATGTTCACAATGATTGGCTGAATTTGCTTCTACCTAGCAGCCTGCAGACCAAACGTAGTATTTACAGACTAATTCACATTTATTTTTAGATTGGCTAAGTAATCATTGAACTGGGAGGAAATAACTGAGCAAAGGAGCAAGTGACTTGCATCACCCAACTGCTCCTATTAGATAGGGCAGGTGAAATCTTGACAGTAGCTTACAGTGAAGAAAAATCTGAACACAGAGATCTTAACTGGGACAAACATTCAGCAGCGAATTATAATTATCATATTATTTGTTTACAGCACTTCTGTCCCTAACTTTTACTTCTTCAGCTGATGACCTCAAAAGTAAACCAATTACTTAAGCAAAACTTAGCTTTAACACTACTGAGCTTTTTTTCTAAAAGGAACTAGCTGCAGGGGACTGTGGTGTCACTAAGTCCTCTTGTTCGTTGCTTCTCCCCGGTTCACCTGTGCAGTTCTGCCAAGCTTAGCTGCACTGTTATGCTGAAGTTGCCAGAGATAGCTTGGGGACCCATGTGAGAGCAAGAGTGCCAGCACTGTAAATAATCCCCAGTGGTTACTGGTGATGGCTGTGGAAGAGAAGAAACTAGGTGCTGATTGAGTAAAAAGTGCTGAGACCTGGCAAGGGGATGCGGAGGTGTTTTTGGTGGAAGAAAGGGAATTTCCTTAAGATTGTGAGGTTCTCTGAAGAACGTATTTTTATCACTTTTTATCTTAAATGCTACTACCCATTGGGCTATGAACTACCCCACTGGTGACATCTAAGCTGAGAACACAGCAGCATTGCTGCCATCAGTTGTACCCCAGCAGAGGAAGCAGTGAATAAGTGGCCATTCACTACATCAGGTCAGCTCAATATTTAGAGAATTCATTGCCTATGTTTCCAGAAGAAACATGACTCAGATACATGTGATCAAGAGCATCTGCATAGAAATTGGAGGCAGATGTTTACTAGCAGGCAAAGCACAACCTTTAGAAGCAATGAGTTCCATTGAAAAGGTGGGTATTTGGGTTTCTGGAGGAAGTAATCTTTTCTGACAACCACTGTAACTGCAAATAAGGAATTACAGTTGCAGTGTCATGCAAACTAGAAAGAACATTAGAAGAAAAAAATTAGTACTTTTTGTGGTTCTTTTTAAACAGAATATGCTGGATGTTCAGAATACTAAGTAACTACAGTGTAGGTGATCTAGAATGAAACATGGTGTTAAAATACAGGATGCTGTAACTGAACTTCTTTGTTATTTGCTTGTCTGAAACACAGAAACTGTCCTTTATTCAAGTCTAAATTCTCTGGTCACAGACACAGTAAGGTGCCAAGATATTATAATGAAAAAATCCCTTCCACTGCAGAAGCACACTTAATTTTTATCTTAAGTTTTGCTCTGGTATCCCTAAGTCTGCATGTATGCTACCCATGAAATTCTATAGTAAAAGGCTGAAGAATAGACTACTGAAATGTAGATAAATCAAGTAAACCATTTGGTTTTTTTTTTTTTAGTGTAATTGTAAATTTGTACAAGGTTATATCATCTTATCATCTGCAACTTTTTTTCTTTAATTTTTTTTCCAAAACATAATACTATGAATGATGCTGCTTGCTCTCTACAGCTGTTGTATAGCCTTCATAATTCTGAGCTGTCTGAGGCTTGTTCACTACCTGTTAGTGGATTTGGCTTCTTTCTAGTCCTCCTATTAGTTTAATAAATACAATTGAGACAATACAATTTTGAAACATTGGTTCTTTATGTATTTTTAAAATAGAAAGATAAAATTTAGCTGTAGCTTCAGAGCAGCCTGTTTCACGGCCTTAACTAGCCCTCCTCCTTTAAATGTGTTACGGATGGGTACAGTCAGCTATATGTTTTGTTATTCTTCTGTAGGTAACATAAACATTTATCACCATAGAAAATTGTGGAAAATAGAACTATTCACGGACAGTAGTTCTCAATTTAGAGTTTCAAACAGAAACTTGCCTGAATCACTGCCTTAAATTTCACGTTCATGGGATTAATGTTATGAAGGATCAGCTTGATCTGAGCTTTCTTCCCAGGAAACATCTCACACATCTGTATAGCGAAAATCGTCTTTTTGCTTGTTCAGGTCTGAGCTTGTTCTTCCCAGCAGCAGCCTTCTGTCAGTGGGCAAAAATTACATCCAGTGGAGGCATCAAAGACAGCACTCCTTGGGTATCCAGTGAAGGCAGATACAGCGGTTTCCTTATCTCTCCTGGGAGCTCTGCATCTCACTATAACAGTACTAAGGATTTCTTCGCAGAAGTACCCTTCAGTTACAAATAAAGACCAGGCTATTGGAGCATTAAAAGAAAAGAACACTCTTTGCCTTATTTTATTAAGTTTCATGAAAATCTGTGAGATCTGGCTGCTGCTTTCTACCATTGACATCCTACAGCCTCATTAGGATTATCTGGTATTAGTTGATAAGTAAAAATACTTTTTCACACACTGTCTCTTTTTCTGTCAGTGATGAGTGCCAGCTACCTTCTCCTTCATTGCTGTCTTCTCTGTCTATGGCAAACAAGTGATACAGAGATACTGCTGAGGCAGTAATACAATAACAAATATTTCAACTACTAACTTCTCTATTTTTTTCTTTCTCTTCTGAAATATCATGACTACACAACAAGCACTCAGCAGTGATTTCAACATTATTGGAAGCAAAAGAAGCTGAATCATGTTATATGAATAAGCAGATACCCCTCACTTTTACAACAGCACTAACTTCTAATGGAAGTTGTGGGATCTTTGGCTTTGATGTTACATGAGAAAATCCAAAGGGCACAGATGGTGTTATTTCCTGTAGGTGAAAAACTGGTGGATCTTCATCTCAAACTCACATTGGTCTGACAGGTTAACAGGCTGCTGTTTGAAGCCTTGCATTTAGTCCTCTCTCCTGATCTGGCTTTTTATTGTCTGAGTAAAGGGAGGTTTGCTTATTGGCATATCCCAGGATCTTGAGTTTTATTCTGCTTTTTACATAATAAGTTCTTTGTCCAGAAAGCAAAGAAATGTGATGACTATAGCTTTTGTTCCAATGTCTGGCCTGAGTTTTGGGCCATTAAGACTCTTTCCAATTGTAAGATCTTGTTCCCTCAGGCTTTTTTATATAATGGGTGATAAAGGAGTTGGAAAGCAAATTTATTGCCTCTTTTTCTTAAAGGCTTTCCTTTTCATCCTTGACAGTGCTAACGGGACCTTTACTGCTGAAGCTATTGGATTTCTCTTGAGTGTCTTATTCCTAGGTGTCATTAACGAGATAAGTTATCCTTTCTTAAATCTCCTCCTCCTGTTCACTTTCAAGGGTCATGTTTTTGCATGGCTTCAATGTTAATGTGGAGAAAGCTCCCACTGAGCATAGAGAAACTCTACAGACCATCTTGGATTAAGAGTGCACTTACTGGGCATGGATCTTCATGAATCTTTTCTGTGGGTATCATGTATTACAAGACAGCCAAAAACTTCCAGTAAGCCAAAAAGATCTGGAGCCGCTTTTATGTCATGTGATATTCCTCTTCTTTCTTTTGCCCAGGTTTCTGTCTCTCTGTTTTCAGTTTGGAAACCCAACATTGTGCCCAATATTCCCACTCCCTGTGGGGACTATTTCTGATGACTTCACAGTTTCATAATGACATTGAGCAACAGCTGACATCTATCTGCACAGGCTGCAGCCATTTCTATTTCCAGACTGTCTTTATTCCACTTAGTTAACAATGATACAGCAAAGTCCTAATTCACTACCAAGAGTGAATGAAAAAGACCAGTCTTTTAAAAAGACTGGAGAAGAAAGAAAATCAGTTTTCTACTTTCTAAGGACATTGCTACCTATCTATGGTTACAGGGATCATCATGACTATTCAAGGAGTGAAGATATTCAGGGAAATACCAAATCTGCACCCTTTTTCCCCCTAGCAATGAGGAGTGATCATTAGAGATGAAAAGGGAACAGCTATGCTGCAGGGAGATTCCAACCTTCCTGAGTCTATGATGTAACTATAAAGTAAACAGATCTGCCACTTTATTTGTGGAAAAATGAACATTGCCCTGATTTAAAAAAAAAAAAAAGTCAACCTAACAGCTTTCATAAAGGCCAGAGGATTCACTTCTTTGCACATATAGCAGTGACAGAGTGAGACAATCCTTTTGCCTACCCCTCTCCCTGGCTATCCCTCCTCAGCAGGGCTGAAGGAGTAGGGCCAGATGATGGCCACAGCTCAGAGCAGGTAGGACACACCTCATGGTCTTTTGCTTCCATTTGCTGTCAGCAGAGTAACTGGACTGTGCTTCATCAGTGCTCACACACTCGTATGTACGTGGTGAAGCTAAAAATGATCCGAAAGCCCCCAAGTCAAACGGAAATCCCTCTTCCCTCAGCCTCAACTCACCCAAATGAAAATGCAGAATCTCTCAGACGCAGAATTAAGACTCTCATGTTTCAGCATTTGCTCTCCTTATAGCATGCATTGTTCTAGAGACATCACAAAAACATTTTAAAATCACATTTTTAACTTACTAGAACACCAATATGGCTTCTTAGCAGTCCAATTATGCAGAGACCAACAAATTTAATGACCACATTTTTGAAAATACTGTGTCTTGTAAAACTTGTAATAGATTTTGTTTCATTACTGTGAGAATGGTTGCTTTGCTTTCAGAAGGATCAAAGCAACATAATTCAAATGGAAATATACAGACTGAGGCTTTCAAAGTGGCCAAGAGAAGATAAGCATGTCTCTTCCAGTGCTCTCAATACCGTCTGGATGCTTCCCTCTTTAAAAGGATTTTCATATCACAACAGGAGCTTGCTATTTGGAATGCTAGGAGAAGACATAAGCAGTGAGAAAAATGGAAGGTATTTGATGTTTTTAGATTTTCTAAATCAGGATCAATGGCAATGACAAGATGATCAGCTTTGATTTATCATTAGCATGCAAAAGAGAAAAATGAACAGATAAGCTGTCCTGTGAACAGCAATACAAGGGCGTTAGCAAACCCTTCCAAATTTTGTTTAACATGTATCATGGAATGAATTTCTTTATGAACCTGAATATACATTGTCTTCTCTCATTACGTTTTTCTCATTTGACTGAGCAACCTCCATCCCCGGGCTCATCCTTCTTCTGTCCCATTCCCCGCCCCCTGCTCGTTCTGCTGGAGCAGAAAATGAACAGAGCTCCGTTTGTTTGCCAGCTCCAGCAGCAGCAGTGACAGCAATGTCAGCCCTGCAGAAGCAGCCCCTGCCTCTGTGTCCCTGGGTGAGGGGACACCTTGCATTTTTGGGAATCATTACTAGGAAAAACAGGGTTTGTGAATGTCTCAAGTAAGCAATGACCTCTTTTAAAGAAGGTAGAAATATTGAAAAACAAGTATTTTAGAACCACAGCATATTCAGATTAAGAAGTTTGCTACCATGCCTTCACAAAGGAAATGGAAACAACTTGCAGGGGTGTAGGCTTCAGTCCTTTGTGGTGCTCCAGGCACACCTGCAATAGCATGACTTTCATTAATGCAATCTTAAAAACAAGTTGTTCAGCTTTCCTGACCCTGCTCTTTCCAGAGTCTCATTCTTCTGGTAGCCGGGAGCCTTCCTGATTTCCAGCTTAAAAGCACTCATTGTCTGTTCACAGTCATATGTTGCTACTCAATTTCCTCTTGTTTGCAGGTAGGCTACCATCTTCCCATCAGAAAACATGATCCCATCTCCCTCACAGACAAACACCTTAATCACACTCTACCTTTCTTTGCTGGGCTACAGAAACCAAAACCTTTCAGTTTCACCTTCTCAGATAAGATGATGAAAAAAAGTGGAGAAATTCATAGCTGGGGTTTCTTTTGCCTAATCTTTTGAGCAAGCTTGAATTGACCTGCCTTAAGTATGTATGGCCAGAACTGTGCAAAGCATCCCAGGTGAAATCTCACTTAAAGCATGTATTACCCCTACTGGGGGACAGGTCATCAGATAAGTCCTCCAAGACCTCCTATCTTCTGATCTTTATGTTACCCTCATAACTCCTCTTCTCCATCNCCCCCCCCGCGCCAAAACCAGGAGCCTTTTGTGGTTATACTTCAGGCAGCTTGCAATGCCTAGGTAGGGAAACACCCATCTGTATTCATTAGGAGACAACCCTGCTTCAGCAACATTACGCGTTTGCAATTTGAACTCTTAAGTGTGCTAGGCAAGCCAAAACCTATCTGCTACTGAAGCTGTTATTTCACTAACTTGTTTATTCAGAATACTTTCTCCTAGTTGCACATTTTGAGTCCTCCCATCATACAGCTGTCCTCCATGCTTCTGCTTTACTTTTTTCTTATCAACCTCTGTAGAAACACTATCAGCAATTTCTGTAAGGTAGGGAGATTTTCAGAAAGAGTCTTAAGATCAATGTTGGCTCAGCACAAGTTTAATTTAGAACATGTGATGGGTCTGACTCACACTGTGCTATTCATGCCATCCATCCCTAATTTGGAACAAGCCTAGTATTTGAGTTATGACCTGAAAATGTCTGAAGACAAATTATATATGACATTTAAAAAATATTTATAATGTTAAAAATGGTCATGAACATCAAAGTCCCTCAAGTGATGCACAGGTTCACAACAGGGACGTTTCTGTCTGAAGCCAACGGCGAGCACCTTCACAACACCTGGACCTCTCTGCACATTGTATTCATGCCCGTGTACAACTACTGAGCTTGGCATGCTTCTCCCAGGTTTCCTCAAAGGATTGCCTTTGAAAGAATACACCAAAGAGCAGAAGTGGTCTCAGATCCAAAAGGGGCTTTGTTGAGATTAGATTCTCTCAGCACTCCAACATCTTTATCTCTGGCCACGCAGGTAAGAAAACATTCCTGGTCAGCCACAGCAATGAGACCTAACAGCAGAACGAACAGGCATGTGGGGAATGCAGGCAATGTTATTCTCGTCTGTGATCCAGAAATTGGCTTTAAGACTTAGTGAGAATAATCACTCTGACCTTTGTTTGTAAGGTCTTTAAAAAAAGCCTCACTTAAGCTCATATACAGGTATTTATCTCATAAATATACCTGTACATGAGCTTAAGTGAGGCCTACATTTAAAGACCACAAACATAAAAGAGTTCTAATTAAGCATCTCTTTTGCTGAACCAGGCCTCTTGTTTGCAAGGAAGGAATATATTGGGGGCAGGCAGTGGGCACCTTGCTGCCGTACCAACCGTGGGCTGCTTGTCTGCAAACACCAATGGGATGTGCCTTGGAGGCAGCCTGTGGACAGGCACAGAAAAGGAAAAGCAGAGCAGACAGAAGAGAAGCAGGTATTTGAAGCTTACAGACTAATGTGGACTAAAAAAAGGGCACTAAATAGGGGGCAGGATAACAAGGCGAAGGGACAGGAGCTGTCCAGGGCCACCAACTACAGCAGTGCACAGGAGGCCCCAGCCAAGGGCTGAAACCAAAAAATCCCCAATTTAAAATAAATATGTATAAACAAAGAGCCAAAACCAGAGGGTAAAAGATGAGATTGAAGATGCTTGATCCCTCAGGGTTCAGCTTGGCAGGCTGCAGATGCCAGACTGTTGGTTATGGTACTGCATCACTGCACTGCCATGCAGGGATTCAGTGGAAGACAAAAAAAGGATTGAATTGAGTGCAGCTCCTTATTTTTATATCCTGTTTCTCTCTTTCTCAATGGTTGTTTTCTTTCTTTCACAAAGGATTTGCAAAACAAAGGGATATACACAGAAGATTTGAGGTTATAGAATCTTATCTGGCCAAAACAGAAAGAAGGAAAGTGTAGAGGTATTTGCTTCTAAATGTCAAGAAACTATAGAGGCACTACTCTTCATGGAAAGCAAATGAGAGACTTGCAGTTGCCTTTGAAACTAACTCCCAGAAGTTGCAATAGTAACCTCTTGCAGAACAGCTACTAATCCTTCCTTGTAATTGTTCCAACCTGTCTGTGCATCCCTCACTCCTATGCTGTTTCAACAGCAAAGGAGAACAGTGCTTAAGGTTCCCTAATGCTATAAGCGTGTTAAGAGCGAAAAAAACCAAAACAACAAACTCAAATATTCTTTGATCTTCTGGCTGCAGACAAAACCACTTCCCTGTCCAGCCAACTTGCTTATTTCTTGTCCTAGCACTCCATACTCAGAGTTCTCAAGGGATTGTATTCATATCTAATGGTTTCACGTGCTGCTACTATTCTCTGTTCACAAAAAAAGGTCAAGGATATTAGTGAGTCACATTTTTTCCTCCATTTATTTCTACAGTTAAGAGCAGGTTATCCTTTATCACCAGCTGGACAAGTATTGATTTGACATTCTTCTCAATGCTGGTCATACAGAACCTGATGGCCTCCTCATTAAGCTAAACTTGCACTGGCATGCCTCCTTTGTCTACTTTAGACTTCCAACAGAATGACAGAGGGAAAAGTTTCTAGTGTGCTATTCAACAAGATATTAGTGATGAAATTATGGCCCCGCAGTCACTTTGACTGGAGCATTTCAACCCTGCCAATGCAGTGAAAAGCTTTCATGACCCAGGACTTCTGGGATGTGCTGGTATTTCTGAAGCTAAAGATGTCAGGCTTTTCCCTTTCAGAGAGCTTCCCTCTTGATCTAAACCCCTCCCTCTTAGCATTCATTTCCCCTTTCAAATCTCTGGATGCACACAGAATACGACAGACCCCACATCTGCAGATTACTGCAAGCACAACCAAACCCTTGGAGCTCAAAGTCACAAATATGTAACTTCACATGAGGTTTCCTTGACAAAGTCCCGAGGCAATGATTATGCCTGCGTTAGCTATTTTCTCCTCAGTGATGCAACCACCCACAAAGTGGTAGGAGCTTGCAGCTGACAAAAATGGCTTGCCGTGATTTGGAAAAGCTAGCCCACAACGACACTGGCCTTTTCTGGACAGCGACTCAAAGCTCACCAACAGGTCAAGCCTAGAATAAGAAAATGTCAAGCAGGATACCTGCTGTGATTTATCACGAATTTATTTAAAGAGAGAAACACTGGCCTCTGCACTGTATTAACAGAAAAAACCCACACTACTTACATATTAGATCCAGAAGGTACTGCTGACGAAAGCTCTTCCCAAGACTATTACAATGCTGGAGCATGTCCTAACCAGTAGACCGTTGACTGCATCTCAGAAAGCTCATATAAGAACAAGACTGTGAATGCTGAAAGGTCGTCATGCTTTCATGCTTTGAAATAAAACACTCTGAAGCAAAATGACTGCCCACAAGTATATAAAGAACAGTGGTGCAGTGATCAGGAGGGCTCCCAAGGTCCCATTTTGAAAAGACAAAATCCATGTACAAAACTCTTGATTCAAAAACAAAACACCATTTGCACATGCAACATGTAACCAGAGATGGCTCAAACTATAAGCAACACCTCAGGTACATGTGCAGTTACAGCCCATCTCCTTACTTCCTTGACCATCTAGTCTTTGCATGTAAGTCATCAGTAATCAAGACAGTACTTTAGGACCACTCGGTGTGTAATTCTCCTACAAAGGCACACAACGCACCTCATACACATGCATGTGGATGTGTGCCTTAAAGAAGCATGTGAAAAACGTGTTTACCCGTGACAAAAAAATCTTTCAGTGGATGACTGCCTTTGGTGTTTTAATAAGCGGAAAAATGTTGTGTGGTTTGGATTTTCTTCCTCTTTTAAAGTGAATGCTTAGGGTTGCAAAATCATTATGATCCAACATAAATACAGGGGAAGCTGATAGTGCTGTCACACTAAATTTGGAGGCCCACATTACCAGTTGGTATGTGCTACTGAAGTGCAGAGAAAAATGACCAGAGGTGTCAAGTACATCACCTGGCATTTTCACTTCTGTTGGGCAGAGTTGGTGGCTGGTTTGAACTCATCTTCTTAGCTGGCCTCTTGGGCTGAGTGGGTTGCAAATAATTCTAATGTTCAAAGTAATCTTCAAAATGCCACAATGGAGGAGGAAGGGCGATGGACTGACGGAATAAATTACCCAAGCCAGTAACAGGATGAGGGCAAAATGGATGGGCTCCCTGGTAGCAATTAGGGAGAGGTGCTGCACTGCAGCTCCAGTCTGGTAACAAAGCCACAGAGATGTCCGTATAACTAATACACTCCAGCACCCACGGGACAACCGAGCAAAGAACGTGAAGAACTGAACTGTAAAGGCAGTAAGAAAGGCTGAGAAAGATCAAGAAGGGCTGCAGGGCTGTGGGCATACACCATATGGAACCACAGGACTGAAACCTTCCCTGTGCTTGCCAAGTCTTTTCTCATGGCAGCTTATGCCTTTAAAAAACTCAGCAAGCCTCCTGCTAAAAAAGCAGAGTTAACATCTCCCTTACTTCTGCACTGAGGACATCTCAACACTCCACTTCTCTCATACTGGAAAGGTTCCTGCATTTTGATACACTCATTTTGTCTGGATTTTTTCCCCTCAGCCCTGCCAGGGAGACCCTAAGACAGTGTACTGCTCACCCAGGTAGCAAAGGGCATGCTGCCTCCAGTGAATGCTTCTAAAAGGAACAAGACAAGGATTCACAGTCAATACTTTTACTAGCTAGGTAGCTCTGGTTTCTCTCCCTAGCAGGTGCTCTCTGTATGCTGAATCTGGGAGACAGCATGTGAAAAACAGGGCGCTTTGGGAAAACTGTATCATGACCACCAATTATTAATAAAAGAAATCCCTCACCTCTGAGTTGCAGGTTTTTTACACTATCTTAGTAGGAGCCTGTAACTACAATGCCCTTCTAGAGTGCACTGAACGCCTTTGAGGAGGATGTGGTTCTCAAGCAGCTTGTCTGCCTCACCAGAAAATGTGGTCTTCAGGTTTGACCCATCATGTACAGCACTTTACAGTGAT
This sequence comes from Falcunculus frontatus, assembly GCA_013398115.1. Classification (NCBI taxonomy): domain Eukaryota; kingdom Metazoa; phylum Chordata; class Aves; order Passeriformes; genus Falcunculus; species Falcunculus frontatus. The sequence continues at coordinate 384,066 of VZRV01002353.1, read as the reverse complement.
CACAACAGTCTTTATTTTTGGTGAATCACTGAATTTGAGCCTATGTAAAACACCACCACCAACATCTAATGCTGTCTAAAGGTCAGCACTCTTTGTGCCACATTTTAGAAGGAAGTAAAGTGTGAGAGGGAAAAACTTCTGCTTTTTAATTAGAAAATCATCTGGAAATCTTTTCAGTTGAAACTGTGTTCACCACCCCAATTTTTCTCACCGCTCCTACCCACATTCTTCTCCACAGCAGTGACCTAGCTAACCTTGTTTCCCCTTTCCTCTCCTTCATGACCACACCACAGTTCATACAACTGCAGATGGTTATCAAACTCCCTCTTCCGTCCAAGCTATAAATGCTTCACTTCTATAATCTTTCCTCTTGCGTAACTGACATCTTTTCCCCTCTCAACAGAACCAAAAATGTGAAGTGTCTTCCCACCCTGTGATGCTGCTAACAATTCATTTTCTTTTCAAATGGCCTAAAGGTTTTTTAATTGGTAAGATGCTGACAGAGGAAATGGCAATGATGGGCTTGTTCAAGAATCTGCCTTCCATCTGCAGGACAGCAGATTTGAGATCAAAGGCTGCCAGGTTCTAGGAGCAAGTTCGTATGCTGTGGCAAGGAAAGCCTTTGCCTTGAGGAGGGAAGCTGCCAGAGGTGGGTCAGAGGTTACCTCACCTTAGCTACCCACGGCTACAGGAACAACAGCTACTGTATAGTAACACAGGGGTTACAAAAATAAGATATTGGTCACTGGTATGCAGCAGAAGGAAGGAGGGGTGAGTAGGAAGTGAACAGGAAAAAGAGCCCAATAAAATCTAGACATAAACCCTGCATTTTCAGGAAAGTAGATGTCAAACACCATCTTTTAAAAAACAGGGGAAGAACACTGGGTGGTGTGGTTGCACCCCTTATACCTACACATGCTGTACATTGGACTTGATGAAGGAAAAAAATCAGACCCAGATGGCAGGCACCACTGCATTCTTCAGCCAGTGCTGAAGAATGGCAAAACCCATGCCAGCACATTAAATCTCAGGTGCAGCCTGCATTTGACTTCATTCACTAATTTAAGTACAGAACACAGGTAAGAAGGCCAGAAGACAGACCATCTCCCAGCCAAAAGCCTTTCAAATGTATTTGTCAGCAAACAGACTAGCACATGCTTTGGTTTGGTGAGCTTTCAGCCCACAGAACCCAGTACCTTAGGGAATGTTTACAAGGAGTTGGCAAGAGGTAATGAAGAAATATAAATCCATGTATGCTCTCCAGCTCCTGTGCATGTGAATTTTCTCTGCACTCCACTGAAAATTTTCTGGGCTGTCAAAATTGAATAGGCTTGGAAAAAGACTGCCTTAACAATGCAGAAATACTATGTGAAGCAAAACACTTGAAAATAAGTAGCGTCTTGCAGTTTATTCACTTCCCACACTAAAAGCTGAACTCTTGCTGAACCACTACATCAGTAAAGCGAACTGGATGTGTTGGGCAACAGTGACCACCCTTTCTCCAACAGTAATACTCCAACCAAAACAGGAACAGTGAATTTTTTGCATCATCTTTGGGAAAATAATTAAAATGGCACTTGAGATTTCACGCCCTTGTGGCATTTATTTTTCAACAAACTGCTCCTTACTCTCCAGTATTTTTCCTTTGTCCTTTTTTAGAATGCTCTTGCAAAGGCTGTGGAAATCAACCGTGCCTTTGCAAATAACAATGCTCTACTTCAGCCCTCTTTGGAACAAAATGAATATTTACACCTGGAATTATTCTTAGTTAATGTTTCATGCAGGCTCTTTTATTCTGCATTACATCAGGAGGGAACTCATCAAGAAAAACTGCACATGTGGAAAAACTCTATAGCAAGGTAGTGAAGTCCTGCGAAAAATCTGAAACAGAGGTGATATCAGAGGAGACAGAAGACGGGAGAACTGCAGAGCTTTGCTGTTTCGGACACTGAAGTGCATGGGTCATTTACATCTCTTATTCTTACAGTGGTTTTTTTTTTAATTCTCTATCTAATGGTTATCTGAAAAGACAATGGTGGTGTCTAAAACCATAGCTACAGCAATATCGTGTCAGTAGAAAATCAAGCAAGCAAAAAGAAGTGCAATCTCATGATCTAATTGCATTTTAACATTCCTGTTTCCCTCACCCCCAAATCCACAGGTTTCCAAGTACAAAGAGGATGAGGTAGCAATAGCTGATTAAATTAGCTTGTTAAAAGCTAAGATAGTTACAAATTTCCCATTTTTTTTTTTAAGAAACACATTTTCTGATATGTCATTTAAACTGGAATTGAGCTCAGCAGTAATATCTGTTATTTAAAAGCATCACAGATTTCTCAGTGTAGCTGCAAAGCAAAATCTGTTTGGAATTGCTCAGTTTCATGCATGGAATTTTCTGCATGAGCTGGCAGATATATTTAAATTTTCTATTTATACAGCAACTTACATCCATGTTTTAGAAATATGAAGGAATATACTTTGTAACTGCCTTGTGAAACACTCTTTTAGAACTGACGAAACTCACACAGAGAAATGTCACGTCTAGGATCAAGATAAGAACAGAGAGAATCTGCACTTTCAGAGCTGGAGCCTTGAGTGTATGACTTCTTTGCGTATAAAAAGACACTTATCTTCAGTCATAAGATTGGCCATGTCATATAAGCCTTTGTATACAACCAAGTTCTTCAGGCACCAGCAAAATGAGCAATGATTAAAAAGAAATCAGTTCAGACCAAAGCAAATGTAAAGAGAAATCAGCTTTCTTGGTTTTGGAAAAAGGCAGCCAAAAGAAATAAACAAGAAAAGCCCTGAAACAAATCAAATGGTCAGTTCGCTTCACAACCAAAAGTTTTACTTTGGGGATTTCTCAGCATGATACAGAATACAGTGGTTCAAAACCCTTTCAAATTTCAGTTTTGAACCCATGTTTTAAAATTAAGCTTGGGGTATTTTCAACTCCTGATTTCAATTCCTGATGCTGTCTTAGTCTTCCAGATTTTCACTGGCGTAGGGAGGAGAAGCCAATTTCCGTATCCCTGAAATAAGCATGAGAAGTATTTGTTCACCCCATGCACCTTTTTCAGTGGATATCCAATGATATTATGTCTGGAGTTATCTCCAGAGAGGGCCCTCCAGCCTAGAGACTGGGAACTGGGACTGCTTGGCAAAGCTGTAAATGCTCCTTGTCTCCCACTGCATGAGTTAGTCCTCTGGTACGGAGAATCGTTTCCACCCCACAAACCTCAAAGTTTTTTTTTTCCAGCAACCTGGTGGGTAAATATCATCTGAACTTACAGTTTTGAGATTAATTAAATTACTTCATTAAAAAGTGGCTGTATGGAGTTGTTCTTCCTTCCGTCCTTCCAACCTGTCCTGAAAATAAGCTATCTCTACAGCTCTATAGATAGCCAACTCGTTCAGACATGCTGAATGGTTATCATCAAGTACAAAACCTGCCAGTCCTTAACAGTGAAGCATAAGAAAGTCCAGAGAAGTCCTCAGAACCAACCTGACACAGCCATGGGAGGTGGGAGGCGGGGAACTGGATGGTTTTGTGAAGGAAGGAGAGAGCAGGATAAAAAAAGGGAAGGTACTGACAAATGAAGCAAAACAAGTCCTAGCTCAAGATTATGTCTTTTACACTATGGCAACATGGAGCACTGCAGGGAATGGACACCTCATTAGTAGGTTCATTCTCATGATTTCTAGTACCATGTGAAATCTCCAGTGGTGATAGCCCCACTGCTCTTCAGAACCTGTTTATTTTGTACCTTGCCTGCTATAAAATGCAAATACATATTTAGGTTCAGCTGCCAGAAGTCTTTGTCACCTTTAAGAACATTAGCGCTTTGTTGAGATTTGGCTTTTATCTGCAATTGTTTATGAGATCTTTGACTTCTTCCCAGATCTCAGCATGCACTGCTTGCTGTGAAATGCCAGCAAATGCTCTGCGTGAGTGGTGAATGCAGTACCTGGTGTCTAACGCCCGCTGCACTAACGCAGATATATAAGCCTAATTAATCTCTCGGGTAGTCTCAAGAGTTGTCCACGTGGTCTAGAGCCCACCTAGCACTGGTGTGAAAACCTCCAGTGCTTGGCAGATGACCACGTAGCAGCTAGGGCTGGAGGGCTCATGCTGGCATGCAAAGGAAAGTAAAGCTTCACTGCTCACAGAAAAGTCTCTGGAGACAGCACTGAGGTATAAATTCTGAAAATTACTACTTTAGGTTTGTGTAGTTTGGTTTTTAATCCTTCATATAGGGTATCACTTGAATTTGCTCACTCTAAAAAGGAAAGTTGGATGTATTTCAGTGGTCATTCCTAGCTGTTTCCCTGACTATTTGGCTTGTGAGTTCTGCAACAGAAACTACTTCAAAACAATGCCATTGAAAATAATAACAACAAAAAAAATTCTGTTGATAGTATGCTCTGTATATGTTTCCTTCTTCAACGTAATTTCATCTAAATTTAATTTAAAATGCTGTGTAGTTCACATTCATTTAAAATAAATAGGACATTTCCATCAGCATACCCTATTAGTAATGTGGTTGTGGTAATAACATACAGTTGTGTTATACACCAATTATAGGACCTTGTTAGCTTTCTTGTTTATATGGTACTAAAGTCCTACGCAATTTAAATGAGTCCCTGACCTCTTACAGCATCAATAACAGGAGTACTTTGCACTCACACAGCACCTTTCATCTCAGAGTGCTTCTGACACATGAATTTTCATTACATCTACATACAGGTAGGTGTCTGGGCACACTTCAAAGGCAAGGAAACTGTGCCACGGGAAGGTTACACAACTTGGCACAAATCCCTGGTGAACAGCTGGGAATGTGAACTCTCCCATTACTTGTTGTGAACGTCCAGACAATAATGCTTACCCCAAAACCAAGCTTCATAAGGCATTAATCAAAATGTTTAACCCCCTACCAAGTTTGCAAATGGCATGGGCAGACAATAAGCTCACTAATTCTTTTTGATACATTATTCATGACTTGTTCTCCTTCTCTGGCAACTTTCTTTTTTTAAGTAGAAAAAAAAAAAAAAGACAAAAAACCAGCCAAAAACTCCCAATCAAATACAAGAAAAAACCCAGCAATTACCGGGAAATAATTTGGAATCTAAAACGTTTAGCATTTCCTTTACGGCTTGTCTGTTGGATCTCAAACAGTACAACGTGGGAAACGTATGGCAACTTCTCTGCAGGACCAGAGCACCTGAGTGACCTCTGGAGAAAGGGGCAGTGGTGCTGCACTTGCTCGGTTTTAGTTTTCAAGGGCCCACAAGCCACTGAACGCCATGTCTGCATACATAAGTTATGCTGCCAAGTTAAACTGCCCGGCCAACAGCTACTGACAATGACACAAACTAATGATCCAGGGGGTTGGATACATGATAGCTACAAAGTTAAAAAAAAACCCCAAATGAAAAACCCCTTCTACTGTTCCCATTGATAATTAAGGGAGTACAGCAGACAGGCCTTGAGATCGAAATACTGCTCTCTGCCTGGCCTTTGCCACCCCACGAGTATCAGAGAGAGTTACCAGCCATGCTTGCAGACTGTATTGAGTGCTCCCTATGGTTCATTCTACGCTTCTGACAAAGTTACAGAATTCATGCACACCTCAGCTTTCCCCCCTTGTAATAATGCTGATGCAAATGCTCACTTCTGTTACAAGTCAGGCCACCACAACATATGTGAGCAACTCTGAAACTGTGTTAAAAGGAAAACTGATGTGGGTGGTGACGGATTTTTGAGCCCACAGGGTAGCGATGCTGTTATTTGCTGGTTGAGTTGTTTGAGGTTGTGTTGTTCTCCATCACATGGGAGGCATTCATTTATTTATTTATTTCTAAGCAAGTACATCCAACATTTTTCAAGGGAGCTGGAAATTTTAATGCAAACTCTGCTCTCCAACGGCTGAGCTTTAAATACAACAGTAATTATTGTGAATCTCAGGGAAAGATGTTGAGAGTTGAATGTTATCAATGGCGGAATGAAAGGGACCATCTCTCTTCTGGTGGTGTTAAGCTCTTGGGATGAAAATGCTCTGTTGTGTATATTTGTGTGTGCATGCATATACCTAGAGAAAAATTTATAAATAGATGCGTGCACATGAACGCACACATTACTGACACACAGAGACACATTTGAGTGGAGACAGAACATTTAACCAAAATATTTGGGACTATTTTGCTGAAGGCCATACTCTTAAGAAGACAGCTATGTAGTACTTAATTTCATAAAAGCCATGTAGCACTGTAAATAAAGTGGAAATGGGTCGCAAAAGGAAATCAAGAAAATAGGTTAGAAATTGTTTATGTCTCTAATATTCTGGTCATTTACCTGGTTATGCATCAGGATTACCTTTTTTAGTAGAGGGGAAAAAAACCAGGTATATGTCTAAGAGACTTTATGAGGTGAAGAAATGAGATCAGCTCTTTAAATTGGAGTAACACTGTAATATAGCCTTGTCCTAAGGCATTGTTGGATTAGAGTCCAGGGGTCAACAGGAGGCTCTTCCCTGGCTATAGTGCTTCTGGAAGTGACTTCAGGAGCTGAGCTTATTAGTTCCTAAGCACTGTGCCAGCATTTTTTACTTCCTGTAAACCAAACAGACTTGCCATACCAAGCATCTTATATGGGGCAACGGTGACAGCCTTAACCTATGGTCTGCAAACACTCTTTTAGCCTTACTGTGAATTTCCCTTAAAGTAGCAAGAACCTAGAGGCAGCTGCATACCAAGGATCTGGTAATTTTCTAGTGATGTTTGCTATTGACTACAACTGTTCAATACCCTGAAAAGCCTCTCAAGGTAATAGGGAAAAAAAGGTGTGATTCTCTTTGTTTCTCACTTTTCAATCTCAGGTATCTAATAGTATAATGTTCTGCTAAGAAGGCTCTGCTTTGAACACTCTAGTTCCATAATTCTCCCCACTTGAGGGAGCAATGTATAAATAACACACATCACAAGGGTTTATTACTTACAGCATTTCTTACACATCTCTTCTTCCCTGGTCAGGCAAGGTCCATTCTCTCTCTAATTTTTTTACAGTCATCTCTTATTTCTGACATGTAGCTCTCCTGTCTCTTTTACAGTATTGTCCAGTGCAAGTAATATTACTTCATGCAAATATTACTTCTCTTATCATTCTTAGAAATCTTCGTTATCTGCAGGATGCATTCACAGGAGGGGGTACTACAGCCTTTGCACAGCTCTCTGTTGGCACACCCATTTTTCTATGTTGCTTCCATTCAGCCCTGACATTAAAACTATTACAAATTTGTAACATAGAAAGGTGACTGGCTCAGCAAGTCAATGTACTTTCAGCCTCACAAGTCCAACAGTAATGTCCTATAAGTGCAAAAAGTAACTTCATGTATTACATGGAGGAAAATAAAATCACTGTCCTTTTGACCGTAAGAAGAACCCTTCAGACCTGGTGTAGCTTTGTTCCTGCTTCAGTTTCCTGATTTCCATGTAGGTAAGGCTGGTACAAAAACTATCTTTCCAGTTTCTGCTCCTGAAAGAAGCTAGAGTTCTAGCAGGCTGGATTTCTCCCTTTTCAATTAAATTCCTCCCCAGGCTGCCATCTGAGACAAGGGATAACCCCATCTCTCCTGAAGGGCCAATCCTATGACTTGGCTATCAAACAAAACAAATTTTCTAAGGTATTTTTGTCCCTAACGCTGTCAAAGTTGCTTAAGTGTTTACATGTATCACCCACAGATTAACATCTCTCCTGTGTCACTGGTACCAAGCCAGACAGAAGGCCCCTCACTTACAAAATTACTTGCAAATTTTTGAAGTCCTGGTTCAGAGCACACTAAAACCAAGGGGATGTTTTTTATAGGCTGACATTTATCTTGAATCGAGCTGACCTTGTATGAAGCAAACTGTATGAATGCACCTGTCATACTCAGTTTGCTGAATGCACTGCTTTCAATTTAACTTCTACTGTATGTTATTAACATGGCATAGTTATTAGCATTTAAATCACCTTTTCCTTTGTAATTTCTACATTTAGATTTCCCCCCCCCCCCCCCAGTATGTTTTATAGACGACTGACTTAGTAGGAAAGCATGTAATTGTTAGACAAGGATGGAATTGTATTTTTTAGTATCGCGGTTTATTTAAAGGAGTAGGAATCAAAATGCGATTGACACAGCCATGACAAACATATGATTAATGTTAGCTATTTTTTCCCACTGCAATATTTTTCCTTTCACTTTCTTCTTTACAAATGCTTGAAAGCACCTACTAATTTTCTGGTATCTTTGCTCAAGAAGCACGGGAGCAAGTGTCTATTCTTCTTAGCCAAACTGAGCAACTTAGGACAAGGATAAAGCTATTTGGGGTGCAATACCTAGTGTGGCTGCCCAGCTTAACACGCGTGAGCAAGTAGTAGTGTATACCATCCTACTAAAAATGTAATGACAGGTCCCATATAGTGCAGCCTAACACAAGACCGGGGCCTGGACTGTCATAAATACCGAAATGTGAGAGCAGAGATTCCCCCACGCCCCAGTGCAGTGGCAAACGAGCACCCAGCGGGGATAGCTCGGGCAGAGGAGTGAGTGCGTCAAGCACTGAACATGTTCTCGGTGCAAACGCAGCAAGCGGGGTTTGGGAGGACGAACTGGGATGGCTGTATGTCAGGGAGATAGGCTGACGGCGGGTTCGGATATACCGGGCTATCTTCTCGGTGCCCACACCAGGGGACAGCCTTAGGTCACCAACACCGCTACAGAACTGCAGCAGAGCTGAGGCACACAGAACACCGGCGGTGCAGAGGTGCAGCGGAGGTTCACCTGCTCGGAGCCCCGCCGGGAAGTCACCCCCTCCCCGAGGGGGCGCGGAGCGGCTCCCCGCGGGATGCCACACTCCTCCCGCGATGCCGCGGCGGGGGCTCAGGGCGGCGGGGGCCGAACCGCTGCGGCAGCGGCAGCGCGGCGGGGCGGGGGGGCC
>VZRV01002353.1:329324-373892 GCA_013398115.1 Falcunculus frontatus | reverse complement strand
CGGAGCACGTGGGTTTGACACACGCTCGCAGACGGGCGGCGGCGGCGGGGGAAAGAGCGGCACCGAGCGGCTCCTCCCGACGCCGGAGCGGCCGCGCTGCGCCCCCCGCCCGCGGCCGTGGCGGGGCCGGGCCGGGCTCGGCACCTGTGCGTACCCCTTCACCTCCCCGGGTCCTCATGAGCGCTGTGGGCTTCCCCCCATCTGCGCGCCCCTCGCCCTCCTCGTGCAGCCGGGGGCAAGGGAAGGCGTTCCCTGGCCGTGGGCTTCGGGCCTCGGGCAGGGGCACTCGTGGAGCTGCGGGAAAGGTGAGGGTCCTGAACGAGGCGTCACCCAGGGCGTCTGACCCACAGCTCTTCTGGTCAAACACCGGAAATAAATAAATCTTGAACGTTCGTCAGTGCAGCATCTTCATCTTTCAAGATCTCTGCCTGAGCTCTGGGCGAAGGAATGTGCTTGTGGCCCAGGGGATCTTGCAGGAGGGCTCTCGCTGGCTGGGGCACTGGCTGCCTTCTGAGCCGGGGCCTTGGCAAACCACGAGGTTTTGCCAGCGTAAGCGTGGGAGAAAGATGAGAAAGCCACCCCATTCTAAACGACTTGCAGGAGTTTCTCAGCATTTTCAAAATTGCAGGGTGGTTTCAAGGTTTTGTTGTAATTCAGTTTCGTTTGGGCATTTAGGTTTATGGTGTTACCTTCACCTTGCCCCCTTCCGGGAGAGTTGGCAAATATTTTGGGAAGGTGGGAACCCTGTGAGGAATCAGATACCTGTATCTGATCCTCAGAGGACCAGTAGCCAGCAGAGGAGTACTGCAAAGCCTCCCTCTCCTAAAGACAACTGTACTAAAATGTTCCCAAGACCAAGCACCACTCCCCATATTTGGAGAGTCAACAGGAGGGCAGCTCTGAAAATCCCGGGTAGGTGGATGACAGGCTGTGGAGTGGGGCTGGAGTGAAGGAGCCCCTGACTCCTCCAGGGCAAGGAGCAAAGTCAGCCCTAGTTGTCCTGGAGGCTTTTTCCCTCCAACAGCTGGAGTTTGTCTCAGCTAGCAACCCTTGAGCTGGAACAGCCATCGTTGTGAGCACAGGGGAGCAAACTCAAATGCTTACGAGAGAGGAAACCTGCCTTCATCCTGTAGATCGCTTACAATGCCACAGGCATGGTGTCCTGGAGCAAAGCAGAGAAAAACAGGAGAGGACCAAAAACTGAGAAGAGGGAAGCAGAAGTTGTTTGTGATTGTCTAGGAGTGTCTTTGGATTAACAGCACCAAATCTTCATCATCCTAGGGGAGAGCTGATCATCTCCAGATGGACAGTGGTTCATCCATCGGACAGCTTCGAACCATGTCCAGCGAGAGGGAACATTCAGTCTCCAGCCAACCAGACTAAAGCTGGACGTGAAGTAGGAACTCTTAGAGATGCCACGGCCTTATACCAGCTGCCTTGTTTTTTACTTGTTTGTTTTCACTGAGCTGAATTCCCTGCCAATTTAGACATAGCCTTTATGTACACTTAGGTGTAAGTTGCGGGTCCTTTTCTTTGAAGCAAGCCTTGTGCCTTTTGAACTCAAGGCTGGATGTATATTGAAGCATTAATTCAATATTACTTTCTTTCTTCCTGAGAATGTGTATGATTATAGATAACGGTATTGCCAGTAATGAATTTCTTCCTGTTGGGACTAGATTTCATTGGCATTGAGCTCATTTCTCCCTGCCATGGGTCTGAGATCAACTTGTAGGTGAAATTTTGAAGGAATATTGTTTAAAACTCCATATTTTAAAATCCTTTCTTTGCAAAGTGTTCCTCTTTTGCTTCAGTTTAGAGAGATTCTTTATTTAAGGGAAAGAAACCTGTAATGCTGTTTTTGAGTCAGAGAAAAGTAAAAGGGAATCCCCAAAGCCACTTGTAAATATATGATTTTAACTTGGTATTTAAAAATTCCAGATGAGCTGATGTTTGAGAACTACCTCCTCTTAATTCCTCACAAAAACAAGCCACCCGAAAATTAAAGCTTCTTCAGTCAAAACATTTGGACACTGAGTGTGTGTCTCACAGTGCAAACTATAAAGAATGCATTGTGATTATTTGTCCCAAAATCATGTTCAGTCCTGGAAATAAAAGTCCCAAGTAGTTTAACGTAGTATAGGAGAAGTGTATCCATTTGAGGTTTTTTTAATATGTTCATATGGTAGCTGATACCACCAGATAATGAGTTGTGCCCCTTACATCTTTAATTAATTTCCATCTGATTGGTCACTTGAGGGCTCTGGTTAGCGTTTTATCTTCCTGCTGCTCAAAGCAGTACAGTTTTATTTTAAGAGTACTGTTACATTTTACTTCCTCACATGTACTGGAATGTCCTGGGCAAGCGTCAACCTAACTGGTCCTTTCTTGAGTTCCATATATTCAAATCATGAAACCTATTTAATAAACTGTAAGACAGTGTTTTGGGTTTGTCTCTCTGCTTTCCATTAATGTCTTCTTTTTCTAGGCTGACTGTAGTTTTTGTCTGCTTCTCTTCCAGCCCAGGTCATATTTGCTCCTTGAAATTGTGTTTCAAACCAAAGAACAAGGATGGTGTCTCACATCTTGAAGTCAGTAGTTTGCTCAGCTGATGAGCTGAGGAAATAGGTCATTTTAGCTGTATTGGGCAAAAAGCAGTGATTAGTAATCATTTCCTTTCTAACATATTTTCTGTTACACTACATTTCTTACTCATATACCAAACACTGTCTGTTTGTTTAATGGAATAAAAAAGACACAGAAAGGACAGCAGGAAATAATTAGCCATAATCTCACTGCTTTTTGTAGAAAAGTCATCTGGTCCAGGAGTATCTCAAATGAAACCATCTCACTGGAGAAGTCCATGTGAATAGAGTACAGTGCCACAACGTGTTACAGTGTATGAATGATGAAAGGTATCACAAACCTCACTTGTGCCTGGTAGTGAAATGTGTTTGTAATTGCTGCTTAAGCAATGGGGCCAAAGTCTGAAGGTGTCCCCAGGACCAGACTGAATCAGACCAGTGCATGTTACTTTTACTCATGCAGTCAGAAATCCAACATGCAGATAAGCACATGAGCTTTAACATGTTAGAGTCCCAGTCCTGTCCTGAGCTTAAAGGAGGCCTCTTACCACAAATACATGATGGGAATCTTGAAAGGACCCTGCTGTGGCATTGACTTGCTTCAGACTGGTGCCTCTTTTTTCTGTGTTGAGGCTACTGCTAATAACCTGCTAGAGAAAACAGGTTTTGTTTTCTCAATCACTATGCTTGGGCCTTCCATCTTTAGTTGGCTGTTTAGCTGTCACCCTGGATTTTTGGAGCTACTGGGTCTCTTTTCTTCTACATGAGATTTTTTTTTTTATGATCTGGCAGTTTAAAATCATTCATTGTATAAGAAACTCAAACTAGCAGATAACAAAATTTGTCAGCCAATCGTCCCATAAGAAGATAGATGAGCTGGATTTCCTGGCCTAAAGAATGGCCAGTGATTCTGGTCTCTGAATGCCCTAGGGCTTGGAGAGAGCAAATAATGATTGTCTTTTTCTATCTATTATCAGATAAAGTGGAAGGACATCTCCACAGTCATATTCTACTTATTTCTTGAGTTATTCCTCCCCCAGAAACAGCTGCCTCTTGCAAATTTAACTTTTAAGTTGGAACTGAGTCTGACGCATATTTCCAGCTTTTTACACCACAGTAGTTAAAACAATAAGATAGTAATTTAAAAATGTTGTCAAACTATGACTGAATGTTACTTAAGGAATGCTCAGAATGGAGGTCCTGTGCACAAAGCAGAAAAATACTCTTTCCCATTTTGTGTTGAGGAATAAAAATAAAGAAATTCTTCTACACACTAATTTTTCTGGGGGACTGACCAGACACAAAATTCTGTTTTAAGGAATCTTCAGGATCCAGCTGAAGATCCCCTTCCTTCCCTGGACCTGAGTTCTGCAGAAAACCTGTTTCTAGTGAAATGTATGTTCAGCCTCTTTTCCTGCAAAGGACAGGACAAAGGAGAGCTAGATGCACAACACTTTCTCTTACCAGGGGTAGATGAAGCCTGAATCACTACAAGCAATGTGAATTGTGCAGAAGGCCTTTATATCAAAGGGCTAGTGGAACTCTCCTTCTCTCACTCCTCATGCATCAGCCTTAAAATCAAGGGGCACTAGGTTCTTGGATTGTATGCCTGGCCATGACTTCTAGGCTGTTGCAGTTCATGACTGGAAAGACTACAGAAATGCTGCAGGAAAAGTCTGAATGTTTATGTAGCATTTTATTCTGTGAGTTGGTAGAGTTGAATTGAAAGATCAGAAAACAGCCAAAGGAATTGGGTTGTCAGTTAGACAAGTGTCTGACTAATACAGTTCCAATTTAGCTGCGTCTCTGGGTGAAGAATAAAAATGGTCTTTACAATCAACCTATGCCCCTTCCCTGAGACCAGTCTGCTCTGGACGCAGCTGGCTTGTCAAGTTAGATGATAAGGATGGTGCCCCTGCAGGAAACCCACGTCTTTCTTTTTTGGCTGGTGCAAGTGCCCTGGTGGCAGCTTCAGGCAAAATTGTTTCCCAGCTGATGAAGCAGAAGAAGCTTCCTATTAATGCTTGATAGACCAAGATAAAAATAATGTTGGGTTTCAGTGGCACAAGGAGATCTGGGTTGCTCAGAAGTGCCTGACTTATTTTTCAGATGAGACTCAAAGTGCAGTCTCTGGTCGCCTGCAGCGGAAGACTCGTCCAGAACATGCCTTCTGCTACAGGGCATCCGGGAGTGTTGGCTCGGTATCCCCCATCTTCACAACAGCGTCTGTTCCATGGATCACTCAGGCTCACAGCCTGGGGTAATCCCAGCTGTATGCATCACTTGTGGCACTGGCTTTAGTAGTGTTATTCATTCTTTGGGCTTGTGTTTCGAGTCCAAAACCGTATCTTCTTCTGAGGCAACCTGGGGCACATGACTCTGCAGCAGCTCCAAAACAAGAGAGCTGGTGGGAGCAGCTGGGCTCGAGCTGCTGGTGGGGATACTCAGGGATGCCCAGCTGCAGCCCTGCTCACTAAGGCGATGATGCTGTGCCATTTCTTAGCAGATAATCCAAATAGCTCCTTCCTCAGTGTCGGAGTGGTATTAATGTAAATACGGCATTGCAGAAGGCTAACTGGACCAGGCGCTGCCCGAGTTAAAGGTTTCTGTCTCCCAAGGGCTTGTAGTGTGGTATCTGGGATCCTGAGGGACGAGAATGCTTACAAACCTTGCATGCTACAAAACGAATTGCATTGTCCTCACATCAGGCCTGAGGCTCCAGCATTGCTTCATGATCAGAGGGAGAGAAACTTTCTCCTCATCAAACCAAACGTGTAAAAATGTTGCATTTTCTCAGCATGGAAGAAATTAAATCCTTAAACACAGGGTTCTTGGTGTGTTTTGTGTAGGTTTTTACCTTGCCTAGTTTCTAAATTACAGATTATTTATTGGTTACAACTTGGGCATTCAAACATTTTGAAAAAAATTGCAAGTAATAATTTAAAATATTTTTTTGAACTTATTTCTAGTTAATAAATTAAAATGTATTTATGTAGATTTGCCTGGAATTCAGAACCCATTTTTAAATTTACATTTGGCATCTTTGCTTCAAGCATTAGGATGTGCTTTTTGCAGCCGTTTTGATTCTCATTTAAACATCTACATGTAATATCACTTGCTGTGCTCTATATGAAATTCAATAACACCCAATGCCACCAATAACATACCATTGCAAAGGTCAACCTTTATGGCTTTGTGTATTATTAAAACAGTAATCAATAGTGAACTTGAGCTTGGAGATTATTGGTGCAGTTGAATGCCATTTAAATAAAACTTGTGGGAGGAGGTGGTGAATTTGGGTTCTAAACTCTTGTATTCTGCATTCTTTTGAGTAGACCTCAGTAGTTAGATTAATTGTTGAGAATATGTTTAAATCTTTCAGAAATATGCACTTATAAGCTTGCAATATTTCACCCTCTTCAGTTTTATTTACAAGGACCTCATTTCATCCTAAATATGTGTCTTGCCAAGCATGGCTTCTGTGTTACCCCAGGAAACCATAAAATAGCCTAACAGAGACTATCGTAAACTAATGAGTAATCAATATATCTGTGAGAATGCAGTGATATGCAAATGCATAAGCATTATTTATTAGTGCTTGTAGGGCTGAAAATGCTATAGTATATGCATGCCTAAAGCCAGCATCTCCTGAGTACAAATTTCAGCAAAAGTTCTCCAGTGATAAATTCTGTATTTATCAAATGCGATAGGACAAGGGGTAATAGTTTTAAACTACTGGAAGGTCAATTTAGATTAGATATAAGGAATAATTTTTTTTTACAATGAGGGTGGTGAAACACTGGACCAGATTTCCCAGAGAGGTGGTAGATGCCCCTCTCTTCCCCTGGTCATGGTTAGGCCGGAAGGGGCTCTGAGCAACATGATCTAGTTGGAGTTGTCCCTGCTTATTGCAGGGGGGCTGGACTAGGTGACCTTTAATGGTCTCTTCCAACCCAAACTATTCTGTGATTCTTTGAATCTATGATATAGAGATGAGTTTGAGATTTATATAATGTTCAAGTACTTTCTTGCACTTCCTTTTAAGTCTGTTATGAGAGCATCTCTAAACCTGTCAAAGGAGTGTAGAAATCTTTTATTCCGTGAAGGATGATGAATGACGTAACTATTGGCATTTTCACTTCTCCCGACAGTTTTGATGGCAATTTTTTCTGTAGTATCACAATAGTGTTTTGAAGAGACAAAAGAAACTAGGCATGGCACTGGCTGTCATTTGCATGTGGACATGAAATATCTTAGGCAGGATTCTCTCAAAAACCCTCTGCCTTCCATTCTGGATATTTCCTTAATAGGATTCACATTCTTCCTAGGACATGGAAAACTAAATATTTTGAGTTAAGTTATTAAACTTTTCAGTTGTTTGCTTGTTTTTTTTTGGTGCAGTGCAATGAGTTTGTTAAGCCCTTCAGACTACAACTTACTGTCTAAACCAGGTGTATTTGTATCTGGGTGAAGTCAAAGAACTGTTTCTTACACGTGGGTGGAATGAGACTATTAGTTGAACTCCATTGTGCTAGGATAAGCCTTAAAAAAGAGCACTGTAGCACAGTCTTTTCTGCCTATATGAATTCAGATTAACGTGTTATTATCTTAAATTGTGAAAAAGATCTGTCACATTCAATGGAATAAAACAGAATTTATTTGCTCATTTACTACTGAAAGTAAAAATTGTATGCTGAATGGATTTCTTACTAAAACTAACAAGTGTGTTGTCTCAGTTGATCATGAACCACAAGGAATTTGGTGTAGACAAGCTCCAGACCCACCAATGTATTCAGCGGTTGATCACCACATTTTCCTTTCCTTTCTAGCAAAATCCCCTTTTCCGTCCTCCATCCAGCAGCTGTGCTATGGACTGGTGGGAAGAGCAGGTGCAAAGAGGTAATAGAGAAACCACTTGTAACAGGCTGGGCTTGGTTTGTTCGGGAAACCTTTGTTGTTATGGAAAGAAGCTGGGAATGCTGCTCTCTTGAAGCTTGGCTGCTGGATCAAGCTGGCCAGACGCATTCCAACCAGCAACTCCAGAGAGCTATGCAGAGAGCCATCACTGTGCCCTGGGTGCAAGGGACTGAGGGCCTGCTGGAAGTGGTGGTGAGGGAGAATGGGGAAATCAAAGCGAGCCTCATGCTTGGAGCAGGGCTTGTTTGGTCAGTGGCAATGACAGCAATAACCTCATCTTCTGCCTGCATGGGTGGAGCTCAGTGGTAAAAGCAGTGATGCTGTGCTTTGTTGCTTCTGCTGTGAATGTATGGCATTGCCTCTCAGGGTCTGGGAGCTGAATCTGAGTGGGTGATGATGTTAAAGGCCTGAAACCTGTCAGGACAGGGGAGCAGCAGCATCTCATGGGGACTTAGGGGAAGACAGTAATTTGTGGGCATCAGTCCAAGAATATGTGAAAGCATCTGCAGTGGGCCAGGATTGCTTTGGTGGTGGGCAATGCCTCGGCAGCTTGCTATTTAAGATCAGCCCTGCCAAGAATATATGTAAATTTACTGAAGGATGCTGTGGTACTCACTGTAGTCTGCAGTTTAAAATACTGTTTTTGTTGGTGTGATGGTTTTTTTCCTTGTATGTTAAAGGACAGGAAGAGGCACCATGTAAAAGGTTACCTGTTTTGAAATACAGATTCTGTGAGGATGGTATCTGCCCTCAATCTCTTGACGAGAGAGCTGTTTGGCACTGAAGCCATTGCTGCAACAAACAGCCAGCAGTGAATGCAGTTAGCAAGGACAGATGTTGATCCATACAGGTAGCAGATGTCACAGGCACCATGGTCTAGTGCCTGAATCGTATGGAGGTCTCTCTTCCCAGATGGATTAGAAAGTGCAATCCTCAAAACCAAATATCCATCAAAGGCAACATACTTACTTCCCATTCACCTGACATCTGCTGAGCCTGGTCTTCCGCAGGATGAAAAGGGAATCCCTTTCTGTCTACTCTCTGTGGACTGTAGCAGACTGGGTCAGGGCTTCTACTGGTGTACTCTGAAGGACGTCAGTCTCATCTGCTGTTATTTTTTCAGGTTTTTCCAAGTTTGTGTTTTCCCAGTAAAGTCTGGTTTTCTTTCAAGCAGGAAACTATTTGTCATTTTCGAATGCCCAGAAAATAAAATTTGGTTTATCGGATGCTCTTACAATTCCCAAATGCCTAACTGCTAGTCCCTGGAGAACTCGAGAGATTTTCCTAGACTTTTTCTCCTCCAGCAAAAATTAGTTGAAGGTGGTCGGATAGCTTAAAGAATGTCAGGCAAGGACAAATGGTTGGACTGGCAAACAGCAGAGTATCAGACTGCCTCATGTGCTTAGGAAACAATCTGCTAAATATGACCTGTAACAACTGAGCCTGAAACATTTTATTGGTCAATAAAATGAAAAAAAAATAAAAGTGTCTTTTTTTCCCCATTTTTATCAGATGTTTTCTGTCAGCTTACTAACTTATGCGAAAGCCATGGAAAAATTCAAATTAGGTTTTTATAAAGGTGTAATGGATCCCTATGAGCTTTTAGGGCAGATAAAAGGCATAAAGAAAAAAAATCAAACCCGTGAACATTGTTTGACTGACATGAAGCCCTGGGAATACAAAGTTAGAATCAATGCTATTTGCCTAAAGATGAATCTCCCTGTAAAGTTTAAGCATTCTTTGATTCACAGCATGTCAACTGCCTAAACAATTTCTTTTAACTCAGAGCTTTGATAGTGGAAGATGTTACAAGTACCATGAGGTAATTTTTCAGCCCCAGGTTCGTGCCATTTGATCTTCCAGCTCTGAGTTGAGCTCCTCAGGGTTCAGAAATCCTTTGGACGAAATGATGGGGTTTCAATACATACACTGAGCTGAAACTTCTTGCATAGTGCACAGTCTTTAGTTTTGTAGAATGTTGTGCTTATATATTTTGAAAAATTGAGTCTTAATTATTTATATAGCTCCAGAATGTGATTCGTTTTTGCAAAAATAATTGCTTTTGTAGCATGAGAGCAGACACATCGTTGTGCTGCCTGCAAGTCTCTGTGACAAATTAAGACCTGTCACCAGCAAACCAGCAATTGCTGCTTGTTCCCGCTGGGGGGTACCTCAGTTTTTATTCTTACAAGTTTTAGCATAGAAAAATAACTCTTTTTATCTTATTTTATGGTGTAATGCGTGCGACATTTCAGTTATTCACTTAATAGTTACCATGCCACAGTCGTCTCTCTGTGTGAGAATTCTCACGAGTGTCAGAAAGGAATGCAGTCTGTGGAATTTCTCTGTCACCGTGTGTTCATGTTCCACTGCTGGTGGCTTCTGTGGAAGGATTAGCAGAGCAAGTGTTCCTTCTGGTGCTTTTTTGCATAGCTTTGCTGGGCTTTGAGTCTTTCTCCTCAGCGTGAAAATAAGGACTAAATTGGGCAAGGGAGTTCAGCACTATGGAACAGCAGTTCCTTACTATGCTTGATAACTCTAATGTGACAGAAGAATCCCTCTGGAAGCTTCGCGCTGAACTTCTAGGTTGATGAGAATTAGTTATGTGCAACATTAAATTTGGGGCTGATCACTTGCTCATAGTGGTCAAAAATTCATTCAGGTTTCTAATGCTTTCAGATTCTGGCTGATGATACCGATTGGTGTAGGCTAGATTAGCTATTGAGGGAGAAATCCATAATTATGAAACTTTGGTATTTGTGTGTGTATATGTGATCCTCAAACAGACTTGCTGCTTGATAGCAGAGTTTGACACTAACTTTTATTATTTTATTTACTTTTTAAATGGTTGACCCTGGGGCCTCTATGTACAGAACATGTTATCGCTGAGGTAACTGGAGATACAGGTGTACAACTGCCCTGAGGAGATGGACTTGAGATTTACTTCCCAGTTTTTTGCTTCTTACAGTCCCTCTTACCACACTAATCAGATCATTCTTCTGAAATGGATCTCTCTTTTGGTACTCTATCAAGCAGTACTTTAGCAAAAAAAAAGTGTTTAACATTTCCTTTTCAAGAGCCAATCAGCTGAAGCTGATAACCAGTTCTCTATTAACTGACTGCAAATTCTTGGGTTTATTTTGACTACAGAAATATTTACTAACATATACCAAACTCCTCCATCTGATTCTCACTTTTTCCAGATGTGGACGCAGAACTGGTCAGGTCGTACAGGGGTACCAGATTTCATAAAAGTCTTTATTAATGCTCCATGTGAAACTTACCTGAGTTTTTGTATATTTTTCAATAGGTCTGACACTTCCAGTTCTATCAAAATTCACTGGACAAATCTTGATACTCCTGCCTAGCATTTCATTATCCCTCATGCACATCTGGACGTCTCTGGAATGAAGGCATAAACAAACCCCAGAATATTTTGGGTTTATTTTTACGTATGTATTGAATTTAATTCCTTTGGGTACTTCTGGTATATAAGCAATAGTACAGATAAACTGTGTTTTCTGTTTGATTGTTAAATGGAAAAAGTATAAATGAAGATGTTTGCAAGTTTCCCCTGGAGGGAAGCTTTTGCTTTGTTAACATTAAGGTTTTGTTCCGCTCTGATCAACTGTTACCTTGATTGTTTTTTCAATGTTTTTACTGCATAACCGGGAACAAAGTATCTTAAAATTAACTTCTCTTTTCATTATCAAGTTTGTCCCATGTCTACGACAAGCTTCTTTTGTTGAAAGATAAATACGTTTTTAGTTCAGTTTGCTAATGCAGCATATGGGAAATTCTGTGATAGCTGTTCTTGGTAGTAATCTTCCAATTTTGGTTGCAGCCCTGGCTATGACTGGAGGCTTGACCTCTTGTGGCTGTCTGGACCAGAAATGGTAATCTTCCCAGGATATGGGTGAACATGAGAAGTGTGGTCTTTCTAGTCCGTGAAATTGTTCATTCATGCAGGAAACACCATGGGCTGTTAAAACTGCCATGGGGACATTTGACCTGGAGTTGTCCTTCAAGTGCTGAAGCTGTTCCAAATTTTTCTTCCGTCTAGTTGTTGCTAGCAAAATGTCAGAAAGCACTGCATTTTTTGGGCACTTTTACAGTAAAGCAATCAAAACCTTTTGTTTAAAGTTAATGGAGTACCAGGCATAGGACACAGAGGTGCTCCACCAAGGTGGTGGTGGTGGGGTCTTTCTGAAAATAGAAGTTCTTCACAGTCACAAAAGTGGCCCCCAAAATTTATGAGTTAGTGGAAACTTGTTCCAGGTGAGGTCTGCAAATGTTTTGATCTGTACAAAGAGGGTCCATTGGTTCGGTTACCTTTCATTTCCCAGGGCAGGCCTGTCTTCTTTCCAAAGCAAACAGATATGGGATTTGGGAAAGAGTATACAATACCCATCTGGGGCTTAATGCAGATAGGATCAATACAACCTCAGATACATAGCAAAGGGGTGGAAGCAGCTAAATTCGGGGTAGGTGGGTTAGTGCAGATGCATATTGAATTGCTGGTTGTAGTTCCACCCAAGGCCATCCTGCATGCGTGGAGCTTCAGCCAGTCAGTCATAGTGTTTGTCCTCTGGCTGCACTTTGTGCAGCAGCATTTTCGGTTTCTTATTTGACTTGGGAGGATATAAGTCTGCCTGTGCCCTCTTCCAGCACCTGATTCTAGTTTGGCAGATCCCTTGTTGCCAGGCAGCATCTGCTGAGAGTAATTTATTTATTTCACATCTCGGTATAAATGAAAATACTAATTCTTCCAGGTGCAGTGTTAAATGTAAATGTATTCATTAGTAATGGACAGCCCATATTGGCCCTCGGCCTCAGGGAGCCAAACCTCCAGAAGGGGCCCCAGCACTGGGCTCTCCCCTTGACACTGCTTTATCAAAGGTAAATAATCCGAGATTTGCTAGTTACTGAACATGCTTTGTAAATATTAATTAATTGAATAGAGATTTAAACGTGATCCCGATTTTTAATCTTTTGCAAATCGCTATTAATCCATCCTGTTTACACTTCCATGCTCTAAGCAGGAACATTTCTTCTTAATCAATACACCCATTTGCTGTTTTACCATGGAAGGAAGCAAGGTTTTGCTGCTTGTGTGCTTCAGGCATAGGAATACCACTGCTGGGATCCCATGAGTCTGCAGCAGAAGGAGTCTGGAAGCTAAAGGAGCCTCACAGTTAAGCAGATTAACAGTGATTTCTTCAGTCTGGCAGCAGGTGCTTGTAACTGATTCTGTGCTGTGCAAGATGATACTTCATCAAATAAATGCACTGTCAAGGTTAATTAGTTACATTTTTATTTTGCAATTTACCTCTATGATGACATCCTGCTGGTATTGAAAAGTGCTCCAAAAAATGATCGTTTGTGCTCTAGCTGGTGGATTTTATGAAAATGTGAAAATGAGCTCTTGGAAAGCGAATATGAAGACTAAATATTTGATTTTACTTTATTGGTTGGTGCTGACAATATAAATGCTATTTAAGGTTCTGGAGATTTTGACCAAGCTGGCAAGTTTTAGGAGTCTGTCAGCTGTCTTCACTTAATAATGTCTCCTGCTCTTGTAGTGGAGACATGAATACATGGAAACCTCTGAACTGTGGTCATTAGAAGAATGACCGTTGTTTCATGTATTGCTTGTGACGTTATGTTCTGTTCTTCAGAGTGCTTATCTCTTATTCTGAGAAATTATATAAAAACATTTGGGCTAAAGCAGTGTCAGTGAAGGAAGTTAGGATGCTCATCCATCTGTCGGATATGGTTTCCATCAAAAACAACACACTGAGCGTTTATTTCATAGCTGCCAAAATGCTTGGCAAGGATTTCAGCAGAAACATCTGCATATTCACAACACTTTAGGCCATCTCTCTAGAGATGGGGACCCTGTCAGCTTAGGGAATGAGATAGATAGACAATGTCTATCTATGCAAAAGTCCTCACCAATGAAACAGGGTTAATTTTTACTTTCTGTCCCTTATATTAAGATAGCATTCATTGAAACACTTCACAACAATGAAAATATATGGCAGTAATTATAAACACAATTGTAGCATTATAAGGATTGCACCGTATGTTGCTTGTCTCTCAGCAACAATATAAAATATTTTTTAGAAAAATAAAAAAATACGTAGAAATGTCTTCTTTTTAGGTGAAGGAGGTAGTACAAATCTACAGAGACAGGATAATAGAAAATTCCATTTTCTTTAGAAGTCTGAAAGCTTATACTAATAATAAAAGCTTATGCCAATAATCAGCAGCAGCTGAATTGTTGAAGAATTGTGTTGTGCTTTTGTCTGCAGCTAAAATCAGGTGTGCCCTTTTACCGTTGTGAGATCTGAATTTCATGTGTGCTGCCAAGAAAGGCTCCAATGCTGCAGGGCTGAGAGGTTATTCCTTGACAAAATAGCATCATTTTGATGCAGGTAATATCAAATGCATTTTAGGGTCTCTTGTATGCTTTACTTTTTTTTCCCTTTGTTCTGGAGAC
The DNA here is from genome assembly GCA_013398115.1 of Falcunculus frontatus. NCBI lineage: Eukaryota > Metazoa > Chordata > Aves > Passeriformes > Falcunculus > Falcunculus frontatus. The sequence continues at coordinate 359,891 of VZRV01002353.1, read as the reverse complement.
AGGAAACAGCTAGGCTAATAAATGCCTTACTAACAGAGTAAGAGGACTCACTGAAAGTTGGGTCCTGAGCTCCCTCAGGATTATTCAAATATTTTGGGCAGAAAACTTCAGCATTATTGAGGTGGGTTTTTTTAGACAGTACTGTTCTGGAAGGCGTGTATGCCAAAGTATCTCATGTGTCACTGGCACTCTCATTCAAAAGCAATAACTGGGACGAGACCTAGGCAGGGCCTGGCTGTGGCGTCAATGTGGTAGATCAGTTTCTGCCCTCCAAAATGAGAGGCATGTCTTCAGATGAAAATTGCTCTACCCCTCTCCTCAGATGGTGAAAGGAGATAGGTAGGCAGTTCCAAAATGTGGCCGAAAGTGGCTGAATCACCTTTTTGAAGTTAATGCTTCACCCTGATGGTTATCTAGAGATAAGGGAATCTAGCCACATTAATCATCAAGGATGCAGTCACACCTTTCTGTTTGCAGTGGGGCATTGCACTTACATTCAAAATCTGGACTTTCTTTCTATTTCTATTCTTGATCAGCAAGTTCTTACTGTACATGGGGGGAAAATTGTTTGGGGAGAGGGTGAGGATGGCACCGAGTATCTACCAGTTCCATGAGAGAAATAAACTCTCTGGCTCTGTGGTGAATCTCAGCAGCTTGTCACTTCTTCTGAGAAGCATCCTCAGTCAGGTGGACAGCTTCCCACTGCTTTGTTTTTTAATGGGGTGGCCACATCCTCCCCATTTACCCCCCACCGCCTTCATCCCTTGCAAAACTACTGTGTCAGGGTAACCCACAATTACCAGAAGAACAGACCCATCATTACATTTTCATCCGACTGTGCAAATAGTAATTTTAAAACAGGAAGTCCTGGTGTTGTTGCCTAACTGCATTCTTTAGGAAGGACACAAACAGGCAGGGGTTAAAATCTAGGTGACTGATGGTACCATCTTGACAAGCTTTGTTTCTATGCCAGTAAACTTCAAAACACTTTATGAAGGTGTGCTCCTGCCTTCCCCAAGACAGTGAGGTAACTGTCACGAAGGTCAACAATCAGTAAGAAATAATGGGGCTTTTCCAAAACAAGCTGCAAATTTTGTTTTGTAGTTACAATATTAAAAAAAAAAAGGCATTTTTAGGTCAATTTCTTTGGTTATGATTGTTACCTCCACATGCCATTGCTGTTCAGTACTAAAATACTGAGTCAACAGCTTGCAATTAAAGTGAATGCTTTCTCAGCGAAATTGAGCGTTTATTTATCCACTATTTTTTTTTTCCAAAGTCTTTCTTTACAGATCTGTCACTCAGCAACATACGGTTATAATTAGCTATTTATTAAGTTGGAATTGAGGGATGGCTTCAGCCACGCTTCAGGAAGCTTCAACCTTATAACTAGGGACAGAATCTGGATTGATATGTGGCTATTACAAGATGTATACATTTGTAGAAATCTTATGGTGGATGAAACATGCAAGCACAAAACACACATGCTTCACTTTCTGTCCCACAGTGGCTAGAAACAGAAATTCCCAAAGACACTGACCTTCAAGTACTGGAATAGTCAAGCTGAAAAAGCAAAGCATATGTTTCAAATTGATTATTTTCTACCAGAGGAAGTGATTTTTTCTTGGTTTTGTACATTCAATTAAAAGTATTTAGGAAGGCCATGCATCCTATCAAGTCTGTGTGATACTCAGCTGCTCTAGGGCCGGTGGATGCATGCTCCACACCAAATTGCTCCTTAATTTGCAATAGTAATGAAAGGAAAATTATATAAGGGGAGGGGACCAGGTGGGACAGACTAGTCTTTTCTGAGCTGAGGAGGTGTTTTTTTAAAACTATAATCATGGGTCTAAACTTTCTATTGGCCTAAGCATATATGTTCTCTGAACATCAGTGAAAGAGAATTGTTTTCATGGGTTTTTTTCAGTGATGAATTTTCTCTAAGACTAAAACCCAGCAAGGAAAGCATTAAGAGACCGTGTGAACGTGGTCAGACTAGAACAATAGAATGGCTTGACCAGCTGACAGAGCTCTGTGATCAGTAGGTAGAATATTATTTTCCTTCTGAGTGTGGGTGTAGAAAAGGGTAAACTACTTTGTTTTTCCATTGTGATAAATTTTCGGGAAGACCTGAGCTCCTGGAACTTCTGTTTTTCACAGTCACTTTTTGGGATTTATGGTAAATTTGGCAATCGGGAAGTGGAGTCATCCTTCCTGACTTATGATGATGAAGTGCAAATATCAGCTCTTTATTCTCCTGAAGGTCGTATGACTTAAGAATTGCTGTGAATGCTGGCTTCTCAGACCAAAAAGAATAAACAGAGTGTTTTCGACCAAAAGGCCACTAAGTTCACAGGGTATTTAAGCTCAATACGGAGTAAAAACTGCTGCAGTCATGTCATGTCTCTTCCACAACTGTATGCCTCACATGGTCTCTTAATACTTTGAACACAAATAGATTTTATCAGCTCTGAGAGGCCTGATGATATTAATTTTTCTCTTATTAGTATAGACATCATAATTCCTTAGTCCTACTTATGTTCTGGTTGGTTTCTTAGGTTCAAACAAAGTTTCTAACTTGAAGAAAAATGGAGGAAACCTGAAATTATGATTTGGTATCCACGCAGCTCATGAGAGAGTCACAGTCAACACTGGTGTACCAATGTGAAACAGCCGTCAAGAAGTCCTCGTATATGACTCCTTCAGTTGCTCCTGATGTTTGGAATAAGAAATAAATTACATCAGATAAGATCTGCAAGATAAATGTGGAGTTCCTAATGGTTACCAGCACGCATCTCAAAACCTGAGATCTCTTTGACAACCAAACCTCTTCTACCAGTCTCAAATATACAGCTCTCTTTAGTGGAGGCAGAGAGGTTCAGTGGTAGCTTGATCACTGTGTGTCTGGTATTTCCTTCTATTCAAGGAAAATTGCATGGTACATATTTACTCTCTAGAATCCATCAAGAGGCTTGCGTAAGCCAAGAGTGTATGTTCATGTCAAATATTTCACCCATAATTCTTATTTTTTCATTCCAGAGCTTGCTTAAGAGTAGCACAAAGTGGATATGTGTGGGTGTGTAGGGGAGAGGAAGGTTTTCCTAGCTGAGACCCACACATCTGGAATTCTCTCTCCATAGTCATCATCTGGCCAAGCAAATATCCTGTGTGGGATCCTTCAGAGAAAGACTCAAAGATCTCTTCCTTTTCTCTTTATCATGGTTTCTCTATAATTGCTGTTTTGTGTGGTTTTCATGTAAGGGAAAAAGGGGACAGTGTTTTGTTTTCAGAGTGCCTTTCAGGTGCCACTCTGAAGTCTCCTGATGTAATTATTTTTGTGCTACACAGTTTGATTAGTTGTTGATGAAGTTCTAACTAATAGTTACTGAAGAAAGAGGAGTTTAACAAGAAAAGTTGCTGTTAACTGTTAGAAGGAAACCACAATAGTTTGAACCTTCACTTCTTGCATGGCCTTCTCAGCAATGTCTCTCACATTCTGTCTCCCTGAAAATGTCTGGAGAGTGTCAGCTGGTCACGTGTCATCCCCCACTTCTGCTGGCATAAAGCTGGAGTCCTATGGTTGAAGTCACTGCGTGTTTGTGCAGTGTGTGCTGTTTAGATTCTTTTCCTAAACCCTGCCTTCCATGTATATTTGCTTCTAATAGGAACACAATGAGAATAAAACCTTATTCTCCTAATGTTTTCCAAACTGTTGGGCAAATGACTTGGGGTTCAGCTACTGACCTGGAGGTGTCTAGGTTGTTTTTCCTCTTGTCATTAAGTGACAAGGTGAGTTCATATTGCTGGAAGCATAGCTGCAACACAGGGAATGGACTGAGACAGACTAAGAGTTTTGTTTTGCAGACAGGCCAGACTTATTTTTGGTGGCTTTGGCTTGGTCATGTTTCAGAAACCTCATTCCATAAGGGTTTTTCCTGCCTTCAAAACCTCAGTTGTTTTAACAATAACAATAACAAATTATAAATGTCTCCATCTGTAAGAGCAGTAACTCGATCAAATTGAAAGGCTCATGTTACCCAAGACGCAGGGAACAGTGTGCTTGAGTGCTCTGCAAACATTGTCCAGAAACATTGCCCTTGGGCCCTGTGGAGAATTCTGGACAGCAGAGTACCTGTGGGTACAGAATTTCACAAAATAGCTGTCCTTACAAGTAATGTTAGAAGTAGGATTGATTCTAGGCTGGTTTTTAGGCTGCTGTTCTTGGTTTCCTTGCAGGTGGATAGGTAGCTTAAATATAAGCCTGCCATGCCACCTGGCCTGGCAGAAAGGTTGAACAGTTGACAGTACCACCGTTTAGAGTTTGCTTTCAAAACCAGTCCACAACCAATTCTATAGTTCTATAGTTTCTTTCTTGCATATTGTTATCTGGCTAGTCCTTATCTGAACCTGAGTAATATGGTATAGAGTGACTAAAGCCCTCAACAGCTTATTCTCTCTGCTTTACATTAGCCTGCACTGAAATCCCATTTGTATATGAGGCAGAAAGAGAGTTACAGATATCCCCCCTCCACTGCTGATTTGCAGCGTGTGACTCGTATGCCTTCATGAACGGAACACTTCCAGTGGCTTTAAAAACAAAAACATTCAGGCTTAAAACCTGTCAATCTGATATTCCCTTATAATGAAAAAAATAATTTGATTTTGCCTATGATCGTTGTAGGCGTGATAAATACAACAAAGTAGTTGGTAGGGAAGGAAAAGAGACAAGGTATATTTCATAATAGAATACTTTTAAAATACAGCAAAAGCTACTTAAATCTGGAGCTCCGTTTTCATTGTATTTTACTGTCTAATGAAGCAGAAATAAAATGTGTAATCTTATTGAAAATATAAAGTAAATCCAGATGTTTACATTCAGTAGTGTCACCAGTGTCTACAAGGAGCGTGTTATCCTATTAAACTTATTCCTCTGAACAAAACCAAACAGCTCACGCTGAGTAAGACTGGGGCTTCCGTTCAAACAGCAGTGGTAAGACTGTGGGACTGGAATCTCCTGTATGAAGGGAAAATTTTAACACTAATACACATAAAGTCTGTGAAAACATAATACACTGGGCTCTTTGTGCTCTAGAAATATGAAATGCTTATTTTTTAATTTTTTTTTTTTTTACTTAGAGTATTTTGGTGTGTTGCATTTGCAACTGCACTAAAAAATTTATATTAACTTTATCTAAAAAGATGTGAAAACATTCTCTAGAGAAAGTTGTTCACTGTCTGGGAAAAGTTTTTACTTGTGGTTCTACTTGGATGGGATTTAGTTTTGGCTTTTAACTTGATGAGAGTCCTCAAAGCTGGAGACATCTGTCAAAAGGGAGTGGGTTCCTTACTTGTAGGGGAGACTGAGATGAATGAATCTCGAGCTTCACTACATAAATTCCCCCCACTATCTTTTATGGGCCAGACTTTCATTCTGTCAGAAGATACTCACCCAGACCATGTTTGCAGTGACTGAGTTCTTTCTGTGACATACCCTGGCCGTAGGCCTGACACTGAGGAGTGGCTCTCTGGTTAGTCTAATGGCATGCCAGTTCTGGAAAGGAGAAATGAGGGTTCTGCTTCTTTGAGAGTCCCCATCTAGGGAAAGCACTGGCAGGGAAATCTGAGGCAGCCTAGCATGAGTTTAAATCCTATTGAAAATGTAGTGCTTTGTATTTAAACCAATTGAGCACTATGTATTCAAGGAGAAATTTATCAGTAAAAGAAGCTTCATAGTCCTGAACCTCTGTGATGACCAAGTGAAGGCATCCAGTATAATCCATTATTTGTAACTTTTGCTTCCTCTGACTCCTGTGATTATTTTTTTGGCATGTGTGTGTGTGAAAGTCTGTGGCAGTTAAACTGTTTGAAACATTACAGTAAGTGAGGTCATTGGGGCAGGAATAGAGGTGTGGGGATTGTTCAGACAGTCTTTTTCCATTCCTGTCAACAATTTTAGTTTGGTTCCTTGATTGTGGGCATTGATGCAATCTTTATTTAGATCATCATAGCCTACTTTTCATTCTGAAGCAAAACTGAGAATCAGCCCTCCCAAGATTGCTGTGATCCCAGAATGGCTAAATACTGCTGTGTCTGATGCAGTAATGAAAACTGCATGTATTTATCCTGTTTTGTCCACCAAATCAGTATTTTGTTCATATATGTTGATACATAATGTCCACAGTCAAACACTTTTCACATAGAAGAATGCCAGTATGTCCCCCCCTCCCCAAAATATAAATTCCCTTATTGGGGCAAATTCTTCAATAGCCAGACAAATTATGGGAAATAACCCTGTAAGGTATCGGAGTGTCTTGACAGACTTTGCAAGCTCTTCTCCTTATGCTCCTGGGGGGCTTGAGTGAGGAGCTGGCACTGTGGGGCAAGAGGAGACAGCTGTATCCCCCAGCGGCCATGAGCAGATAGAAGGGTCTTGGGCATACAGTGAGATGTTGAGGTGTACCTGGACAACTCAGTACTCATGGGAAGCTGTTGCAAAGCTGCCAGAGGTTCTCTTGTTCCCATTCCCTTCATAATGCTAGACCCCATTTACAGCACAGCGTGCCACATCTGTTGGCAGGATTTTTGTGAACGTTTATTTTGTGTACTTTGTACAGTGTTCCATGAAAATTACTCTTATAGATACTTGCATTAGTTGTGTAAAGGGCATTGCCCTAACTTTAAAGGTGATAATCAAAACACAGAGAAATTAAAGTCAAAGCTCTTTGGTAACTTGAAATATCTGATCTGAGAAGCCTTTAAAATCTGAATGTTAAAAGCCCACATATACTATATGACATTTTCAAAGCATGCCTCCCTCTCCATGCCTTCATATGTAGTTCTGTATGTTAAGAATTTTTAAGCCAGGCTGATGGGTGTCCTGTGAGTGTCTGGAATTAGCACTTTTGAAATTTCTGTCTTGCATGAATGTCCCACATCCTCTGGGGGCTGTGTCAGAGATGGGCACATAATTTCCTTTTCCAGCACCAGTATTCAGTTGCCTGAAGGAAGATCACTCAACCTCAGCGTGATTTTCCCTGCAACTGCATCTTCTGACTCCTCATCATTCTTATTTCCAGGGAACAAGTAGAATCACTAGGTATGTCTGTGAAAGGTTCACTGTACTTAGGAGAGATAAAATCTTTGGGGAGATATGAGCTTTGCAGTTAAGTGGTCTGCTCTGAGTGCATAGATTATGACTAGTACAAAGGCTGGTATTCTGCCCGGATTTCACAGTGATTGTGCATTCTTTTTACCCCTGTGACTGTAATCCCATTGCAGCAGACTTCATATCTTTCTGGAAAGCACTGAGTATGATTTAAAAAAAAGGGGTAATTTTCTTTTTCTTGTTAAATCAAGAAGAAAGACTCCTCCCACTTTTTAGGAATTATAGAATTGATTTTGAGTCAATCTAAACTGCAAAAATATGCAGGTCAAGGAAGAACTCAATAATGAAGATGTAGCTTTTCTTTTGGTAACCAAGGAAAGAGATAACAAATAAAGAGATGCTGGCTAAATTACTAGCTACATAGCATGGATGTTTGCCTTGCAGTACCACACGAAACTTGTCTCTGTTTAGAATCTAGAAAATGCTGTAGTCAAGAACATCAAAGGGTATTTCTCATGCTACACCAGCAGCAGTATGAAAAAATAGAGTTAAGTGATAGCAGAACAGAAGGAGACAGAAAACTTACAGGGATCCAAACAGAGTCTGAACAAGAGCTCCAGATTTATTGTAGAGATAAGGTAGATTAAGAAGTGTGTCCTAAAGATGTACTTCTTGCAGTTTAATTTAAGTTCTTCTGGTAGTATGATGAACAAAACATCAATGTTTTGGTGTTTAGACACATATGGTCCTTTGTTTTCAGGTATTTTTATACAAGAAGTCTCATTCTAAGTTTAGTCTAGGTCTACATATAAAGTGATTTGACACTGATCAGTAACACTCTTTTTTCTTCTACTGCTGGTTTTTTCCCAAATCAAACATTTCTTACTTGACAGATTACACAAGAAAAAGAAGATGACTCTCTCCTTCATCAGTAAACAGAAGCCTTGTTTCTTTCACTCAGTGTGCACTTCACTACCCCTGTTTTTCTTGCAGTATTTAAGTGATTGGTGATTTTGTTTCCCCTGTGCCCCTACATCCCAAGATTCTTTCTGCTGTGGTCAGGTCTTTCCTGCCTTCTTTTGGAAAACAGGACTGTGACTTCATCATATTGCGTAATGAAGTTTAAACTAGTGCAGGAAGAGATTGTACAAAATAACATTTTTTAAAAATTTCTGTATTAAGCTTCATAATCTGAGGTTAAAAAGCAATAGACGTTATTGATCTAAAAATTTGCAAAAGAATCTACATAATTTCTTTTTTAAAAATTTAGTATTTTTACGCTAAAATTAATGGTTTGGTATGTAGATTTGCTTCATTAAACAATTTTTTTTTAAATGGATTTTTGTAATCTTGTAGAATAGTTCAAAGTATGTAGTGAAAAGATCTGTGTTTGCATACTTCATATGGGTAGATTTTGTTTTGTTTTGTTGGTTTTTATTTGTTTGTTTCCCATAAAAAGAAGGCCTTTGTATTGTAGCAAACAATAAATTGCATTTCTCCAACTCTCATGCAAGTAGTGGCCAACACTTTCTGAAGTTGTCTAACAAGGCCCACTATGAAGTCCAAAAATCTGCTTTTAGGAAAGGGTAAACAATTAAAAAATTATTTTGAGTTACTTATATGTCAGTGCACACCAAGTCAGCCTGCTTCTTAAATGCAACCTGAAACATACTTCCAAAAAATCAAAATTATTTTCTTCTCCAGGAATCCTAAATGTAGAAATAATTTTTCCTTATTTTAGGAAAATATTATAGTTTGCGGATTCACGTCCCTTATATAAAACTCCCATATGGTCATTTGTACAAGGCAAGGTCTCCTGGTGGTTGTACTAGTAAGACAGTGACTGATGATCTGAAATATGAAAATCTTATTTCTGGTTGTAACAAATGATCCCTGAAGTCTGTAAAAGTAACTCTGCCTTTGGTGATTTGGAATAAATTGTTCATTATTTCTCCTTTAAAATGATAAAACTATTGAGTATGAATTCTATTTATTTCCATTCTCATGCTGCTATCCTCTTCCCTTGTGGGGGAGATGTCTCTTCCTAATTTGTTATTCACCTTTACAACAAGAGAAGTGAAAAGCAGCTAGTACCATAACTTCATCTAAAACCAACTGCATACCTATTACTTTTCTTCAGCTTCTCCAAATTAAGTTAAATTCTGGGTGATTCTCTTCCATTTACTTTCTTTCCCTGAGGAGTGGTTAGTAGGAATTTGTTTTAACCCTGGTGCAGGACAGAAGGGTCTAATTCCAGGAATGGGTCAGTCAAAGGTATGCCAGGTAAGCTACAGCAAGTTGCCTTTATTACGCTATTGGTAATATGGTCTGTGACTAAAGGAAAGTTTGGGCATTGGACTCACTGTGAAGGAGTGTGACTTTTGGTGTCATGAGCTTCTCGAGTTCATTTTACTTAGTATTTTGGATGGTTGTTGTCTTCAAATAATTAAGCCTTGTGTGTCAAATACACACAAGGATTAGAAGTGATGAACCAAGGAAATGCTGAACTTAAAGAAACAAGGCAGGCAAAGGACTCTCAGCTGCTGTGTTTTGCTCTCCCAAAAGAGAGTATTCTGGGAGCAAATCATCTTTTGATAGCCTTTTTAAAAGTAGGCCTTGCACCTGATCATACTGTGTTGTGCACACAGACTGTGTCGAGATCGCAGATGCTCCCTGAGGGATGGGGAGACGGAAGTCGAGGGTGATCCCTGGAGTAGCAGGACAAGGGCCTCACTAGTCCCCACCCACCCATCCAATACTCACGATACCCCCAAGCAGGACAGATCTGTAGGTGGTGATCAAGTAATACCGAGAATTCGGATCATGATACAATATCATGGCCATAGGCAGATTGAAGGTCAAGCCAGGAAGTCAGTCCATAGGTCAGGGTTAGGATTGGGTCCAGTGATCACCCAGCAGGACTGCAGCAATAAGGCTAGGCTTAGGTTGAGCCAGGAAACCAGTCTGTGGGTCAGAGCCTATATTAAGGGTCTTCAGTGGCCAGACATGGCTGTGGAGAGCAGCACTCCTCCATCATGGCCCAGGCAAGGAGTGAAGGCCCAGGGCTGAGCTTGAATAGACCTCCTGGGTTTAATGGTGTGGAGCAGCCTCAGGTGAGGCTGATCACAGCTGTTTATGAGGTGTTAGTGCACTCAGGGCCCTGGCAGACCAAGGCTATCCTACAATGAATCCCAAAATTTTTAAAGGAAATAGATCCACATTTTTCCTTTGTTATCTTGCATGTCCCTTCCTCCATAATGGAGACACCAGTGTATGAAAACAGCACAGGTAAGACATTCTTTTAATGAACTGAATTCTTAACAAAGGCCCTCCTTCCCATAGGCAAGTAATCGATACATTTTAGAGATCTTTGTGGTGTATTTTCATTAAAGTCTCCTTTCTGCATGCTGCTGACATACTCCTTGAACATCACAAGTATGAAAAAACAGATATAGATAAGGTGTTTATTATGAGTTGAAGATGACTTATGAAAGCAAATTTCTACAGTCTGCAGAGCAGCAGCTGAGCAAAGGCCAAACTTTTTGTTTAGCTGGATATTTCTTGTTTCTTAAGAACCTCTTAAAATTCACGAGGGAGGTGTGCATACAGAGGAAAAAGTAGAAATACTGTCATCTTAGAGTGAGCTGGTGGAAGGAAAGAGGAAGAGCCTGGATTCCTGTATCTTAAGATATCCTGGCAAGAATGAAGGGGAGAGTGTTCTATGCTATAAAGCTGAGACACTAAATGTGATCCTGAGCTGCTGCTGTTGCAGTGGGTTACAGAGGGGATGGGCAAAACTCCTGTTTCTCTTGGTAAGATGCTGCAAGTTGAGTTGTGAGCAGCTGAAGTAGAAAAACATGGGCTTACTAATGGATAAGTTCTCTCCATGAGTCAGGTCAGAGTCTTCTGTAAACAGGTTCACATTTCTGTAGATGTGAGCTAAGCAGTTTCATGGATTTTTTTGTTTTGTTCTTAAAATTTCAGCTTTGTAAGAAACCCTGTGTGACATAGTCTTATCTTTTTGCTGGCTGACCTGCTTATCATTGTGTAGTAATAGCTGTACGATGAGTTTAAAATGACATTGGTGTTTAACTGCATACTTCAGCTTACATCTGCATTCGGGGTGCTGTGAAGTCATGAGCCTGATAGAAACCTGTAAGCAAGCACTCAGAATAGAATTGATATTAAAGAAAGCAGTGTGGAGCTGGAAAAAGATGGCAGGAAGAAGTACTGGGCAGCTCTTCGGGGAGAGAAAAAAATCTTACCAATTTGTCAGGAGTCAGGTTTCCAATTCATTGAGATATTTCTCTGTGTGTCTTGTATGGTAGTTTATGTCCTTGAAATTAATGGAGAACTTACACAAATGTTTGGATTCTTTACCTGAATGAAAGTCAGAGTGCTTATCAGTCTTCTGTGCTGATAAGTGTTAAAACACAATGATCCATTTTTTTTAATCTGTGAAGTTTTGCTAGTTTATTACTTCAAGTGGGTTGACTCTACAGTTGGATCAGTACCTGATTGGCAATGAGTTGTGTAACATATCATGTTCATTTTTTTCCAACTTCTCTTTTTTTTTCTCCCTTATATTGTGAAATTCTCAAAGCATAATTGTCAAAAGCAGGTATTCTTGCTGAGAACATGGATTGCCTACCAAGAAACTCTCTTTAAAATATTGTAAGATCACCATTTATCCTCTGAACAGGAAATCTTATGGAAATTTGCTCTGTTCCTTTCTTAACCGTGGTTTCTAAGGCCCCTGAGATATTTGTTGTGCTTGTAAGGGCAGCACATAACATCTATCTTCTCTCACCTTGGGTACCTTAAAAATAGTGCCAGCTGTCTCATTACAGGGTTCTACAAGGAGACAGAAAGTTGCTGTGCAGAAATAGTGCTGTAATTAGCCTGCTATCCTGCACTATCACCAATGAGTAACTGTCTGAAACTCCCTTCCTGGAAAATACTGTACTGCTGACATCAAAAGACCCACACTATATGGGTATTACTCATGGTGATTTCAGTCCTCCTGATTTGACTCTAGTAGTTTCCAGACCTCCCTCAACATAAAGGAAAAGTAATGGAAAAAGCCTGTGGTGTAAACACTTCATGTGCAGGACAGCCTCCCTGATTCTGTGAGTCCTGTGTAATGTGAGGAGTGTGCAGTGGCTCTGACAGTGCACGGTTTAATGGTTTCTTGTGTCTTTGTTTTACTGGCTTTTATCTTGAGATGATCCGGGTGCTTCTTCTCCAGAAACAAGCCCTGCTCCCAGTGATGTCCTGTTTCTCATCCTACCCACTTTCTCTGTTTTATGTTTTAACCTGTGCAACATCCTTTTTTCCTGATGGCTCTGGGCATCTGGCCCTGCATGTCAGGTGACCTTAACAGAGTTAAAGTAACCTGTGTGTTGTTCAGAGCAAACAGCTTAGAAGAGTGAAGGTTCAGTTCCGTGAATACTTTCTGTAAAGGAAAGTCAAGTACTTAATGCTCTCACATTTGTTCTCCTGGAGAGCAAAAGTTTTGCTGGAAGTATTACGATAAAACTCTTGAAATTAGAGTTGCTTCATTCTGAAAAACACATATGAAGGATCACTTTCCAAAAATTGGTAATCTTTACACTGGCCTGCTTTAATCTCTATTTCTTCTGTTAAAAATGTTGCCTAAAATAATTCTGATGTGAATTCTGAAAGCATAGTCACATTTTCCAATTATTGCATCTTCTCATGTACTACAGATAATTCTAATTCATTGCAAATAGTGTAGTTGTAGCAGGGAATGGCAGAGGATCTCTCTTCAAATGGCCTTTGGTTTTTCTTCTTCATTCAACATTTAGAGTTGAGTGACTCTGATATTTTTTTAAACTTCTTGAACAGATTTGCATGTTTTAAAAAAAGTTATTTGTAGGTAAATGCTGTTTTCTGCTTAGTAAGTTCTTTCTCCTCTCCTCCTAACTATTGTTTCAATTTCATTTAAAATAAGCTGTCTGTGTTCCAGTCACACTGCTGGACTGTGAAGTGGGTACATGTAGAAGTATTCTAGCCAAAGCCACAGAATACACAAATATGTTTTGTTTTACACAGGTTCAGTGCATGTTGTTTGTGTTTGAATGAAGGCCTAGAACCTTATAAATATACTAGTTAAAACCTTCATTTTGACTCCATACCAATAGTTTGGAAATACTGGTCAAGTGTTTACTATTGCAGAGTTAAGTAACTCACTTTGGGATTTTCTGTTTGTAAAAACCCTTTCCATGATATGAAGCAATCCATTTTGTAGCTCTCTCATCGTAGTGTTTTTCTATGTGACTGCAACCTTTTAAACTGTCATTCACTGAAGTTGAATGGGAGTCATGAAATGTAGTAAATCCCAGATGTACACATTGCAGACTGCTTTGTGTTGAAGCATTGCCCTCCAGATTTGCACTAGCGGTGTAAGACATGCAAGAATGAAAACTGAAAAGCCCAGTTCTCGATGCATGTGATTGATAGGCACAATAGAGTGAGATAGCACATAACCCCTATGCATGTGCCAACACATGGTCTTATGTGAGCTCAGGGAATAAAGAATACCAGTTTGGATCATTTTTTTTTACTGCGGTGTTATGGGATTAGCTGGCATTTGGAACTGACAACATTTTTTTCTGTTGTATGGTTTCTGTGTAAACATATCTATAACAATGTCTTCGAGAAGGTACATCTCTGTGCCTTGTGAAACCATGAGGGTTTTTTAAAGAATTTATTTTCCTTGAAATCTAAAGGATGACTTCTTGGTGTGGCATTTATGCCAGGTGAATAAGTGTGAAGAAATTGGAATCTGCAGAAACAGTATTTAGCACATTCACAAATTATATTTATCAACAGCATAGCCTAAAGGAAAGCAAATTTAATTGCTAAAGATGTCTAGTTCAGAGTCATAAACTGCAAAACTTTGGCTTAAAATGGTAGATATCTGCTTACAGAATAAAATTCTCTCTCTGATTTATTTTAGACATTTCATTTTTTTTGTCTTTAGGCGTAGAGAAACAGGTTTTTGCTGTACCAAACGGTACGGTGTTCACACTGAACAAGACTTGGGTTTCTATGGTATCGGACTCAGAGATGATGATAAATGGGAATGTGTATTCAAGTGTGGTAACCTGAGTTTTTTCTTGTCTTGGCACTTGAATACAGCTGATAATCCTTAAAATGGTGATTGGCTGGATTATCAAAATAATATCTGCTTGATAGTATAAATGGCATATTTTGCTTTCTTATCAATCTCTTTACATTAAAAAAGGTAACTTCAGTTCTAAGGTTGCTTTAACCACACATGCTGATACTCCTCATTAGGCTGAAAACCAGTACTAGCCATTTTGAAAAGAAAACCACACCTTTGATAAATTGATTTCAGTAGAAGTGTAGGAACCATGAAGCTGTGTTCTGCAGTCTCAGCAGAGGGTGAGCAGCACTTAACTGCTTGAATAGCTGCTTTGTAATTGCAGCTGTTAAATCTGTGTAACCTTTACCTGAGCTATGCATCAGTGCCTTGCCCACACATCTATGCTCTGCATATTGCTTGCAAGTACTTAAGTGTGTGTCCTCTCAGCACAGGCACAGGTGAACAGTAATTCAATTCTGTTTTGAAATTTCTCTGATTGAGCATTCGTGGGGCAAATTGATACAACTCAAATCCCCCTCCATCTGTTAACTTGGTGCCTCTGTCCTGACAGGGTTGATTGATTGCAGGACTGTGCTCTGGTCAGGTGAGTGGCAATTGAGCTGACAAAGCAGTGGTTTACCCCTGCTGACAGGGAGGTTTATTAGTCAGAATCATAATGAGCTCCACTGATGAAAAAGGATGGCAGTAAATAGCAATTTTTTGTGCTGTAACTTTCTGTTTAGAGCTATTTCAATACTCAGTCCACATGTAAAAGAAAACAGGTTCTTTGTTTGTCTTAAAATCACATTTCAGATCACCTTTATTGTTAGGGTGCTTTTCAGCTTCACTGTGGGCATAATGATGTTGATCACCTTTGGTTTTTTCCTGGGGCACTGCAAACTACTTGCATAAAGGCATTTCATTTTTGTGCAAGTAGTGCATGCAAGGGCCTTATTTTTTTTTAATGTGGTGGCATTAGTTTTTGTTTATGACAGTACTGTGTATTCTGTCAGTTTGGAGTCATGTTGGAAGCTGGTGTAGCAATTAGCACTTGAAAGGCAAAAAAGGGAAATATCAGTATTTGTGACTGAAAACAGGAGTCTCTGAGTTTAACTACTTTAGCATGTATTCCAGTTATCTTTACCTATTTCCAGACTAAAAATGAATGGCAGGGGCTAAATCCCTGTAAATTAACTTTTGTAAGATCTGAACCTGTACAGGCACTCCATTTGCCTAGAAAGACCAGCCAAGGCCTTGACTTTAACTGCATTTAGAAATGCAAAATATGAGTTTTGTAGTGCAAGTGTTCTTATTTCCCTACCATGCTCGCTGCAACAGAACTGAGGAGAATCCCTAGGCAAGCTAAGTGTTGGGTATTTTCATGGAGCGTTCCCTCTATGCAAAAGAAAATCAGAAAGGATCAAAATGTTCAGACTGAACCTGCACATTTTTCAGAGCTTTTTCTGGTAGCTGGAATGAAGCAGTACTGCTCAATTCAATTTGCCTTGGTTTGATTCCAGTTTGTGAGGATGTAGGAAAAATAAGGAGTCAAATGTAATCGTGTTACAGTTCCTGAAGTGAAGTGTGCAGGAGATTAGTTTCCTTTCAGACAGGTAGGAACTGACCCATTCTTCCACAGAGCTCTAATTAGAGCAGCCAGTAATAGAATCAGTGCTGGTTCTTCAGACAGTCAAGTTGGTCAAGTCAACTGAGTAACTTTGTCAGCTCACAGGTGCCATTCAGAGAGGATTTTCTCACCTGCTGCGAGGGTTTGAGGATGTGTGTTGAGAGGTGAGGTTGCTGGTGTTTTCAGCCTAGCAATTTACAGGCTGGTAAGGAGTTGTACTTTGAAATATGACTGAACATCACCTTGCTTTTCACTTCTTCAGGAGACAGTCATGAATCTAATATCCCTTGGACTAAAAGCAGGGGGAAAAACACCCTGAAAAACCAGAAAAGCAGCCTTGTAAATGCCGTTTCTGAAGAGGCAAGGAGAGAAAACAGACAGATGCACTTTGTTGACCCTTCATTCTCTTCCCCCACGCTCTCCTCCCACAACAGCTTAGATCATTAAGCTCCTGTATAATTAAAACTTGGTCCAAGTCACACTAATTCTGTTTACTGGCCACAGTGAAGGATATAAATACCTAATCACTTCCTTGCACAGAGGCTGCTTCCTGCTGGTGGTTTGCAGTTCTGAAGGACTCAGTCCCTCAGCGAGCTCCTTGTACAGCTGCTCACCCTGTGTGAGGGAACCTTACTCCAAAGTGGTCCCTTGCCACAGCACATTTATTTCCACAGATTCCTCCTCCTGATTTTTCAAAGGGAGTAATGTCACTTTTTATAAACAAACAGCATAGAAAGGTTATTGTCAATGCACATAACAACTGGAATTAAATTTACAGAATGAAATTAAAAAGGGAAGAAGAGACTGTCTTTTGAGGTTTTCTGAAGGAACTCCTGTTCTAAAAGACAGCTGAAACCACAGCACCGAAGTCCTTGCAGATGAATACGTCCTGAGCAAATATCCACTGAAGTCATAGCAATGGTTAATTGACAGCATCATAATTAATACAAAGTGTTCTCAACATGGAATTCAAAATGTCCATCAGTCACCCTCAGAGCACGCAGAAGTTAAACAAAGTACCGCCTGCAGTAGTATTTCATGGGCATGTTAGATGCATCCAACACTCTTCTCTCTCTGTAGGAAGGAATTACTGCCTGAGTGGGAAGTAGAGAAGAGGGAGAACCTTCCTAATTCACATCACCATGTACTTGTGAAGCTGTCATAAATGGCAGCTTGAAATAAGTAGCTACTCTTAAGCTCCAGTAGGGTAGACATGGCTCTGACTCTCTGGGGAGGGAGAGATGTACTAAAAGTCATACACTGCCTGTGGAAGGAGTCTCCAAATCAGATTGAGGGTTTTCTTGAGACACTGAGAACCTAGACCTGTTATTCTTGATGGCCTCGGCCTCAGCAGCTCCAAGAAGTTACTGCATGAGCTCCTGCTTCCTCTGTAAAAGGAGAAAAGGCAGAACAGCAAATCAAATGAAATTAAGTGAATGCACTGCAGTCACAGCCCTTCTGGAGGTTGTGGAGTTCTGGAGTGGAGTTCTGGAAAAGTGGAGTTCTGAAACTCCACTGGCAGTTTCAGAAATACCCCCTGTTCTACTGAGGCTTTAGAGTGAATTATTTCTATCTTTTCTCTCTCCTTATTTATGAAAGCTGGGTGCTGCTATAACCAAATAAGGTTGGACTGTATTTTGCTCATGTTTTATCTACGCAATTGCATAAAGTACCTGATGGTGAAAGATACTAGATGAAGACCTTTAAAACTCTTTAATAAAATAATTTCCAAGTGGTAGTGACTAATTTAGTGTTTAAGCTATAATCATACAGTGATATAAGACATCAGTCCTGTCAGGATGGACAGGGCTTGTTGTGCTTTAGTGTTTGAAGTGAGTCTATCTTAATACTTTTTCAAGCCATGTGGGGGAGAGGCTAATAGTTGCACACTTAGTTTGTGGCCTTTAATATGTACTGATGCTCCAACTGAATCTTTTGTAAAGCAGTTTTAGTTACATGGGTTATTAACATAAAAGTAACTTTAAAGTAGTAGCCACATTAATAACGCCTTGAAATTTATAAAACATTTATCTGGGATACAAACTAAAGACAAATCTATTTGGACCAAACCTATATGAAGTAGAAGCAATTTAACAGATGTAAATTTGAAACATATATCTGTTTTGGCTTTACTTATTTTCTGCAATGGATTGATACTTACCTGAAAGTCCCTATGCATTTAATGTCTGGCTAATGTTGCTTTGTTGTAGAAGTAATGGTTCAAATAATTTTATTTGAATGTGGACCACTCAGTGAGCATTTTAATTCATTTGTCTTGTTCTTCTGTTTTCTGTGCATGTTGCCCTGCACATTTATTGCCTTCTCCCATGGCACCTAATAGCTATCACGATTTTTCTTCCCACCTTGTTGAGGCAGAAATGCAGTGGATTGCCTTATGTGTGGCTTTTCCCATTTATTTTTAATTACTACGTGCAGTCTTATAGAAGAAACAAAGCAAAGGATTGCGGATGAGGTTTGTGTCGGATGTTTATTTAACAGACTGAACGTGAGACTTTGTCTTCTACACAAGCAACACTTCTTCCTCCCTGGCCCCCTCCTTCCTCTCCCCAGGAGATACTCATGGCAGTCAAAAAGGAAGGGTGATCTATTCCAGCTGTCAGCTAGAAGCTGTGGATGTTTGGTTTTTTTTTTAGAATAAGGCTGCTGATGGTGTGACTATCATTTCACCTACCTCAGCTTCAGTTTCAACCAGCCTTCTCTCATCTTGTAATTGGTCTCCTCCAAATACTGAATCACTAGGTGCAGCAGTAATGCTCTGTCAACAAGAAGCTGTGTGTCATCTGAGTGTTGATATGTGTTATCTGGCCAATTTATCTCGGTGTTTAGCATTGGAAAATGTGTTTGCAGGGTGCAGTGGATCTAAGGCAGAGACACAATTCATTAGCATAAAACAGAGTTTAAGCCCTTCTAGTATGTTTCCACAGGACCCTGTTGGATGGAAAAACAGCTTCTGCTTAGTAGAGTATGATGATGCAGAGTGCACCAGAAGACAGAAATCTTGCTTTGTTTGCTATCCAGCATGGTAAGAAATTACCACTAAAGAAAATCTCTAAGACAATGAGACTTCCAATGAGACTAATATAATACAAGAAGGATTGCCTATATATTGAATATTAAAATTTCCATAACTTCATGTAAAAAAATCCACACTTTTGAAGCCAGGTACTTGATTCAGCCTTAGGCATGGTGTCACCACTGTTATCTCCATAATTAACCATTGCACAGTAGCTGTCTTTTTAATGCCAGCCATTAGCTTTCTTGGTGCTTTTCCATCTCATTTCAAAACTTTCACATTCTACATTTAGTTGTCTTAATGTCTTGTTTAGTGGAAATAGGAGACAAAATGGTTGTATATGAAAAATAAGATTTTCCAGGCTGCATGCAAAGAATTGGAAAGGAAGAGTGAGAAATTATTTCCTGAGTATTTAAAAAAAAGATTATGCTTTCATTATAATAAACATAGCATGCAAAACCTCAAAAAAGATGGATAAATTATGTTTCTGAGGTGTTAACAGCGTAACAGGTTTAGTATAAAATTCAGAGACTCAAAGAGAGATTTCCAGGGAAGATGTGGAGATTTTGTGGGCTTAAAATGAAACTAAGATCCTTCTCTCTCATTTTCTTTAGCTTCTGTGGTGATTTAGAGTACCCTGCATGTGTAATACAGGTTGGAAATGAGGACATGCTTCTAGAGCTAGTTTAAAAAAAGCTGATTTAGTTTCAATTGTATTTCTTAGCAAAATAAGAGATTTCTTCTAAAGATGAAAAAGTGAACTCTAGCCTGGAGTCTTAGCCCTGAGAGATGACTGGCACATTTCTTTGGGTATTTTACTTGTTGCTTGTGTGATGATCTGGGATTTATATGCTGTAACATATATATAGAGGTCACTGTAACTTCTGAATCTGCAAACTGCACAGGTACTTCAGTTGTGCTAGTTATCCAGTTGGTATGGGTGCCACTATCCAAATGGATCAGGCCAGTATGGTTATGATATGATGCAAAGCCCATGGCAGGTAATGCAATACTCTTTGCTCATCCTCCTTGCCGGGTCTGGGTGATTTACTTTGCAGGTGGACCTATTGCTCTTGGCTAACTTTCAAACTCAGTATTATCTAATCTATAAATCGCTGCTGTTGCAGCAGTTCAAGTCGAACAAACAAACAAAAAAGAATTTAAATGAGCAAGAGAAAAAAATTGCCCAATTGAATGAATAATTGAAGATGGAGCTTGGTCCAGAGAGAGAGGTATTTCAATCTGGGGAATAAAGAGCTGAAGAAATAATGGCAGCTGCATAAATAATTGATAAAGTCTCAGCACCGGTTCTTTTGTTGCTGAGACTGAGGGAAATAAGGATGAAGTGCTTTCCCCCTCATTCCTCATATGGACTGCAGTGATTTATCCTTTAGGCAGCTACCTGCATGACTGTGACATGAGAGGAGAAATCCCTGAAGGTGACTGCAATGGAAAGACAGTGCTTGCCTTACCTGTCTTCGATTTGGAAGACAAGTGATATGCACTGGTTCTGTTGCAGAGAGGAGAGTGTGTATTTTCATCATATTTCTTTAGGGAAGTTGGTCTCTGACCTTCATATTAGAAGTAATGTGTACTTTTCAATCAAATTCTAAGTGTTGTCTCTGCTGCTTTTTCTTGGGAAGACAGAGGTGATGCATCTTTTGAGGTCAGCAGTTACTACTGTCCATATTTCTATTGCAAGATCTTCCTTAAGATGACCAAGAGAGTAATGCTAAGAAATTGTTCCTGCTCAGTGTATCTGAGACTGACAGTGCAGGTATGATCTAATAAACAGGGGTTTCCAGCTCCACTTAAATCATGCAGTTACACACTCGAAAGCTATTGCTGTCAATTTGATTATGGGTTATTCCCTTATGTCTGAAAATGGAAGTAACTTCGACTCCCTTATGTCCTGTATGTCTTTCCTTTTTAAAGAAAAGGTATGAAGAAGAGAGAGATCTTGGTATTTCCTAATGATGTACACATGCATTAAGGTAGTCCTTCGTTTTGTTTCCTTAGGCTAGAAAATTTGCTGTTCGAACCCCCCAAGACACAATGTTAATTTATTTATCAGTCATTTGTAGCCATCTCTAGTGTGTGCCACATGGAAATAAAGTCACCTAAGTCACCAATGGCTACAGTTGTCTTGATTCAGATAGGTAGCACCATTTTCTCCTGTCTCCTACGTACAAGAAACAGTTTTATTTGTTCAGCGAAATCTTCTCCATGAAATTCTGATGGACCCTTGTTTTTGCAATGGTGCAGGTAAATAAGACCAAACCTAACAGATGACTGGAAAAAACAGGGGAGTAAGAACTGCAGCACACTGGCTAATAAGGGATGCAACAACAATATAATTGTTATCTTTCCCAGCTGATTATACCCCATTTTTACAAACACCTTTTAATATGGAATACGCTAGAGCATTAATTTTGAGCTCACTTCACTTTTAATAGTAAACTTTTGAATGTCAACTTCAAAGGTCAAAAGTAGAGTCAAAGTATGCAGAAAGATGCCTTTGATACTATACAATACCACGCTTTTCAGAAAATATGTAGGAAGACAGCATCATTGTCATAATATCTGTTGGTTTTTAGCTGTAACAGATTAGGGAGAGGAGAGATCCTCTGAGATGTATATAGAGATGTTCATATACCTCTGTCTTGCACATGAAGTGTCTGTGAGACTATTGCCATCAAGTTGCTTAAGAAAACCTTTTCAAATCAATCAGTGTGGGAAAATTAAAACATTTCTAATTGGGGTGGCATTGTCTAGCGGTCTGCCTGCAGACTTAAGGCTTACCACAGGACAGGGAAGGCTAACTATGTTGGAACTGAGGTACAAGAACTAAATGTTTTCTGTGTGAGGATTAGAGAGCTTAAATCAGTTCATTAAGTCACAGTGAAGGTCTACTATATAAAATTTCTCTCTGTGATTGAATGACAAATGTTTTGAATTATCACAGCACATGTTTCCAGGGCTGGTTCTGTCCCAGCGGGACTCCACTGTGTAGGATGTTAGCTTTGCATTCGCAGGGGCCCATACATTCATTAGAATCTTAAACTAATCATCATCTTTATTACTGGTTGACAATACATATTTAAAAACCCCGTTTTCTTGGCTCTGTGGCTTTCTAAGGCAAGTCAGCATGCAGTGATAACCATAAACCAGCTGTCTTGCAAATTCATCTTGGAGAAGTTAATGTAGTAACAATCACTGTTTGTATGGCTCTATTCATACCTCAGTGATACATACAATAGGGGGTGTTTAGACTGGAAAAAAAAATAGTAAGCATCTAAAGTGCTGTCTATGTTTTACGGAAAGAAAGGAGAATAAAACCCTTGAGTCAAAGCCTCTTTGTTTATGTAGAAACACTCAACTTCCAGCACAAACACCAGTTGGCACAGCATTTCTTACCCTTCAATACTCTTAAAAATTTAGAAGTGGTCAGGAGACCAAAAGTGTTTAATTAGGCTTCTTGTATATATCTGGGCTTGAGGATACTTGAAAGTAAGCAGTTCGACATCCAGACTATTGCCCAGTGCCAGTATTGTAAGAAAGCTACCCTTTTAATTGTTTTGCGGCTGATACCTTGGTGTTCAGGGTGCAATACCCAAAGCAGGCTGTAAAGAGTTGCAGAAAGACCTCAATACTGAACGGGTATTGAAATTCTGTGTAGATAAATATGAAGTGATGCTCAAGGGGTAGGTGGAGGGAACAACTCCCAAGTTGCACACAAGGCGTTGTTTGTCCTCCCACATTTCTGAGGAATGGCGCATAGACAAGGCCAGGCTGGACGGAGCCCTGAGCAACCTGGACTAGGAAAAGGTGTCCCTACCCACAGCAGGGGGATTGGAACTAGATAATAAGGTCCCTTCCAACTCAAACCATCCTGTGATTCTATGATTTTGTTGTAGTCACTTGTATTACTGTCAACTTAATGCACAGTAATGGCAGAGTCCAGAACAGGTGGCCCTGGACCACTGCATAAATTCAGATGATACCTATACCTGGCACAGTGTGTACTCTTGTGATATTGCTTCTCATCCTATATTTCTCTTTTCCACTTAATCCTCCACCAAGCGTACCTCCAGAAGAGATAATCAAACTGAAGGAAAAAAAGATCAGAGGTATGCAATGACTTCTGGATGAGAAATCATCTCAACAGACTTCAACTCCTTAGGCTGGAAGGGAGAGAAGCAGATCCCACATGTAATATTTGAAATGTCACAGACAATGTGAGTGAGGTTAGGAAGGTGACCCTTTTGATGCAGAAATAGGGAATATTCAATGAAACTGGCAGTGCTCAGGTTCGAAACTTCTTGTTAAGCAGCAGAAAAGCCTATCACAGGATGTTATTGATTCTATGTTTTATGTATGTTCAAGGGAAACTGGACAAATTTGTGGAAGAAAATGATATCCTCTATTATTAAATACTAGTTATCAGTTGTTCAGGAGGTTTGTCTGAGCTGAGTCATTGGAGAGTGCATGCATGTTACAAGAAAAGATCACTCCCCACTTGTTTTGGTTGTACACTTTCCCCTAGCTGTGTGCCTTTTGTCACCGCCAATGGCAAGCACTGGGACAGATCCAGGCTTACCAGTGTGACTGTCCCTGTCTTCTGAGAGGCCTCTGCACCTCAGCCTTGTCTTATCAGGTGCTCTTTCCAAAAGCAGATGACATTATTAGAGAAGCCAGGTAAGGGGAATCACCAATGAACCTAACTGATGATTTGGCACATCTGCTACTGAGTTAGCAGATGTACGTGGTATTTTGAGTTGGCTTCGTGCTGGAGAAGTAACAAGTGATATAATCCACTGTTCTCTGTCCCTCACAGTCCCTTTTTATCTAGACTGCAGCCTTCAAAGCAAATCACTGCAGCAGATGTACGGATAATTGTTTTATTCTTTCCGTAATCCTAGCAATACACACTGCTTTGCAATAGGCAAGGTATGAAAGTGTGCCCCTAGGACAGACTGTTTCTGCTTTTCCTGTACACATCCTTATGTATACGAATGTGTTTGTACACACACAAAATTTATGTACCAGAAGGCCATAGAACCACCAGTTGAGTCAAAGAGTCTCAACTAAGAGCTCCTTCTAAAACTTCACATTTGCTTATGTGCCAAGAAAATACCTTCAAATGTTTTAATTTAGCCTGTTTGTCTCACAGGCATAGCCAGGCTCACTAAGACATAAAAGCTTCTGGTGAGGTTCTAAGTTAAATTTATGCAACCTGCTGTACAGGGACATCCATGTGTGAAGATTGGTCCTCTCCTCAGCACCTTCAGTATACTCAGTAGTGGATTTGAAATGTCAGACTTCCCACTGCCTGTGGAGTGGGTATTTAAACTCAAAGCTGAGCACACTGCTGCAAACACTTCCCCAGAAGCTGCAGCAGTAGATGTAGTCTACAGTCCACTGGGCTCAGTAACACAAGGGCATACTAATCTTTTTACCTGGGTATTAAAATGTGCCTTGGGATTCATCAGATGGTCAAGGAATTTGTCAGATTTGTTTTGTTTCCAGAGAAATACATCTGTAAAGGAGATATTTCACAAATGCACTCAGTAAAGATTCTCACATTTCCAGTACGGATTGAGATTTTAGATACTTCAGTTGCATCATAAAGGGGACACGGGGACTTTATGTATCATGTGGGATGCATGTGTTCAAATTAAATAAATTGCTGTTGAAATTAATTTGGTTTTCACTCCTAAGTACCATAAATATATAGCTAGTATTTAATCATTTTTTCCCTTTAAAAATACTTAACTCATTTTCCATTGCAGTTTTGAGCAAGTAGAGAAACCTTGTGTCATAAAAACAAATGCTACTTTTTATGAGCTCTGATTATGAAAAAGGTCTTTTAATTAACAAAACCAAGTTTTGCATTATTGTGATGCAGATGTACCTAAGTTCCAGCACAGGTAAAACAGAGTAATGAGCCATTTTCTTTAAGTTTATATTGCTCATTGAATTGTCATTTTCAAACCCAGCAAATAATGTTTTTGTGCCTCATGTGATCAATTAATAAATTGGTATAGAGATTGCATTATTGTGCCAGCGATCTGTCACATACTCTGCCAAAGCCTTGAAGGGCAAGTTTTTCATTGTCGGTAAAATGTCTCAGTAAAAGGTACCAGAGAGCAAAGAAAAGGTTAAAGAATGATTGAGCTAATTCTGCTAGGGTGGTGGCACCATCCTTCAAGAAGAGAGGTATATGGTGGGAATTACCTTCTAGTCAACCTCCCAGAGGTTTCTCTCCCATTCTTGCTTCCCCTCTTTGTAGGCAGTTTAAATATGCAGACATTGCTTCCTTTCTTCCAATTTCCCCCCCAGTTTTTGTGCTCCAAATAAAGCACTGAAACCCCCTACCCTACCAAATACCTAAATTTCTAATGAGAAAGATGGTTTCAAGTTCTCTCAGTTATCTACATATCTTTGTTTTCTGCATAACACAGTAACATAGTAGTCTTTTATAACCCAGGGGAGATTTCTTTACTGCCCT
Organism: Falcunculus frontatus; assembly: GCA_013398115.1. Lineage (NCBI taxonomy): Eukaryota > Metazoa > Chordata > Aves > Passeriformes > Falcunculus > Falcunculus frontatus. Next base: position 334,482 of record VZRV01002353.1, on the reverse strand, counting down.
TACCATCCTCTCTAGAAGTCAGGAAAAGAAAACTTAAGCTTCTAAACGTTTTTCCTTTACCCTTCTACCACGTGGCTGCAGCTTTTTTTAGCCTCAGCCATCACGCCACCTGGGCCTTTCAGAGCACTGTGTTTAGGCTGGATCAGTGCTCTTTAACCCTTTCCTACAGAAAATCTGCCCCACCACTTTCTGTTTAAAATGCTGGACACTGTAAAAAGTACTCTCCAGTTTCTGATGTACAAAGCTAGAGTCCTTTGAAGTTTAGAGGAAAGAGCATCTTTCTGCAGAAACCTCACAGCTAACTTTCTGGATGTTTCTACGTCTCTGTGTTAGTGTTTCTCACTGACAAGAGAAAGAAAATGCTTTTCTGGGGATCCTTTTTTGCAGCTGATTCCTGGTAAGGCCAACATCTGCAGACCTGAAATAGCCGTGTGGTAGCAAGTGCTGTGGGTGCTGCCTTTGCAGCTGGTCTGTATAAAATAGCCATAATGATTCTCCCTTCCTTACAGCTAATGTGGCATAATACTTAGAAGCTATGATTTCTGTCTTCCTCTGGCACATCATAAACTTCCAGATTTTGAGCTGGCTGGAGAAGGTTTTTCTTTGGAAAGATAAGTATAGGCTAGTCAGCTTCATAGAGCTTGAGAAAAATTGGTGCTAAATATATATTTGATAGACAAAAAGGAGAACCAGTAATTTGGTTTGGTATCTTGATGAAAGAGAACCACTACATGTGCTTCAACTGCTGAAATTGGGGTGAGGTTTCTGTAACCTCCATGGTAAAGCCCCAAAACTCAGCATGAAAGGTATTAATTCTGAGGGACAGACAGGTTGCTCATGAGCACTGCAAGCAGAGCAGATTCCTGTCTGGTCTTCGTGCCATCCAGTGGAAAACCAGGTGTTTGAAATTGATCCATCCAGAGTCATATTTAATTACATCCTTCTACAGTAATTTCCATGTAAGTTTGATGTTATCTGCTTGGCTTTTTCCTTGAGATAGGAACAGACGAAGAGGGTATACTTTATACTTACTGTATACTTTACATATTTCAGCTATCTTGTTCAACTCAAGAAAGAAAAGGTTTTTATTACCTTTTTTCCCCAGGATCTCAAAAGGAGTTTCGAAAATGGCATTAATGTCAGGTGCCTTTATGTGTCTTTAACACCTAACAGCCTCTCCTGAAGGAGGCTGCAGGAGGATGGTTTCTTTATTAATGAGACTTGTTTTGACTCTACAAACAGTTTTTACTGGGACTCATAGTCCCCAGTGGCCTTAAGCAGCCTCACCTGGGGTGGCCCATGACCTCAATTTCAGTTCAGCTCCAGGTCTTTGCTCCTGCCTGAGCTGCTCTACAAGAGTCTGCTACACTCCTGCCTGGTCACAGACAGTGCTGTGCCTGACCTGTGCACTGATGTGCTAGCCTAGCCTAACCTTGACGTGTCCCCAGGGAGGTGCCCAAAACCCAGAGCCAGGGCTGCCCACCAGCCTGCCCTGCTACCTGGCTGGGGCCAGGACGTGGCCCTGGTGCTCTGGTCCTCAATGTGCTCCAAAACGCTTTGTGCGTAAGCAACAGAAATGTTTGAGCTGATTAGCACTCTGATAACGGGGATATTTGTTGGTAGCAAATCACAACCCACTTCCTCTTGTACAGGTCAAGTTGTTGCTTCATTAGTATTGATGTGTGCATGGTGAAATTAAAAAAAACCCAACTTCACCGAGTACAAGTTAATTACACTGTTCAGATTCACTGTGTTTGCTTACGTATGTGTGTATGAAAATTAGAAAATCTGGAGAGAAGGTCATCAGGCTCTAACAGGTACTGTAATAGCTACTTGGGGCTTAGGCTTCTTCAGATTGTTGGTTGATAGCTGATCTGTAAAGATCACACAGTATTCAGAGTGCAGAGGGCAGGAAACACTAAACTGAGGGTTATGACTGCCTTTCTCTGGAGTTTCAGCATGGTAGGTTAGAGCATCTTTCTTGGAGGTTAGGGTTGCCTTTGACTTTCAGGGCCTGCCTTCCAAAAGGATTTGAGAAGTTTGAGATCTAATTTTCTTATATTTCAGAAATTATCCCTGCAGATCAGAATCCAGTGTTGCATTGACACTGCTTTGTTAATGTTGGTGCCTGGGATCCTTCAATTGAAAGAAGAGCCTCCTGTTGCACTGCAGTCTAGTGTCCTTCTAAAAGACAGTCTTCAGCTTTACAGCCTCTGCTTCCAGTACTGGATCATAAATAGAATAATCATCATCATCATCATAATCTGAAAGTCCACGTGTTGGCTCCTGACTGAAGGTACAGTTTGGGGCTGGGTTTTAGCAGGATGACCTCAAGATGTGATGATGCCCCAAGGCTGCAGCTCTGTCTTCAAATCTCTGTGTGTATGTGAATCTACAGCTCTTGCAGTGAGAATGGTTCCCTTACAGCAGCAGAGGTCAGTGTCTGGGCTGGCTTGCAAGGTAGCACAGGCTTGGTTGGGCTTTGTAAGTGACTTTTCTCTTAGTAGCATTTTGCCTCTGCATGAGCCTCTTGTAGATAAAGCTGGGGTAAATTCCCTTACTGTATACCTTACATATTTCAGCTATCTTGTTCAACTCAAGTGGCTTAGCACAACCTTCCCAAATAAAAGTGAAACAAAACACTTCGGTGCCACTGGGTTTCACATCAGGGCTTGATGGTGCCTGTCTGTTCACTGGAGGTGCTTGTGGCACATGGCAGGGAGCCAGGCAGGGCATAGCCTCCTGTCTCTGGGCAGGGACTGAGGCTCAGGCCAGCCTCCTTTGTCCTCTCCCCTGTTTGCACTCACTGGAACCAGCACACGAGTGTTGCCAAGGCCCAGGGTTTGCTGGGCACTTGAGCAGCCGGTCCTGTGAAAAACAGTTGTTACTATTTGGTGTTACTCCAACAATTATTTTATTCTGTGTTCCTGATACTGGTGTTTCTGTCAGTTATCTCTGGCAGTCACCGGAGTAGCTAAAAATGCCTGATAGGCTGATATGGTAGTTAATATTATTGTCACTGTAGTGTGCAGGTAGTTTCTCTCCTCCTCAATCTTGCTGTATATACTGGAAAATAATCAAGAGAAGCTTGTTGGTTTTGTTCTTATGGTTTGGTTTAAATTTTTAATAATTTATCCCTGATATGACTTAAGAAACAAGTTACTCATCTCTGCTACTTTCCAGCAGTACTGCTCAATCTTAAAATAAGCTGTAACAGTAAAACATCATCACTGAATGGGCTGCTTCCTTGGACTTGTTTTCCTCTTAAATACTGTTTCACATTATTTTTTTTCCTCTCTGAGTAACTGACTTCCAGAAAAAAAGGTTGACATTTACTTTTCTGTTCCTGTTACCATCTTTTTTGGTGTTTTTTAAATTTTTTTTTTTTTAATGAACCTACATAAAACACTAACTGAGTAAAAAACATTTTGGATCATAAACAGCCAGAGCGACCAATGCTACTCGTTTCTTGTTTTTTTCCAGAATTTTATTTGGCAAGCAGGATCAGTGTCTGTGGGAGGAAATAAACTGACTTAAATTTGGGGAAATACAGGATGGGGCTTGAAAGGGTGTGTCCTCAAAGATGTGTGCACATGTCACACTTGCAAATTGGGTAATTGCATATTTAGTTTCCTGTCTGTATACATGTGTGGGAGCAAATGTACGGTTTGTCTGCCATAAGGGAGATCCATGCACTGAAGCCATCACCATTTTCAGGCTGTTTTGGACTCAGTGCACTGGAAGAACTTACACGGTGGTGTGAGCCACGGCGGTGACTCAGGAATTCAGTCCCAGTTTTACGTCTGTCTACCAAATCCTGGTAATAATTGTGATGTTTAAATTTATTTTGGCATATACAGTATCAATTAAACAAGAATATGCTGCTGGCTCTTAAGAGCCTGTTATCTTCAGGCCTCAGGAGAGCTTGGCTGACAGTAGCCTTACTCCACTTGAGTCTTAAATACCAGTACATCCTTGATGCTACCTGTGTCCTTCCTGTGGAAAAATATCCCTTACTTCTATATTTTAGTTGTTGATGCTGCCACTTGGATAGCTTGATATAAAGCTTGAAGCATAGGAGCTGAATGGAAAAAGAAGAGAGGGCACATATGGGTCAACATTCAGTGACAGTGATGAAAGACACAGAAAGATGATGAGGTTTTCTTGTAAACAGTTTGTATTGGTAGCTAACGAAAGGAATAAATTTAATGCTGGTTTTCATGTTTCTATTCTGTATCCTCAGCTTCCCACATGGTGATGCTCATCTTCCATTTGGAGTCCTTCTGATTATAACTATGAAAAATAAGCTATTTCTGATACACCAATAAATATGCTTGCTCACTAGCCCTGGAAAACAACTCCTTGCAATTATGATTGTGGTGACTGCACATAATGAATGACAGCGTTAGTGGTAAAAAGTTTTGCTGTCATAACGAACCTTTTAAAAATGCAAAATTTCAAAACAAGCACCACGCTGTTGACAGTTTGCATTTCAGATACTTCAAAACACAATACGAGCTAAAACTTATTTCTGCCATGAAAATGCATGATATGACCATCCAAGCACATGTTCTTCATTTTTCCTATTGTAATGAAAGTTTAGAAATGAGTATTTTTATTCTAAGGTGCAAACAACCTTTCCTGCTAGTTATGGAATTAATTAAGCTACAAGGTAAACACCCTGATACTCCTCTGAGGACTGTGAAATCTTTGAAAAGCTACAGACCGTACAAAACTTCAGATGTGGAATGACTGACTTTCTGAAGGGATATCCAAGCTTCTTGCAGAGGTTTTGGCAAGCCACTAGTCTGATTGGCTTGCCAAATATTATAGTTTTAATAGAAATTAAGGATTAATTTCTTTAAGGATTGGTCCGGGGCACTAGAATAATGTACAAATAATGTAATTGTTACTAGTCCAGGTATGTCTGTTGTTGCCTGCTACATGCTTGTGAGGTTTGGTATGGGCTCTGGAGGGTTTGGGGATGGATCTCTGTTCAGACTCAGGATGTCTGTCTAGGACTCTGCAATGCAAGGGCTTAGGCCGTGCTCTTCAAGACTTAACACACACTGGGAGAGGTCTAGTCCTATAAACTGATGTTTTTTTTCTGTAGGAAGTGATAGAGAAGTGATAGCGAGTGGGATAGGGAATGGGGGGG